>CM061559.1:203477273-204077273 GCA_030864225.1 Capsicum baccatum var. pendulum | reverse complement strand
GGACTGTTTTCATGAAAGCTTGCTATTAATTAACCTCTTTTTATAATTTGTTTTTCTATCTCTATCTAAAGGTTTTGAGGTTTGAACATACTATTTGTAAATGAGGATTTCATTACATGGATTTGAAATTATGTCCTTCGAATCTTTTGAAAAAAACGTTTAATTTTTAGATGAGTAGAGATGACATGCCATCCTTTTAAAATAATGAATGTGTTGAATTTTATGATTTACTTTGAGATTCTAATGCAAACTTAACAATTATTATGGTTACATTTTGGCTGGTAGGGTTAAGGAGAAAATAATATTTTATGAAAATGATTTCTTTGGTATGATATGAATGACTTTCAATTCTTGGCATAACAATACCAATTGAGAATTCCTTAATGAAAGACTCTATGAATAAAAGTAAAAAAATGTGTTTATTAGGCTCAAAGATGACCGTGTAGTTTTATAGAAAATGTTTAGTCCCCGTCACCAACATTAGAAATTGTATTTGCGGCGTGGGAGGTTTTGTCCTGAATGAAGGATGACCATTGTATGCTTTCTTTGACCTACTGTCTGCAGTTATGTTGATGATATGATTGAAAAAATAGGACTACCTTAGTCCATGCGACTAACATGGATTGGGGCCCTACCATTTAGGTATGGACTGGATTTATATAGCCCGTGGGTTACTTAATGTTAGTGTAAACCACATAGTCCAGAATTAAAGGTATCCAAATTGACTACTTTCCCTTTTTTCAGTGAGTCACTTATTTACTATTATCCTTATTATGAGCATATGATATGAAATTTTATAACCTACATTTTTTCCCTCTTCCCTAGGTTTCATACTAGTACTCATTACATTGATCTTCCCTAAATTCTACATCCTTTGATAATGTAGGTTTTGAAGCTTATCCCCGTAATCTGGTTCATCATTAGGATTTCACTCTGGATGACAACTAGCAAGTGGTGAGTTATTCATCTTTGGGAGAGATATGTTTATTTGGGTCAGTTAGACTTAGTTATTTCAATTTTATGGCATTTTTAAAGGCCATGTCCTGGCATAGGATATTCACTCATATAGTTAAAGGCTTCATAGACTGCGTTAGTCAAATGTTCTATTTCATCTTTCAAGACTTGATTTGAATCATTTATTCTATTTTTACACTTTATATTTTATAGCCTAATTCTGTAATTTATTTATGATTATACTTATGATGAAATTCCAAGGGTTCATCTCGGGCTTACATTAGTCTGGAATGCCCATCACGACTAAGGCCAGAACTTGGGTCATGATAGTTGGTATTTTTTGGATTGAGTCAAGAGTCGATTATGCTGAGGGTAATTTCTTTCTCTCTAATGGAATAAGATATATTATGGTTGATTGAATTAGCACGTGGATCCATTACTACTTGGAATGAGTTAAGGACTCAGTTCTTAGACTAATTTTCCCCACCTTTTAGAATATTGCAGTTGGAAGATGAGATTTATAATGTCGGGCAGTCTCATTCGAATGCACTATATGAGATATAGTTGTGGTTCGAGAAGATGTTGTAGAATGTTCCAAATTATAGGATGACTGGTAGAAATTTGCTAGTGATCTTGTATAGGGCCTTGAATTTAAATACCAAGGTTTTAGGAAACACTATCATTGGTAGGGCATTCATAAGTTTTCATTAGGAGCATGCCTCTTGGATCCTAGATTGAATTAAAATAACAACCGAGGGTGGCACACTCAATATATAGATATACCTACAGACATTTATGCAATTAGAGAATCCATAGAGTAGAGAGCATTAGATGAGATGGTAGCTCAAGAGGTAGTGCAATCGAGGACTGAGATTGAGCTGCTTACGAAATAATTTATTACAGCAGGAGCTAAAAAATGAATGTAGTTGGTTTGCAAGGTAAGTCACCTAGGTATGACCATTCAAATTCTAAAGAAGAGGCAACATATATAGACAGAGAGGTGATGAGTTTTCAAGAAAAGGATCAATAGACTAACCAAGACAAATAGAACTCTAAGCAAAGGAATTATGGTCAGAACTACTATGGAGATAACAGTTATAATAAGTCTAGGTTTCTAAATTGGAGTAGGGATTGATATAGTGATTAGAGGAGAATGAATGGCTACAAGGATAAGAGTGTCCGAATTAATATAAGGATAAAAGTGGCCTTTATATCCCACTTAAGAAACATGACACTGGTTCGATCAATTTGAGGATTGAAGAAATGCTTGCAAAGGTTGTGAAAGGGGTAGAGAAAATACAATAATACTTTAAGGAGATTAATGTGAATATTTTGTGAATGAATTAGAAGTTTTAATTTCATGCTACAACCATAAAATAGCTTGAGCAACAGTTTGGTTAATTTTTAACGGCACTAAATTAGCATCAACAAGGTACACTTCCAAGCAACACCATCCAAAATGTGAAGAATAGTGCTCATTGCTTGGCTATCACTACTAGGAGTGACAAGATGATCATGAATCCACCTATGCACGTGATTGATAATAATGAGGTAGAATCGTAGTTAAAAATAATAATAAAGTTATTGAATCGAAAGATATTCTGGTGGGTGAGAAGATATTTGAAAAGCCTCTAGTTGTGGAGTATGATTCCAAGGCAATAAAGGAGAAATACAGAGATCCCATAAGTATTGACTCTCATTCCACAACTTCCTTCTTTTTAACACAAAAATTGAAGAAAAAGGCTAAAGAGGGAAAGTACCAAAAGTTTATATCTATTTTAAAGAATTTGATGGTGAGTATCTTTTTAACTAAGTCCCTTGAACAAATGTCAGGTTAGATAAAGTTTATGAAGGACTTGGTGACTAAGAAGAGGGTGGTGAGTTATGAGCCCATTGATTATATGCACCACTGTAGTATAGTAGTCTCTAGATCCATAGTTAAGAAGAAGAAAGACCTTGGAGAATTCATGATACCATGCTCTATTGGGTATTTCAACTTTACAAAAGCTTTGTGTGATTGGGATGCTAGCTTTAACTTGATGTCGCTAGACGTTTATAGATAGTTGGGGTTGGGGGCACCCAAATTTACTTTTATAAGACTTCTCATGGCAGGATTATATTTTTGATGTGTTTAAGTTATTTTTTTCATGTTTGATTAGGGTAAAAGTAAAGAACCTTGGTGCAACCAAACATTTGTTTTTTATGAATAAGTGATACCCTTCCTATTTTTATTATGAATTGTGTGTTGTGAAGATATAAAATTGTGATCATTGTTGGATATTGTTATGGTATTAGTATTAGGGATATATAACTGTAGTTTAGCATTGTATGAACTGGATAGGTATAGTTAATAATGTAACCTTATAAAAGAAAGAAAAGAAATAAATATAAAGTATGAAGAAAAGCACACCCAATCTGAAAATAAATAACTCAGAAAAGAAAGCATAAATGAGTGTGATTGAATAGTGGAGCCAAAAACCTTAAGTGTAGTATCAATAAGGGTTGAGTCACTATTACCCATATGAACCATTCCTTCCCCAAGCCTGTATTACAAGCTGAGAAAAGTACTATAGTGATCCCAATCTAATTATCCAAAAAACTAAGGTGTAGAATATAAAGAAAAATTTATAGTATTTCATACACATTGTTTGAACTTCTTTGTGAGCATTATTATGCCAATATTGTCCTTACAATGATGTTCATTATAATACTATGAGAGCATGGGAGTTCTTTGCTGTAAGGGTACATGAGTTCCTTTAATAGTTGCTTATTTATGTAGGGACTGGTATTTAGATAGATGCTTGGTTGTTTGTTGCTAATCTGATTCCATCACTTGATCCCTTTCATGTCATGATACTGTTGTACATGTATACACGTAACGGATTTATGAGATGTGCGTAGGAGGGGGTTGAAAGTTTTCACTAAATTGAATGAATTGACTACAACAGGTGCCTTGGATTTCTCTTAGTTAAGTATTGTGGGTGTTTATTGTGTTTTATTTGCCTAAGGACATGAAAATATTCTATGTTGAGGGTGTTGATGTGCCATGGTTTCACGGAACTTTTGATTCTTAAAACAAGGACATTATGCAAGAACAAAGGTATTTTTGCTAGGTATGATGTGTTTTTGTGTTGATTGTGCAGGAAAGTAGATTTTGGAGGAAAAGCTGAGAAAGAAGGATGAAATTTGCAGATTTGATGACCCAAAAGTTGATTTATGACTCATAGGTGGGATCTACAACTCGTGATTGGGGTCATGACTGGAGTTCTAAAGCTGAAAAGTAAAGTCTACTTCACAAGAGATGACCCATAACATGTGACTCCAACCTATGAATCATGGGTGGAAGTTGTGAGTTAAGTACTGAAGATTGAAGGTGAGCCTACTTTCAACGATTGAGGACACGAATTGTGGGCATGATCCATGACCCAACCTATGAGTCGTAGGTGCCGTTGACCTGCTTTTCCTATGCAGTTTAGGATAGGATTAAATTTGTATCTATATGTACTTCCATAAGATTTTATGATTATTTTATAGACTTTTACAAACTTTATAAACACTTTTACTTTAATTTTAAGGTTCTAAGATACATTATTGCTTATGGAATCATTGACATTAATTTTTAGGATTTTTAATTAATTTGAGATTTTGGTTTTCCATTTTATTCTTGTTAAGTGCACAATAATGCTTTCATCTATGAATTCTTCTTGCGTACTTACGATCAAGAGTAGCTAAATCGCATAACTAGGGTTGAGGGAACCATGATGAATTATCTAAAGAACATTAAGTGCGAAGTCATTCTAGACCGGTGTTGTAGCATGTATTACTATTTCCTTCGATCTTATTATTTTCTTGACAATTGCAAATTTTAGGGACTCGCCTATAGTCTATAATTTCTCGAGAGAGAGTTAAAGATCTTGAAAACAAGATACCAACAGTAATTTGAAGCTACCAAGATTTATCAAATCAAATTGAGCCTTAACTGGGATAGTTAATCTGAGATCACAAAACAATGGTTAGCAATGTAACACTTTGTGTCTAAGAGAAAATGAGTGAAATTCATCTAAACCATGGTTGAGAGACGGTTAGGTTATACATATCTTGTTAGATTTTGCATGCAAGGCATTGAGATAATCTGCTAAGCATAAATAACCTGTAAAGTTATGAAGTCACGGGGAACACAATGCTAGTGCTCGTCTTATTTTGATAAAAATCCAATTAACTAGCAATTGTTACTATTACAACTTACTTCTACAGAATCCCATTTTTTATTTACTTAACTCCCAAATACATCAGCGGGCTCTTAATAGACTTTCAGCCTATTCCTCTTAAGATCAACCCCAACCTTTGGGTTATATATTTGATTCAGCGATCACTTTATACTTTTTGAGAGATATAATCTGGGAGACATCAGTACTACTAGGTGTCAATCACTCAATTGAGGTGGCCGCATAGAGGATTTGGGGTTAATTCATGATAATACCAACACTATTACCTAGAAGAATCCATAGCCTTCTACTTTATCGATAGCGGCCCTATTTAAGGGTCCTTTAAATATAACTGAGCAGGTGGACACCCCAGCACGAGGTGGTGACAGAAAGTGTCTGAGCCATCCTACTAAGAGCACAAACCTCATAGGTAGTAATAGGGAAATGGGCACTACAGTTCCATCATCCACCTCCACTATACCTTATCATCCACCTAATTTTTGTATGGTTTTGATGTCGCATGATTTTATACAACAGATGGTTGATACATAAACACTGTAAGTTAAGAGGCATATGCATATTGATACCCAGTTGGCCATGTTATTGACCTAGATAAAGAAATGGGTTTGAACTTCGATTCAGACATCTGAGGCACGAGTAGAGTCCTGGGTAATAACGATAATGGGGAGGTTTATGCGAGATATGCATAGGAAGATTGATAGTTTTGAGATTTGAATGGGTGACAGACTGCGTGAGGCTAAAATTTCAGATTTTTCTACTCTGGGGGATGAGGTGTCTACATTATGGACAAAAATAAGAGCTTTAGTGTCCATCCATACTATCATTATACCACCCATTTTGTAGTTGATTCCTACAGAACCAACATTGGTGTTTGAATTTTTTAAGGATGACGAGCCCCCTTTGATAAGGGCGATAGGGCAAGGAGCCTGAGAACTACAATACAAGTTTAGATGAGTTTGAGAATGACTTGAGAAGAGCTACCAAGGCATCTCATTCTGAGTATCATGCTTAGCAGATTTCCCATGAACAATGGAAGTTAGGAGCCTCGTCAAGTCAACAAGCACGACCATCTATTTCCAAGCCTGGTATGCCTCCTAACACCCCGGTGAGTCCACATCCAGCACTTAGATCACCATAGGTATGTCTTCACTCTGCCGATCTTATTCTTTTTCTATAATTATGAACTGAGGATAGTGCATTGTCTTAAAGTTAGGGGTTGGATATACCACCACTCTGGAGTTTTTGTTATTGTGTTTCTTTTCCCCAAAGTGTGTTGTCATAGTAGCACCGACATGTCTAGGACATTATTTATGTTTTGTTTTTATTATGTGTTGTTATGTTTAATAATAGGAAAATTAGGGAAACTTAGTGTAGTCAAGTTTTGAATGATTTAGAATTGAATTTTGATGCTGAAATAATTTTTGATGCTTAAAGAATATCCCTCCTGAAATTTTGTTTTAAACTATGTATTCTTGTCATGACCCGAGGCTACCCCCTAGTCACAACAATAATGCTTACGGTCACAAGTGACCACAACCTAACCCATAAGATGGTACCTGCTGTGAGAAATGAATAAAATACTGATAATGAACATGTGCGGAAATAAGTAAATAAAGCTATAAGGTTCAAATACTGAAAATATGATTTAAATCATAAGTCTGAACATCTGATGACATACTAAAAGAATGATCAAACAACTGATAAACTGACTAATTATTTGAATGACTATAACTTCTGAAAGCCTCTAAACTGACTGAAGAGTTATGGGATAGGCCACAACTAACTCCAACCTGAACTAATTAAAATAAAATTTGGAAATACTAAAATAACATAACGTATCCTCGAAAAATGAGGACTCACCAAAACTGATGCTGCTGATAAGCTGATCTATCTAAGTATAGTCAGGAAACAACGTGTCCTAACCTATGATATAAGTCATCATAGTGTGTAGAAAGTATGCGATTAGTACTTTAAATGTAGTAGTATATGAGATGGGCTTAGGCTGAATTACATGGGTTAACTGTGCATAAGATAATGTCTGACTGTATAGCATAATATAACTAAATATGAATGCATGAAAACTAAAATACTGAGAATGCAATACTAAGCATATAATATTTTTGAAATAATCTAATAACTGAATTACTGAAATGAAATAACTGAATAATTGGAAGTTTGTATTCTATGGTAAAGAAAACCTGAACTGAGTTTTGTACATAATACTGAACTAAGACTAGGGAACTAGATATAACCGACATGCCCCAAATCTATTATTGGGGTCCAACCAGTAACCCCAGTTAGAAGGGTATCAATACCGAGAAACTAGTACTAACGCTGGTTGTATGGATCAACTAATCTAATGTCCAAAAGGACTTTGGTGTCATCCTAATTGATGGGGGACCCCTCAAAGTCTATGGTTATGCCGTAGGTTTGGAACTTAGGGACTGTTACTAATGCCTCATGCCTAACTAGCAAGGGAGACAAGTGCATCATATATAACTAATAAGGGTGATGCGATCCCTGCGTGCACTCGGTGCTAAGTCTTACTCCCAACCGAAAAACACTAATTACTGGACTAAACTAAGATTAACTAAATAAACAAGTTATCAGAATAACTAACAGAATAATAACGCTCATCGTATATCTGAAATCATTGTGAAGATATTGAAATTATCTAAATAGCTAAGTATCGGGTGTTCATAACCCTCCAAGACAAAATGAAAATAACAATAAGGACATATGAAGCTTTAAAACCCATAATAAAGGTTCATTGGCCAAAACCCAACATTTAGACGTTTCATCAAACACTTGGGAGTCATGAATTCAAGCATGGAAATATGTAAAGCATGTAATTGAAAACATAGTTACAATACTAAAACCATGATTTAGGGATTTAACATGAGGATTTCAATACTCAATTCATATAAGGGCTCAATACATCGAAAACACTTGTAACATAACTTGTAATCAAAATCAATAACAACTTCATGGAGACAATTCATCATAAACATGAAAAAACTCATAATTTGATATCAAAAGGGATCCTTGGACTCCATGGGTGAAAAGGGCCCATGGATAAATAACACACATACCTTAAAGCCCTTAAGCTTGAAAGAGAAATAAAATCTTGATGCTTTTCTTGTAAATTCTTGGATTAGGGAACTTGAATCCTTGGTTTTATTGAAGAGGAAGAAATGAAATTGATGAACTTGAGGGAGGATTAGGGTTTGTTTTTGAGAGGTAATTGGAGAATATGGACATATAATACCCTAATTGAACCGTTAATTCCTATTTTTATGAATTGGGTCAATTGGAAAAGACCTAACTACCATCAGGAGATTAAATTCATAACTGGAATGCTAATTAATAGGGAACCGTGATACATTGAAGGGCTCATCGCTATACCCACCATGACGCACCACTATCGTGGTGAGGTTCTTGAATTGAAATTCAAACACGACTCAATCCTTGTCCAAAAAATCTGAAACTTCCCCAAGACATATTGCTTACACTCCTGAACATGAATTAACTCAAAACCAATATCTCGGGGTTAGGAAGACCAATTTAAAAATACTCAAAGTTTAAAGTTCAAAAATAAGACTAAGTCCCTAACACTTAGTGAAATTTTCAAGCTTTAAACCTCTTATGCATGCAACTAGGAGCTAAACTAAGCTAAGTAAATAAGGGGTATTACAATATCTCCCCCTTGGGAACATTTATCCTTGAATGAGACTGATTAAGCTGAGAATACTGGGTAAACTAAAATCACATACTGAACATGAATAACTGAAAACATGATTACCTGACTGAGTCTGAAATATAATACATGAACTGAATATCATGAAATAAACTGATTCCTTGAATACAATCAATGACATGAGAATGGTTATAAGGCTGAGATACAAACGAGATTCATCTTATGAGTAACCATTGCCTCAGCTGGATCTAGTTATGTAAAGAAAAGTTGAGAGGTTTAAGACATGAAAACTCGATGTATTACAACATCTCCCCCTTGGGATAGTTTGTTCCCCGAATGTACTAACTTGGTTGAAATACTAAGAAAACATTGAGATAATGCACGAGGCACTTATGAACTAAATCATGACTGAATTCTAAATCTGAACCGTGATGCATGAACTGAACTGAATTCTCAATTTACATGGATGCTAACAAACTTTCTCTTGGAATGGTAATATTCATGAAACTTCTGATAGTAACTAGATCAGAAGATAGAAAAACCATAAAAACTCATTGGCTGACTACTGACTGGTTTATTAAAAGTTTATACTCAACTGGAGAATTTATTCAACACACTTTCTAAGAAGTTATAATAACAGTAGGAAGCAAAGAACTGCGGCATGATCCGAATAAGATATATAAGTAAGGGCTCTTAATAAGGCTATAACTTTATAACATAGGACATAGGCCTATGACACATAAACTGAAATTGTTATGCCTTAGACAATGCAAATGCTACTCTCAATCTTAGACATACTCCTTAAATACTCCCTTAACTATAATTCTGCTTCAATAATGCACTTCACCTAAGGCTACTGAAAATATTCACATAGGCACGGATAACTCTATCTACTGAAGTCTGAGCTGAACTGAATTCTCTCACCATGTTCAAGCCTACTCGAATCGACAAAGTGCACCCAAACATTGTAATACTAGTCCAAATCATGAATTCAATACACCCTGCATTTTCACAACTTCTCATATCAAGAATAATTATTCTTACCACTTCAACAAATAAATTCAACATCTTACTAGGAATGCACTAATGCACAATGCGCACATCCACTAATATGCACCAACATGATGTCCAAACCTGTAATCATAACCACACATGAACTTCTAGGCAAAGAACCCATCAAAGCATCTTTTCCATTCTCTCTAGTACTCTATCATTAACAACTTTCATGCATTATTCTTAAGAAAATCACACTCAAAATTTCAACTAACTATGGCATATATCAAAACTTGGCATGAATCTTACTCTATATACATAACCTTATATCAAACACGCATACAATAATCTTTCCCCAACATAAAATATTCACTCTCTCTCATCTAAATAACTTCATAAGGAGAGGTCACTAAAAGGTTAGAGCATGAGGACCTAAATTATGAAAGAATACTATGCATATCTTAGATGCTTAACTAAGGCCTGAGAAATAGAGTATTTATGACTTGGATGCATTACAAAGATAAAAATTGAGGATATTCATAACAAAATCCAAATTTTGTTGATTATTAAGAGTGTAGCATGAGTATTAAAACTGAATATACTGTAAAGCATGAGTACATGAGTCATGAGCTGCATGACTTGAGTTTGTAGTTCATAAATTTCATGGACTATGATTCGTAAAGATGTGCAGACTGGAACTCCTTATAATAAGAACTGGAAGTATACACGGTTCTACAGAAGGTGCATGAATTTGAATTATGATTAGGGAACTAACATGTAAGGCATGAGTAGATATCACGATAACTGAATTACAAATACTGAAATAAGAATGAGTTGGGAGTCATCCTCCCTTACTACTATTCTACAACGTACTGGCACCACTACTAGAATCTGAGAGACTAACTTGGTTACTTATTCTATCATCTCTCCCTTAGCTATAAGCCATCACTCTAAGTATATGGGACCCTTTTGATAAACTCTAAACTAAACTGCAATCAATTTACTCTAAACTTTGTAATATGACAATACTTATTAGTAACAAATTTACCTTGAAAGACTACACTTAGAAGTCCAAAACCCACTGCTAATACTTTCTTCTAATATATAATTCTTAACTTTTGGTAGCCCCAATAGTCATCACATAATAACTTAAACACTAACTAACTTAGAATCTTCATGAGTATAACCATACACGAAGTTCACACTATCAAGAATCTCAACACTACTTTCTATTAACTCCATGTTCAAAGATTCAACCTTAGATTTTAACACTTAATATGGATATCTTTAAACCTTTAATGAACCACACTAACTTCCTTCATAGCCTACTAATATCAATCTATAAATCACGCCCATATCATCATACTTAATTTTGAATCAATAAAAATAAATTTTACTCTAATAAATCCAGATAAACTCTATCCCTACTTTACTGTTGCTAAACTTCTGGATCCATACTTCTAACTCTAGATCATATGTTGTCATGGAATTCTGAGAAAGGATCTGGAAACACATCTATTAGATATCATCTTTCTTACTCTAAGATATGAAATGAACTGACCCCTTTATTCAATAACTGGTTCATTAGGAAACTGAAATTGAACAACTCTATTCCTATAGTCAACTGAGGAATAACATGAGTGGAGCCAATCCATATCAATATTGACATCAAAATCAGTCATCTATAACTCCACAAGGTAAACTGAGGTGACATTCTGGGATATTATGACAGGACAGTTCCTGTATACCTGTCTTGTTATAATAGAGACACCTACTAAAGTAGACACTGAGAAGGTTCTACTAATGATTCAGGACTGACACTAAAATTAACAGATATATAGGGGATTACAAAAGAAAGTGAGCTTCGAGATCTAACAAAGCATAATCATGAAGACAAAAGACCTATAATGTACCTACAACCACATCAGAAGATCTTTCCAGATTATGACAGGACTAGAGTGCATACAATATGTTCTAGCAATGTTCATTGGTTCCACTAGAAGCGGCACCCTGCTGAATCGGGCGATCGACTGGAACTTAGGAACGACTATGTTGGCTACACTGACCCACCTGTGAACATTCCCTGACTCTTCGGCCTGGCTTGCCACATACAAAACATATACCACCACCCACCTTACACACACCCTGATGATTCTTACCATACCTCCCGTAGAAGGGATTAGTGTAACTATTGCTTACACTATACTAGGACTTAGATCCTGGTGCCCTATCCCGACTATCTTTTCTAAACTTAGGCACTAGCATACTAGTTAAACAAAGGAGATGGGGCTGAGAATTTTTGGAAAAAGTGAGAACGGTTACCACTCTCTAACCTTGACTTAAAACTAATTATTCTTGCTCTCTTATTCTCTCTCCTTTCTCCCTACACTTCTCCTTCTCACTTTGCTGGGAAAGGACTATAAGCCTAGCTAGGACAACAATCCCTTGATCTTTCTGAACAACTAGTGAATGAGCTAAAGTAGTGAAAGTATCTTTGAAAGTGGCGTGCTAGACATGCTATTCAAGAGATCTTCCTGAACAGGCGAATATGTAGGTTGCTTCCCGTTCCTTCTTCCATTATTTGTTTTAGCAGGCATTGTCTATAAACGAAATGAAGGATATGTCAGAAAGAGAGTTTTTAGTAGATCTTATGCTCATTCGCATGACATAAACACTAAAAGAAGGAAAACTTTTCCTAAAACATCTTGTAGCCTCTTGTCCATAAGTGTGGCATGCTCCACATACATGCACAAGACTCTACTCAACATGGTTTTCAGACTCCCTAGGACACTGTAAAACCTTAGGCTTTGATACCAACTGTTTTCACGACCCGAGGCTACCCCCTAGTAGCGACAAGGGTGCTTACAGTCATAAGAAACCATAAGCTAACCCATGAACTTGTACCTACTATGAGCACTGAATAATATACTGATAATAAACATGTACGAAAACAACTGAATAAAGATATAAGGTTCAAATACTGAATATACGATTTAAATCATAAGTCTAAATGTCTGATGACATACTGAAAAGAATGATCAAACAACTGATAAACTAATTAACTGTCTGAATGACTGAAATATCTGAAAGCCTTTAAACTGAATGAAGAGTTGATGAGACAGGCCCCAACTAACTCCAACCTAAACTAACTGAAATAAAATATGGAAATACTGAAATAACAAAATAGGTCCTCAACGTATGAAGACTCAACACAACTGTTGTTGCTGAGAAGCTAAACTATCTAAGCGAGGTTAGGAAACTGAGTATCCAAACTTATGATATAAGATATCATAGCACGAAGAAAGTATACGGTCGGTACTTTGAAAGTAGTGTTATATGAGATGGGGTTAGGCTGAATTATATGGGTTAACTATGCATAAGATAATGATAGACTGTATATCATGAGATAACTGAACAAGAATGTATAAAAACCAAAATACTAATAATGCAATACCAAGCATATAATGTTTCTGAAATAATTTGTAAACTGAATTATTAAAATATGATAAATGAATAACTGGAAGTCTATATGCTATAGTCAAGCAAACCTGAACTGAGTTCTGTACTGAATACTGAACTGAGACTGTGGGAGCTAGCTATAACTGACATATTCCAAATCTATTATTGGGGTCCAACCTATAACCCCAGTTGGAAGGGTGTCAGTACCGTGATATGGGTACTAATGTTAGTTGTGTGGATCCACTAATTTGATATCCCAAAAGACTTGGGTGGCATGCCTAACTTACGGGGGATCCCTCAAATTCTACGGTGGCATCATAGATCTGGAACTTAGGGACTACAACTAACGTATCATGCCTAACTGACAGGGGAGATAAGTACCTCATGTATAACAGACGGGGGAGTCGCCATTCCTATGTTCACTCGATGCTAAGTTTTACTCCCAACTGAAAGACACTGAATACTAGACTACACTAAGCTTAACTCAACAAACAACTAATCATAATAACTGACTGAATGATAATGCTCATGGTATATCTGAAATCATTCTGAAGATACTGAAATTATGTAAACAGTTAATTATTAGGTGTTCATAACCATTCAGCACTGAATAAAAATAACAATAAGGACATATGAAGCTTTAAAAACCATAATAAAGGATCATGGCCCAAAACCCAACATTTAAAAATTTCATCAAACACATGGGAGTCATGAATTTAAGCATGGGAATGGGCAAAACATGTGATTAAAAACAAGGTTACAATACTAAAACCATGATTTAGGGATTTAACATTAAGATTTCAATACTCAAATCATATAAGGGCTTAATCGATCCAAAAACAATTGTAACATAACTTGTAATCAAAATTAATAAAAACTTCATGGAGATAATTCATCATAAGCATTTAAAAAAAAAACTTATAACTTGATATCAAAATGGGATTCTTGGACTCCATGGGTGAAAAAGGCCTATAGATGAACATCACATATACCTTAAAGCCCTTAAGATTGAAAGAGAAATACAATTTTGATGCTTTTATTGAAAATTCTAGGATTAGGGAACTTAAATTCTTAGTTTTATTGAAGAGTAGGGAATGAAATTGATGAACTTGGGGGAGGATCAGGGTTTGTTTTTGAGAGGTAATTGGAGAATATGGGCATATAATGCCCTAACTGAAGTTTAATTCTTGTTTTTATGAATTGGGTCGATTGGAAAATACCTAACTAACCCTATGGAGATTAACATTGTAGTTGGAATGCTAATTAAAAAGGCATCGCAATGCAGTAAAAGGCTCATCGTTATACCCATAGCGACGCACCACTTTCATAGTGAGGTTCTGGAATCGAAATCTAAACATGACTCAATCCTTGTTTGAAAAATCAAAAACATCCCTGAGACATGCTCCTTACATCCCTGAACATGAATTAATTAAAAACTAACAAATTGGGGTTCGGAAGACCAATTTAACAATCCTCAAAGTTAAGAGGAAAAAAATAAGACTAAGTCCCCAACACTTAGTGAAATATTTAGGATTTAAGCCTCTTCTGCATACAACTAAAAGTTGAACTAAGCTAAGTATAATACAGGGTATTACAATTGTGGTTATGTGAAACTATGACCATTATTGGATATCGTTATGGCATTAGTATTATAAGAAAAATAACCATAGCTTTGATATGTATGAACTAGATAGGTAGTAGTTAATAGTATATCCCTGTGTTGTGTTAGTGTGATATTTTTTATCGAGTTCACTTTGTATGTACGATCTAGAACTTGTCTGATAGTCTTGCCTAGGTTGTATGATAGTTGGTTGAAGAAGGATCATTCGTTGTTCTTGAATAAGTCCAGTTTCATCCTAAATTCCCTACACTATAAGCCGATGAAAGTCCTATAGTGATATTGTGCAGAAGAATAGGATATGAAGGCAAAACAGAGAAAAAAGGATCAAAATTGACCTAGAGAAGAGTTGTGGAAAGAATTTATGGATCATGGAATCATCCACGAACCGTCAAATAGAATTGTGAATAAAGTTTTAAAGATGTTGGGAAAATTCTGAATTCCATGGTTGTGGTTTACGACTCATGGACCTGATCAATGAACTATGGAATACACTTGTCAAGAAGATTCTGAAAATGAAGAAAAATTCTGGATTCCATCGGTGTGGTCTATGAATGGTAGACTTGGTCCACAACCAGTGGAACCAAGTTGTCAATTAGCGGATGCAGAAAATCAAAGTCTAATTTTCACAGATGGTACCTACACCTGTGGATTAAGTTTATGATCTATAGACTGGATCAGTGGAAAAATGTCTGATTTCCACGAGTCAGTCCACATCTTGTATACTGATTCATGACTCCAGTCTACGATTGGTAGAAATTTGTCGACCTGTTTCTCCTATATAGTTTAGGATAGGATTCTTTTTGTACCTATAAATACTCCTATTAGGTTTTAGGATTATTTTACATTCTATTACGTTATTATAAGGTTCTAAGGGACATTCTTAGTATTGGAATAAAAAACATCAATTTGGGGGGTTTTAATTCAAAGTGAGATTTTGGAGTTTTTCATCGTATTATTGTAAGTTCATAATTATTCTTTCTTATCAGCATTTTTCTTATGTTCTTGCAATTATGAGTAAATGAACACTAAAACTAGGGTTGTGGGAACCATGAGGTATTAACGAAGTAGTGTTCAAAGTATAAGGTAATCTCAAGGGTGGTTAGGCATGTATTGTTGTTGTTTTTTATTTGATTGTTTTTCAATGAGTGCACGTATTGGAACTTGTCCTATCTCTACCCTGAAATGTATCTACGACAGTCGAATCGGAATAGAGAATCAATAATAAGACTTGGAGTTTTTTTCACTTAATTATCCTTGAGCTGGTAAACGATATTGGAATCATAGATATGGGTCAATAATGCAACAATCATGCCATATTAACCTTTGTGACTGGGGATAACCATCTATAAGGGGCGTAGTATAGTCACTTAGATGATATGTAGCCTATTGATTTTGCATGCCAAATACCATAAAAAATCACTAAAGTATGGAGAACCTATGAAGTAATGATGTTATTGAGGAATAGAGTCCTAGTGTCTTTCGTATATTGATCGTAAACCCAATAAATCTGCACTCATTACTATTGATATTTTGTTTCACAAAACCCTCATCTTTTACTTACTTGCCAATTAGTTAGACATATATGTTATCGATTTCATCCTATTTCTTGTGGGATGACCCTAACCTACTTGACATGACCCAAACTACGACCTTGTCGTAATGGGCGTCCCAAGTCCAACCGAGATCAGAGACCACCCCCGTTACCCAATCCAACCTCCAATTGGCTGCCCTAAGTTGACGGAATTTAGAACATATAACAAGATAGCATAACATCCAGATTATAGACTCTGGGATAGATCTATTATGAGACCGACCGAACCGAGTTCGACCATCCCATACCAATCGTTCAACCATACTAAGCCAAACCAACTTTTAGATCCAACCATATCCAGATAAGTCCCATTTATAATTATATAATCCCAAAATGAAATATGATGGAACAGCGAGAAATTTTGTCTAATGATGTCATCCCCAATACCGATACCAATACTAAGGCCGAACTAATATCAATCCCACCCATACCAACCTATAGAAGTACCATAAAAGCCTCTAACAAAAAGAATACAAATATCCGGTTGGGACATGCCCCCAACCATAGCAAAAACCAATATCCATAAATAATCTAGAGTATGAAATAACATCCATGAAATGGATCCTTTTGGAAAGATGGAAGCCCACCACTTTAATTGAACGACTGACCTGAGTATCCGAATGCTAAGAAGGAGGAGTGAACAGCTAGTTCCTGAATAGCATGGGTATATAGCCACCCAAAGATGGGATAGCAAGTGAACGCTAGCATGAACTTAGGATACGGATAAAATAATGCCAATTAGAAAATGAAGTAAAAACCATTCATAATGTATATAAACCATACATATATATATAACCATGCCGGAAAAAGGAACCAGGTTTAGTATGCCATTTAAAACCTTTACCTGGGTTGTGTAGCTTTGGCATCCTTAACCACCCACAGGCTACATGAGTTCATCTCCCCCTGCTGAAAGGGCCCTGGTGCGTGAAGCCACACGACCAGAGAAAAATACCTGGGATGACTAGTACATCCCCCAAAATATAAACTGTGACGTCATGCACACGGTCACTAGGACCAAACCTAACATCGGCAAATATGAGTTTCATGTTTCGATCCCCCCGGGAATTCCACCTTCTACGGCTTTGCTACACATCCCCCTTTAAGCCCAACTAATACCATTACCAAAAAACCAAACCATTATCCATTTATTATTAACCAAGGCCATTAGTAGTGGTATTGCCATACCGACTAGAACTTACAAGTATTTTCCTTAGACAAACCCTTTTTAGATCAAGGAATTCCTATGTACCCATGCTAGGGTTCCCATGACTATAACTTTCTAGGTGTTTAAGAACAGAATAATAGGGCAAATAACCTCCCAATAGGAATATAAGTTATGGGACCTTATTAGGATAAGTGGGGAAATGTCCAGATTTTCCTCACTTAAACTGCATTAAATTCCCGTCATAGGGTACGACTGACGCTCACGAGTCGTACCCAACCTGTACTAGTGGTACCCGTCTTTCGTACCCTAGGACTCCCTCCTTGGACCCAACACTGTCCAAGGTATGATACACCAGAACCCAATTCTATTAAAGTGTACGAATGGTACTCATAAACCATACCCCTGGAAGAATAAAATTCCAAGAGGATTGAATGCTATCCCTCATACGAGTCCATAGTACGGCTCGTACCCTAACTTACAGCTCATAATGAGCCACTCGTACTCAGATTTAACCTAAGTCACTAAGTATAAGATTAAGTGAATAAACCAAAAGATACGTATCCACTAATACAAATCGTACCCCATAGTTGTACCCATTCTAGTAACCAGTATCCACTGTACCAACCAACACTGGTCAATATACGACTTGACCATACCAATCATACACTAGCGTATAACTCGTACCCCATAGTCGTATCATGACCAGAATCCAGAAATCCAAGAAATTTTCTAAGAATCAAAACCCAGGGTGTTATAGTCTCCCCCACTAGGAACATTCGTCCCCAAATTACGGACAAAGTAGGGGTAACCAGATGCACGAGTCATTTACATTATCAAATATATTCCTAATCTTTAAAAAAGTTCTAAAAACAAAGAGGAAAAGATATTAATCTTTCATTTAATAAACTCAGAAAATAAAGATGTGTTGAAGACACATACCTTCCGCACGAATCCCAGGAGCAGAAAACAGATGTGGATACTTAGACTTCTTAGCCTCCTCCGCTTCCCATGTATCTTCTTCCACCTTATGGTTCCGCCATAGAACCTTAACCAAAGCCACATCCTTGGTCTGTAACCGACAAACTTGCCTATCTAATATCTCAACTAGGACTTCTTCATAACACAGAGAATCCGAGATACCCAACCCCTCCAAAGGAACAATCAAAGAAGGATCACCAATGCATTTCCTTAACATGGAAACATGAAAGACTGGATGAACCAAGCTCAAACTAGAAGGCAACTCCAGTTCATAAGCAATATTCCCAACTCTCTTCAGAACAACATAAGGACCAACGAACCCGGGACTGAGCTTCCCCGCCTAACCAAACCGCATTACTCCCTTCATGGGAAACACCTTATGCCCAACCTCAAAATCCAAGTCCCTACGTCGTACATCCACCTAGGACTTTTGGCGACTTTGGACAGCCTTAAGCCTATCCCGAATCAATTTCACCTTCTCCATAGACTGATAGACGAAATTAAGACCAAATATATCCGCTTACCTAAACTCAAACCACCCAATAGTAGATCTATACCTCCTACCATACAATGCCTCAAAAGGAGCCATACCAATACTAGAATGATAACTATTGTTGTAAGAAAACTCTACCAAAGGTAGATGCTCAACCCCATTTCCACCATAATCAATCATGCACTCCTGAAGTATATCCTTCAGCGTCTTAATAGTCCTTTCTGCTTATCTATCCATCTGCGAATGAAAAGTAGTACTCAGACTAACCTTCTTACCCAAACTTTTTTGAAAAAAACACCAAAAATAAGATGAAAATTGCATACCACGATCAGAGATAATCGAAATAGGTACCCCATATAGTATCACAATTATCTAAAAATATAACTTCATATAATTCTCCACCAAAAAGGTAGTCATCACTGGCAAGAAGTGATCAGACTTTGTCATTTTATCCATATGACCCAAACTAAATCAAATTGGCTCTGATACCGAGGAAGACCGATAATAAATTCCATATTGATCACCTCCCATTTCCCTTCGGGCAACTTAATTTCTTGATATAATCCACCAGGACTCATGTGCTCAACCTTAACCATTTGACACACCATGCACTTGACCACAAAATCATCCACATCCTTTTTCATACCATTCCACCAGTAGATCTTCTTGAGATCACGATACATCTTAGTAGAACCGGGATGACCAATATAGCGCGATTCATGCGCCTCATCCGAAATCCTTTGTCGCAACCCATCAACATTAGGAACACACAATCTTCCTTGATACCATAAAGTACTATCACCACTAATCTTAAACACCATTACCCTTTGCCCACCAACATCACTCTTGATTTTCTTCAAGATAGGATCTATCACTTACTTCTCCTTAACCTCTACACCAAGATATGACCTAACCACTTCCTGAACTATCTTACTAGAATTCTTAGAGTCCAATAGACAAACTCTAAGATTGGCTAAGCGGTGAATGTCCATCACCAATTCCCATTTTTATTTCTCCACATGAGCCAAAATACCCATGGATAACCTGCTAAGAGCATCAGCAACTAGGTTAGCCTTAATTGGGTAATAGTGAAGACTCATGTCACAGTCCTTGAGAAGCCCCAAACATCACCTATGCCTGAGAATATGCTCCTTTTGAATAAACACATATTGTAGACTCTTGTGATCAAAAAAGATATCCATGCGTACATCATACAGCTAATGACACCATATTTTCAAAGCAAAGACCACCACAAGAAGCTCCAAATCATGATTAGATAGTTCCTCTCATGTACCTTCAACTTCCTAGAAGCATAGTCAATCACCTTTCCATGTTGCATCAAAATGCAACCAAGACCTACCCAAGATGCATCATAATAAACTACAAACCCTTCGTTACTTTCTAGTAATGTAAATACCAGAGCCGAAGTTAGCTTATCCTTAAGCTTCTTGAAACTCCCCTCTCAAGCATCCGACCAAGAAAATTTGACCTTCTTCTAAGTTAATTTGGTCAAAGGAGTATCTATCGCAGAAAAGCTCTCCACTAACCCGATAGTACCCTACCAAACCTAAGAAGCTCCAAATATCAGTTGGAGTCATGGATCTAGGACACCTTTTAAGGATTTACCATGATCCCTTAACTAGAAATAATATGATTAAGAAAAGTCACAGCATTCAGCCAAAACTCATATTTAGAGAACTTGGCATACAACTGTTGTTTCTTTAAGGTCTGCAATACCACACAGAGATGATTAACATGATCCACCTCACTCTTAGAATAAACCAAAATGTCATCAATAAACACAATGATAAAGAGATCCAATAACTGCATAAAAACCCTATTTATTAAATCAATAAATGCAACTGAAGCATTTGTCAAACCAAATGACATTACCAAGAATTCAAAGTGCCATACCGAATGAGAAAAGCCATCTTAGGGATATCTACCTCCCTAATCTTAAGCTGATGATATCCAGACCAAATATCTATCTTAGAAAAGAACTTTCCACCTAGCAACTGATCAAATAAGTCATCTATCCTTGGGAGAGGATACTTGTTCTTGACTGTTACCTTATTTAAATACCGATAGTCAATGCACATTCGAAGGGAACCATTCTTTTTACGTGTAAACAATACTGATGTACCCCACAGAGATACACTAGGATGAATAAACCCCTTATACAGAAGATCCTTAAGTTGCTCCTTAAGTTTCCTCAACTCATCCGAAGCTATTTAATAAGGAGGAATAAATATTAGACGAATGTACAAAAACAAATCAATGCCAAACTCTATTTTCCTATATGGAGGAAAACTAGGAAGATCATCTGGAAAGACCTTAGGAAACTCGTTAACCATCGAGACCAAATGAAAAGGACCTTCCGAGTTAGAATTTTTAACCTGGACCAAATAATAAAGACACCCTTTTGATATTAATCTTCAAGCTCCAAGATAAGAAATAAATCTCCCCCTGAGCTAGAGAACCACCCTTCCACTCTATGATCAGTTCACTAGGGAACCTAAAAACAGCCCTATGAGTCAGACAATCCAAGGACATGTAACAAAAGTGTAACTAATCCATCCCTGGAATGACATCGAAGTCTACCATATCGTGCTCAAACAAATCCATCAAAGTCTACCTACCACCAACAGATACCACACACACCCTATAAACTCTTTCAGTAATTATTGAGTCACCTACCGGGGTAGAAACAAATAAAGGATCTGAAATAATTTCTGAATCAAAACTAATACATACAACCAAAAGTGGGGTCACATAAGAAGGAGTGGACCCTGGATCAAGCAGACGATACATGCCACGAGAGAAAATTTGTAACATACCAATAACGTCATCAGAAGATGCCTCAGATTCCTATCGATACACAAGAGCATACAACCTATTTCGACCAACACTAGAACTATGAGCAATGGCCAAAGTAAAAGCAGCAGTACCGGGTGTAGGAGTAGAAGATGTAGCAATAGGAACCTTATTTGCTCCCCTAGAAACCTTATTAACTAAATAATTTTTTAGTAGATGACCGAGATGGTCACACTTGTCCCTTCCTTCTTCATAATAACCCCAATAAGGACGATCACAGAATCGACAAGGATGGTATGAAGAAACAAACTAACCCCCGCTCACCTGAGATTGGACACCTTATGCTTGGAAGTTATCACTACCTTAATGACGTCTATTACCCAACTATGTCGAGTAAGGAACACTAGCAGTAGAGTAGGGATCAGAACTCCTCCACTTCTGTTTTGGCCATTTACCACCATCCTAACCACCTTATGACTAAGCACCTTTCTAATTGAAAAACTTGCTCCTTTTACCATGCCTATCTCTAAAATCTACCTATTTTCTCTTCTCATCCTCCACCTGCTACATGTGGACTATCAACCTCAAAATATCCATATCCTTGATCAGTAAATCAGTCTTGCTTTCTAAGATCAAATCCTGAGATAGCCCAAAAGTGAACTTTCTCATCCTAAATATCATGTGAGCCATCAAATTAAGAGCATACTTTGATAGCGGGTGGAATTTAAAGGGGTATTCCTTGATAGACATTCGCCATTGATTAAGATTCACAAACTTCTCCATCTTTGCTTCCCTCAGCTCTTGAGGAAATAAATGATCCAAAAAAGCACCAGAAAAGGCATCCCATAAGCATGACTCCTCCACATCACCTTTATCCATATCCCATTCATTGTACTATTGGTACACAATATCTTTGATTTGATAAGCTGCAAAGTTTACACCTTCTATATTAGTAGCCTGCATTACCATAAACATCTTCTCTATTTCATCCAAGAAAGCCTAAGGATTCTCATCTACCTTCACACCAGTAAAAAGAGGAGAATTCAGATTTATAAACTGGCCAACCCTTATGGACTCAACCAATAATCTACCAGACATATCCTGCTCAGCTTGAGCAACAACCAACTGAGAAATGACATAAATAGATTGGCAAAATTTTGCATTAGTCACCTCACCCTGAGAAGGACTAGTAGCAACTAGAGAATTCCCAAAATAATTAGGGAAAGGACCCTGAGATTAAAGATAAACTCCAAACGTAGGACGTACCCCATCAACATTGTCCCCAGATGGGACTGAAGAGTTTTCTGGTGTTCCAGATCTACAAGTCATGATTGAAAATATGAAAAATCAAGGATTAGAGAAGATTCCAGGACTTAGACTCCAAGCTTGAAAATAGAATATCAAGAAAGTGAAACATTCCTAAATGCCCTATAGCCTTTCACTTATGAGTGAGGCGCGCTATACATCCCAAAAAGAGACTCTACTAGACACGACTTTTTGGACTCCCAATTTACCCTGAACCTAAAGCTCAAATACCAACTTGACATGACCCAAACCAAGGCCTTGTCATAATAGGCATCCCAAGTATGACCGAGACCGAAGACTACCCCCATTACCCAACCCAACCTCCAGTCGTCTTCCATGAGTTGGATATATTTTAATCATATAACAAGATACCATATCTATCCAGATTAAAGACTCTGGGAGAGGTCTATTATCAAGATCAACCCAACCAAGTTCGACCGTCCCATACCAATCGTTCAACCATATAAAGCCAAACCAAACCTTAGATCTAACCATAGATAATTTCCATTTATAATTATATATAATCTTAAAATGAAATACGATAGACCAGTGACAAATTTTTTCCAATGATGTCAACCCCAATACCAATACCAATACTAAGGACGACATTAATACTGATCGCCTATACAAGATAGCAACCACAGTTCCAATTTATATCTAATTGATGCCCCACCATGACAAAACCAATATCAATACTAAGAGATGAACATATATAAATTTCAGATGAAGACCACTTCAATCAAAGCTGACTCAAGTATCCAATGTAAGAAAAGAAAGTAACCTACATAGTGTGGGTATACATCCATAAAATCTGACCTAGCATGAACCATAAGGATAAATAATTCCAATTATAAAACCAAGTAAAAACCATTCTAATGAAAATACAGTATCATAGAAATGGAGCATGCATTTAAAACCTACCTAGGATGTAGCTTTATCATCCTAAACCACTATATGTTCAACTCCCCCTACTGAAACATGCGAGCTGCAAGATTAAGAAAAAAATGATGTATAATAAAAAGTGTAAGTCATACAGACTGGAAAAGTATACAATGATAGGAAGGGATAACCAATAAAACCATCAACCAAAATATGAACCAAGTAGTGTATCGCATACTGACTATAACGCAAGTATTATACTTAGCCAAACCAGATCAAGGGCATGTACACATAGATCATATATGTACTATTACAACTTATTAAAAAAAGAAAGTTCCACAATCAATACACAAGCATGAAATACATATATAGTAATCCAAAGAGCTACTTATTATTACTAAACATAACAACCAACCAGCTTATGTAGCCTTCCACACTCCATAAACCAGTTTAGAATGAACCCGACAATCTGACACTGAATCACCATCCTAAATACATCAAAAAAGGTTAGTGAATAGTTTGAAAAAACCTCACAGCGGAATCACAAACCCTGTACACTACCCTATAGGTAATATAATACCCCTTTCAGAACGACCACAATTCAAAACATAATATCCAGGTTTCATTAACAGTCAATAGTCCTCAACATTGAATACGGATAAATTTTTAGTCACTTATACATTTTGCAAACTCTCTCTTAGATCTATGATCCATGTACACACTTCTTTCATATTCCACTATGTATACCACACAACCTATCCATTATCCATGAATTAACATATCTGTATTGGAATACCACTACTGTATACTATTATAATTAGCCAAATCCCATTATATTTTATGTAACGATTCATAGTATATTCATCTTGGGGACAATACTATGTACCCCATATTTTCATTACATTATAACATATTTCATTATCACATCATTCATTTAGTATTTCAATTACCATCAAGTTTACCATACAATTTGATATATTAAGTCATATATAGGCATTTTATCAAACACATTAGGGACATAGTATTTCCTATATCAAAGTCTATTACCAAATAACAATTCCCATGCAACCAATTAGAAAAAACCACCATTAAAGCATAATTAAAGCATGGGAAAACCATAACCAAGCATTTATAAAAAAAACCCAAATAATATTTGAAAACCCAAACTATACAATATTCAAACTATGCAAACATTGAATAAAACCATCCATTTAGTTATAACTAACAATGAGCGAAGAGAACAAGCCTTAAACAAAGATGATGGAGAGAAATCACCAAGACAAGCACCAATTTACTCCTTTAAGATGAAACCCTAGCTTTCTTTGCCCAAGAACTCTAGAGAGGATTTAAGAGTGTTTTCTAGGTATTTAAGAATAGAATAATAGGTAAAATAACCCCCCAATAGAAATATAAGTTATAGAAACTTATAAGGATAAGTGAGAGAATATCCAGATTGTCCGTACTTAAACTGTATTAAATTCCATCATAAGGTACGACTGACCCTTATAAGTTCTACCCAAACTGTATGAGTGTTACCCGTCTCTCATACCTTAGGCCACCCTCCTTGGACCAAACACTGTTGTAACACCTTGAGAGTATACCCTGGACGTCACACGGTGCTTACATCCCCAAAGGATCATAAGAAAACCCATGACCTGGTACCTGCGGTAAGCACTAAATAAAATAACAAAGACATATGTTGAATTTAACTAAAAATGCCATAAGGTTTAAACATCTGAAAATCAATATTGTATTATATTTTTCAAACATCTAAAACATACTGTCAATACTGATAAAACAACTTATAATAGCAACTAAAAACAAACTATCTGTACTAGTCTGAGAGCCTCTAAACTAATTGAATGTGGAGTTGATGGGACAAACTCCTAACTAACTTTGACTGAATAGAAATACTGATTCTTGGACTCCATAGTTGAAAATTACCCATGTATAAACATCTAACATACCTTAATTGAAGAATTCGTGAAGGTTCTAGGTGGTTTTCTTGAAACTTGAGCTTGAATCTTAAAGGGGATAGGGTTTATTCTTGAGAGAGAATTACTTTCTTGAAGCGAAATTATGAATAATGGGGCATATAATGCCCCTTTGGGGTTTTAACTTAGTACTTTGGACGGATTTGGGTGAGGAAAAAGGACCAGACTACTCTTGGGAAGTTAAAATTCATAACTAGAATGTCGATTGGGCCTTCACCGCGATATGTCAAGGTTGTCATCGCGATTCCACCACGATGTGCTACAATCACGGTGACTTCCTGGAATCTGACAATTGTCATTTTAAACTTCACCACGACGCAGTGAACTAACCATCGCTATATCCACCGCGATGCGCCACAATTGCGGTGAGCTGCTATTTGGAAATCCAAACATGGTCCAAACCTAATCCAAAAAATCCAAAACTAACCTAAGACAAGCTACTTACACACCTAAACATGAATCAACTCAAGAACATACGTCTTGTGGTCGGAAAGGTCACTTCAAAAATCAACGAAGTTAAGAGGCCATAAATAAAACTAAGTCTCCAACACTTAGCCAAATTTTATGGTTCTAAGCCTCTTGTACATGTACAATGGGTTGAATTGAGCTAAGATAATTATGGGGTATTACAATATCTCCCCCTTAGGAACATTCATCGTCGAATGAGACTGATTAAGTCGAGAATATATTGGTACTATGATTACATACTGATTATGCATAACTGAAAACATGATTACATGACTGAGTCTCAAACATGGTGACAGACTGAACTGATTCATGAATGCATGCAATGACATGAACATGATTATTTGTATGGAACTGAGAATGAAAAATAAGAACTCTAGGGAAAACTATTGTAGACACGTGATTTGACCCTCCAGAATTTAATATATATATATATTTCGCTATTAAATATTTATATTTGATCCGATATTATTTTAACTCTTATTACATTTTTAATAAGTTTTAGTTGAAAATAAATAAATAAATAAATAAATAAATAAAGTTACATTTTAAGATTTTTTTTAAAATCAAAGAAAAATTTTTCAAAAAATATTTTTCTTTTAATTTGGATTTTTATAAATAAGCTAGTGATTTTATTTTCTCTTAATTATATTTTATTTTAAGTTATTTATATTTTTCTTAAGTATAAAAATTAATTAGTTAATATTTCTTTTATTATTATTAGTATTATTTAT
Source organism: Capsicum baccatum var. pendulum (assembly GCA_030864225.1). NCBI lineage: Eukaryota > Viridiplantae > Streptophyta > Magnoliopsida > Solanales > Solanaceae > Capsicum > Capsicum baccatum. Next base: position 204,049,905 of record CM061559.1, on the reverse strand, counting down.
TTTTATATAATTTATTTATTTATTAAAAAATGATATCATTATCCTATATATAAAATTAAAAAATAAAAAAATTCAAAATTTAAATCCTAAACTACCTAAACTACTCCCCCAAAATCCTTCTATAAAAGGACTCTCACACCCCCCTAGGATTCTACGTACATGATCCTATGATCAGACACTGACAAAAAAAAAAGCAGACAGAAAAAATATCAGATACAGAGAAAAAGAAAGAGTGAAAAATCAGAGAAGAGATAAAAACATCAGAAAAAAGAGAGAAAAGAAGGAAGTTAAAGGTTCCGGTGACGATTTCTTGCTTCATCAGAGGTTTTATTCAATCTTGTATTTTTATTTTTATGAATTGTTGTAAATTGAATCATAATGATTGTTTTAGTGATACCATGAATTGTTATGTGAGTTTATTGTATTGTAGTATCTGGGTATTGTTAACATTGAAAAGAAAATTTATAATATGCAGTGAAGTATATATTTTTTCATCTGTATGTGACAAAACCGGAGTAAAAAATATTCACACGATAATTTATACATTCACAGATATAGCAGCATCCATATTTTCATTCATCAATTACACACACACAGAGAACGCAATTCACCTGCACAATACTATACATATTATAATATATGGATGAGAGATCATAAGAAATATATAGATGTTCCTTAATTATTTCCGATAAATTTTTCGTTCAAAATTCACTGGAACTGCCTATTCGTTGTTGTTATTGTTCCGTTGTCAAATCAGCCATCGAAAAATGGCCAGATGTTGTTTGATATTTTTTCTGGCAAAAACCACCACCGTTCTTCGATGACAATAACAAACCCCCAACCTGTCCAAAATCGCTACTCCACCAGCCAAAATTCGTCGGAGCAGACCTCCCCATCCCTTCTCCCATTACCACACTACCAATGAACATACTTTTGTATTTTTCAATTTATTAAAGTTTTTTTTTCTTTTTTAAAGGAAATATAAAGGGGAAATTTTATTTTGATTTGTATTTTCCATTTATATATTATGTCAAGGTTTTTTGTTAGCTAAATTTGTGATTAATATTTTTTTTAAAGAAAGAAAATTTAGTTTTGATTAAGTTAGATGGCAAGGCAAATAAATTTCATACAATTTTTATGTGTTGTTCACGTGATGTTAGTTTTAAGATTATTTAGTAATTATTTAAATTTAATTTAAAGTATTGGACTAATCAAGGTTGACTTTTTGTATTTATATTATTATTATTATTATTATTATTTTAAATAGATGAATTGTTACGAACTTACAAAAAAAAAAATTAAATCAATGTTTTTAACATTAAACAAATTTTAGTCATGTTTAATATATTTGTCTTGATTAAGAATGTGGCGTACACATCTTTCTGGGACGTATTAAAAAATCAAGGATGCAATAATGCACCTTGACAAAATATTTTTCCAAATTAATTTTCAAAATTCAATACAAAGGTTTTAAATGGTTTTGATATATTTTAAAACGAGCGAATTTAGGCATTAACATAATTTATTAAAATAATTTAAGAAAAGATAAGTCAATAAAAGCGACCGTGCTAGAACCACGGGACTCGAGGGGTGCCTCACACCTTTCCCTCGGTCAACAGAATTCCTTTCCTGATCTTCTGCTTTCGCAGACCAACAAAGATTCATTTCCTTTTGATTAGGGATTCAAAAAGGTGACTTGAAACACCATAACTCGATTTCAAGTTGCGACTCTGTTAATAAACTAATCCCTATTCAAAATCGCCACTTTAATTGGAAAAAATCCCTTCGACCTCGATCCCTTCGGGCGAAAAAGAGGTGTGACATCTCTGGAGACTCTATTGGGGAATAAATAAGAATTTGAGCTTTAAATATTTACTTTACTTGCTTTAATTATTTTATTATGTGTTTATTGGCCTTGTGTGCTACTTGTCGCTCATTTACTTCTTTGATATTATTTGAACTGTATTATATATTTTCTTCTCTCGCGTACCCCCTTTGAGTCTCTGAAATAGGATAGAGGGAATGTAGCATATGCATCCCACCTTCTTTTTTAGATAGCCAGAGTGTCAAGGCATCTGGTAAAGGATATAGTCACACATATTAGGCGGGGTTCCGATCAGCAACGAAGGTGGTATTGCCCTACTACGGACCAAGTTGTCCCTCCCTGGATTGAGTGTCCACTCGGGTAAGCCAGTCTAGACACCCATCCCTAATAGGTTTAAACTTAGAAGAACTGAAAACTCAGAATCTGGTCATCCCTATTAGATGCCGCTTTATTTGCATCATATGCATTTGACTTAGCGGGACTCGGCACAGGGTCGGGTCTGTCTAGGACAGGTGACCTATTTTATAAAGACCAACATGTGCATCCACCGTGATCTTTGATATTTGTTTGGAAGACTATTTGTTTGTTGACCGGCTTTAGGAAATTTTAAAATGCAAAAGATTAATTTATCCTCACATTTAGTGAATCATTTTTTTTTTCAAAGAAAATTTTATTTTTAAAAGAAAGGAAAAAATTTAAATATGTAGTAACATAGTTTTACGATCTTCATGAACTACGAGGGACTGATTCTCACTCTTAATTGAGATACGTAGGAAGCCCTTTTCGGGGTACGACCCTATCTTTTGAAAAACTATTCATAGATTTATTGGGGAATGTTTTAAAAATATGATTACTTTCATAATTATTTTTCTTATTCTCAAGTTCAATTTATTGATATATATATATATATATATATATATATATATATATATCCCTGAATCTTTAGGGATCATGAGGCTAAGTTTTTATAAAATAAATAAAAATATACAAATCTTAACAGCCCTGAATCTTTAGGAATCATGAGGCTAAATTTTTACAAATATATATATATATATATATATATATATATATATATATATATATATATATAGAGAGAGAGAGAGAGAGAGAGAGAGAGAGAGAGAGATAAATCTTAATAGCCCTGAACCTTTAGGGATCTTGAGGCTGAATTTTGTACGACATATATTTCAAGAACTACGCACACTTGATTCTCATTTTATTGAGATACGTAGGCAGTCCTTAATGGATTCGGTGATCTTTTAAAAAATGATTGTCTTTCCTTTTAAACTAAAAAAAAAAGTTGTTTTCAAAAATGAAAAACTATTATTTAATAAATAAATAAATTTATCATTATTAAAAAAAAAGGTATATTTCTTCATATCTCCAATTTTCAAGAACTACGCACACCTAATTATCGTTTTATTTAGATACGTAGGCAGTCCTTAATGGATTCGGTGATATTTTAAAAAATGGTTGTCTTTCCTTTTAAACTAAAAAAAAGGTTGTTTTCAAAAATGAAAAAAAATATATAATATTATTTAATAAATAAATAAATTTCTCATTATTCAAAAAAAAAAGAAAAAAAAGGTATATTTCTTCGTATCTCCAATTTTTGAGAACTATGCACACCTGATTCTCATCTTAGTGAGATACGTAGGCAACCCTTTTAGGTTCCGGTGATCTCTTCAAAAAAAAAGATAAAATAAAAAGAGTTTTTGAAAAAATTACATTCTAACGCCTTTGTTATTTCTTATACAGTTAGTTTAAGGTGGTTGGTTTGTGATATTTTGGCTGGTCCTCCACATCACACAAAATCTAAAGAAGGTTTAACTGTGTCCAACAAGGATATAGAAAGTGACTTCATGTATCACATAAAGAGTCAAGAAGATGAGAGTTTAAAGGAAGAGAATTTGAGACTAAGGCAACAAATGATGAAAATGTAGTGAGCTTGGGCCAGTGGGCATCTTCCTCCTTCGTTCCCCACTATTAAAGAATGGGGCATGTCTTCAACTGTCAACCTTCTTCAAAATTTTGAGATATCAAAATTTAAGGAACATGATGGACATGAGGATTCTCTGAAGCATTTGGGACGATACTGCAATCGATCAAGGAAAATTGAAAAAGGAATGAAGAAAGAAGATGCATTTATTGTCATGCCAGGGCCAAAGGAGAGTTTGAGAGGTCCAACCCACCAATACTGTCAGCCTCAATCCCGAGCTTACATATTAGATCCACACAACCAGATGCAACAAGGTTCCCTTCTCTAAAATCCAAGAAATCCCATTCCACTTCCTTAATATCCTTTGAACAATGCACAGTCGTATGCTCATCCATCTTTTTATCCACAATGGCGTGTCCCGGTCCCTCAAAGTCGTCCTCGACCCTCAAAAATTTACCAAGAAACCTCTAAATTCAAGTTTCATTCAAGGCCAGAGTTTGCAATGAGGAGGAATGCAAAGGATAATTCCACGCCAATTGGAGAGTCCTATACCAGTTTATTCCAGACATTAAGGCAATAGGGCATGATTACTCCTATCCCTAGGTATATTCCCGATCCACATTCAAAATATTTTGAGCCTAATGTACGATGTGCTTATCATTCTAATATGCAAGGTCACAATACTGAAGATTGTCGTATTTTGAAAAGAGAAATAGAGAAAATGATTCAAGAAAAATTGATTGTGGTGCAAAACGTTGGCACCTCAACCGTCCCACAGAGTTCTTCACCAGCATGTGATACTGCACGATATGTGGGAAACAATGAGTCAAGTATGGGGACCCAAAACTTATTTGTTGAAGGGAATGTGTTTGATCATGGTGGAAGCTCTAGTCATGTTGATATGCAAATCAGTGGCTAAGTTGTTAGGCTGAGCAATTGAGAAGTCACCCCTCTTCCTACTAGAAAGAGGTCTAGTATTTTGTTTTGTTTTCTTTTTTATTACTCAAATTATTTTAGGGTTGTAGTTTAGGACCTATCTTGTCTGATTTTTTTTATCGTTTTTGTTCAAACCCTTCTATCTTTCTATCAACAAAATGTCTGTCCTTTTTGTTTTTATTTCTCAATATATATTATTTTTTCTTTTTGTTTCTTCAAAGAGCTCTTTCTATGGTGATTCTGGTAATATGATAAGCATGTTGAATTTTTAGCCAGACCTTAAAACCCAATCTAATGCTGAAACATTCGTTCAAGAACCTAGAGTTGAAAAAAAATGTAAGAAAAATAAGTGTTGAGATATTTTGGAGACCTAGTTACATCCTCACTTGAATGTTTTGAGACAATCACTTTGTGAATAAAAAATGACTTGATCTTCAATGAGAAAGTTCAACTCAAGCATTTTTGAATGAGATCAACTAGAGATATATAGTTTCTATTGTCAGAAGAAGCAAAAGAAAGTTAGCTAAAAAAGAAGAAGAAGTCATCTGTTGTGAGGAAAGCACAATACAAGTAGACCTGTATGGTTTACAAGTTTAAAAGAAGTGGCACACGTGCATGTGCTTAGTCACGGTCAATATTGAAAAAATGTGTATGATCTTCATGTTCCATTCCTAGATTGAATATTATGTACTTATGTTTTTAAGAATTGATATGACGAAGGCATTTCATTCTGCTATCCAAATGTTGTGTCATCCTTAGTTACCCCTTTTGAGTTTTTATTTTATTTCTTTTATATCCCTCTTTTGGAATCAAAATAGAGTCTGAAAAAAAATTATAAAAAAAAAAGTGTCAAGAAAAATAATAGAGTCAGAAAAGTGTCAAGAAAAAATAAAGTCAGAAAAAATATCTCTCTCTCTAAAAAAAGAAGAAAAAGAGAAAAGTCCAGAAAAAGAAAGAAAGAAAGAAAATCAAGCAAAAGACAAGATTCTTGAACTATGTTTGACCTGATTCTTGTTATGACAAGATACGTAGGCAGCCCTACTCTGAGGTTCAGTCCAACCAAAAGAAAATTCTAATTACCCAGAATAAAATGAAATTGAGGCAAAGTTTATTTTCTTTAAAAGAGTCGATTTCAAAAGTTGTATGTTTCACCCAATATTATGTAAATTTTTTAGCCTCATACTTCCCTTTCTTTCTAACCTTTTCCAAAAGCCAAGTTACAACCAAAGAAGGACCTCCAGATCGATCTTTGATAATGTCAAGGCTAAACATGTTATGGGTGCATGATGTTTCATATGATGGGTAATAATTCTAAAAAAAATGAAAAAAAATAATGATGAAAAAAATAAGTAAAAATGAGAGTGTCGAATTGGTGAAACCCCTTTTGGGCACCATAAAGCAACAGTGAGATAAGAAAGAAATGAAAATGAGATAGGTGTTAGCAAAAACCCATTGAGGTGCCACTAGCTGAAGGAGGATTGTGATCTAGAGGGAGCATATTCAAGATTGGCTCAATTTTAAGTTCAATAAGTGGACAAAAGTTGATAATGATTAGTGTGGCTAGATCAGGTTGTTTAATTCAAAATGCATGTCATGATAGCTAGAATCGGCTACCACACCCAAATAAGTTTTCTTCTATCATTTAAAAAAAATGCCTGTTGTTTTTTCCTTTTCTTTTTATTTTTCTATTTTTTATTTTTTGGTATCTTTGTCATCAAATAAAAATTATTGTCATTTTTCTCGTGTCTTTGAGTCGAGTCTGTGATAAAATAAATGAGAAAAGATTTTAAAACTGGCTACTAGCTTCTTCAATTGCTTAAAGCAAGACAAAAAGCCAACACATGAAAGAGACAATTGTGAGCCGAAATAAGGTATGCAGAAAAGTTTTGTCAACAGACGAGTCTGGAAACTCATGGATATACCAAGGTTTAGAGGGTTTATTTGAGGAGCATAACAAAACAAAGATACTGTGTTTGTTTCAGAGTCACTTCTAATAATCTGAGTTTGGGTCAACGATGCAGTAATTCGATGACAGATGCTAATGGTTGGAAGCAAGGTTAAATGTGACAAGAGCAAGAATGATTGCCACGAAAACTAAAGCCACAAACTTGACACCATGTTTTTGAACTTACAATTTTTCTTTGATGAAACAGGAAACATGTTACCTTCAAATTAAAGACTTCAAGGCATAAATATAAAGAGCTGCAATGCCTTATTTCCATAAATGCAGGAAACAATGTTGCTGCACAGGTTTGATAATCAAATTATGGTAAAAATTCAACCCCTAGGAGATGCACTTCCTAGTCTGAATAAGTCATTTTTCATTTGTTAGGTGAAGCATTTCCTAACTTGAACATTCACTCCTATAAGACGAACCTTTTTGTCGAGTCACTCCCCGTAATTCCTATAAGACATACCTTTTAGTCGATTCATCCCCCTTGATTCCTATAAAACGTACCTTTTAGTCGAGTCACTCCCCGTGATTCCTATAAAACGTACCTTTTAGGCGAGTCATTCCCTTGATTCCTATGATATGTATCTTTTAGTCGAGTCATCCCCTTGATTCCTATAAGACATACCTTTTTGTCGAGTCATCCCCTTGTTTCCTATAAGACGTACCTTTTAGTTGACTCATTCTCCTTGATTCCTATAAGACGTACCTTTTAGTCAAGTTATTTCTAAGTACAAACTGGGATAAATATTTTGTTCGTGTTTATTGAAGTTTACTTTCTGCTCAGGACCCTCCTAAAGAATGGGAATTTCTTTTATGTCCAGGACCCTCTTGAAGAATGGGATGTTATTTTTTTATTTGACCTTTTATTTTGAGTTCAGGAACATATTTTGAAAAATCAGAAAAGAAAAGTCCAGAAGCCCACCTAAAGAACAGGGTGGAGAAAAATGGAAGTACATAAGCCCACCTGAAGAACAGGGGAAGAAAAAATAGGAAGTCTAGGAGCCCGCCTAAGGAACAGGGTGAAGAAAAAGGGAAGTCCAGGAGCCCGCCTGAAGAACAGGGTAAAGAAACAACAAATTAGGAGCCCGCCTGAAGAACAGGGTAAAGAAGTAACAATTTAGGAGCCCACCTAAAGAACAGGGTGAAGAAGTAGCAAGTCCAGGAGCCCGCCTAAACAACAGGGTAAAGAAGTAGCAAGTTCAGAAACCCGCCTGAAGAATAGGGTGAAAAAAAAAAAGAAAGTCTAGGAGCCCGCCTAAAGAACAAGGTGAAGAAAAATGGAAGTCCAGGAGCCCTCCTAAAGAACAGGGTGAAGAAAAAAAAGTCTAGGAGCCCTCCTAAAGAACAGGGTGAAGAAAAATGGAAGTCCAGGAGCCCTCTTGAAGAACAGGGTAAAGATAAAGGAAGTCCAGAAGCACGCCTGAAGAACAGGGTGAAGAAAAAAACAAAGTCTAGGAGCCCGCCTAAAGAACAGGGTGAAGAAAAATGAAAGTCCAGGAGCCCTCCTGAAGAACAGGGTGAAGATAAAGGAAGTCCAGTTGCCCTCCTGAAGAATAGGGTGAAGAAAAAAAGAAAGTCTAGGAGACCGCCTAAAGAATAGGGTGAAGAAAAAGGGAAGTTCATGAGCCCTCCTGAAAAAAAGGGTGAAGAAGCAACAAATCAGGAGTCCGCCTGAAGAACAGGGTGAAGAAGTAAGAAGTTAGGAGCCCACCTAAAGAACAGGGCGAAGGAAAAGCAAGCCAAGAGTCGCCTAAAGAATAGGTTGAATTTCAAGTTCAAGTCACGAAGATTAGAATGAAGATTCTAGAGATTGTAATTTTCACTTGTATATTTCATTTTTTTATTTTTGTTAGTCATTTGAGTGTAAAAGGAGAAGTCGTTAACCGAAAACTCGATGGAATCTCACTCGACTTTAATTTTTCTCTCACTATATTACCTTTGAACTACATGTGACCTGATTCCCTTATAACCCGGGATATATAGGTTGTCCAAAATCAGGACTCGGTCGCATCTCTGAATTTATTATATTTTATTTTATCTTTATTAATTTTTAAATAATTGGAGTGTCAAAATCATCTCTTTGTCTACTTCTTTCTCTGAAAACGCTTCGAGATTTCAAACAAAAAGGGGCAAAATGTAAACACGTGATTTTGACCCTCCCAAATTTAATATATATATATATATATATATATATATATATTGCTATTAAATATTTATATTTGATCTGATATTATTTTAACTCTTATTACATTTTTAATAAGTTTTAGTTGAAAATAAATAAATAAATAAATAAATAAAGTTACATTTTAAGATTTTTTTTAAATCAAATAAAAACTTTTCAAAAAATATTTTTCTTTTGATTTAGATTTTTATAAATAAGCTAGTGATTTTATTTTCTCTTAATTATATTTTATTTTAAGTTAGTTATATTTTTATTTATATTTTTCTTAAGTATAAAAATTAATTAGTTAATATTTCTTTTATTATTATTAGTATTATTTATTATTATATAATTTATTTATTTATTAGAAAATGATATCATTATCCTATATATAAAATTAAAAAATAAAAAAATTCAAAATTTAAATCCTAAACTACCTAAACTACTCCCCCAAAATCCTTCTATAAAAGGACTCTCACACCCCCCTAGGATTCTACGTACATGATCCTATGATCAGACACTGACAAAAAAAAAAGCAGACAGAAAAAATATCAGATACAGAGAAAAAAAAGAGTAAAAAATCAGAGAAGAGAAAAAAAACATCAGACAAAAGAGAGTAAAGAAAAAAGTTAAAGGTTTCGGTGACGATTTCTTGCTTCATCAGAGGTTTTATTCAATCTTGTATTTTTATTTTTATGAATTGTTGTAAATTGAATCATAATGATTGTTTTAGTGATACCATGAATTGTTATGTGAGTTTATTGTATTGTTGTATCTGGGTATTGTTAACATTGAAAAGAAAATTTATAATATGCAGTGAAGTATATATTTTTTCACCTGTATGTGACAAAAGCGGAGTAAAAATATTCACACGATAATTTATACTTTCACAGATGTAGCAGCATCCATATTTTCATTCATCAATTACACACACACAGAGAACACAATTCACCTGCACAATACTACACATACTACAATATATGGATGAGAAATCAGAAGAAATATATAGATGTTCCTTAATTATTTCCAGCGAATTTTTCGTTGAAAATTCACTGGAACTGCCTATTTGTTGTTATTATTGTTCCGTTGTCAAATCAGCCATCGAAAAACGGCCAGATGCTGTTTGATATTTTTTCTGGCGAAAATCACCGCCGTTCTCCGATGACAATAACAAATCTCCAACCTGTCCAAAATTGCTACTCCACCGACCAAAATTCGTCAGAGCACACCACCCCATCCCTTCTCCCGTCACCTCACTGCCAATGAACATACTTTTACATTATTCAGTTTATTAAAGATTTTTTTTCTTTTTTTTTTAAAGGAAAAATAAAGGGGAAATTTTATTTAGATTTGTATTTTCCATTTATGTATTATGTAAGGTGTTTTATTAGCTAAATTTGGAATTAATATTTTTTTAAAAGAAAGAAAATTTAGTTTTGATTGAGTTAGATGGAATGGCAAATAAATTTCATACAATTTTTATGTGTAGTTCACGTGATGTTAGTTTTAAGATTATTTAGTAAATTATTTAAATTTAATTTAAAGTATTGGACTAATCAAAGTTGACTTTTTGTATTTATAATATTATTATTATTATTTTTATTCTTATTTTATTTTTATTTCATTAGTATTAATAAAACTTAACTATTTATTGAATTAATTAATTACCTTGATTAAATATTATTTAAGAATACTATTAAAATTAAGTAGCATTTTAAATAGATAAATTGTTACGAATTTACCAAAAAAAATTAAAATTAAATCAATCTTTTTAACATTAAACAAATTTTAGGCACGTTTAATATATTTGTCTTGATTAAGAATGTGGCATACACATCTTTCTGGGATGTATTAAAAAATCAAGGATGCAATAATGCACCTTGACAAAATATTTTTCCAAATTAGTTTTCAAAATTCAATTCAAAGTTTTTAAATGGTTTTGATATATTTTAAAACGAGCAAATTTAGGTCTTAACATAATTTATTAAAATAATTTAAGAAAAGATAAGTCAATAAAAGCGACTGTACTAGAATCACGGGACTCGAGGGGTGCCTCACACCTTCCCCTCGGTCAACAGAATTCCTTACCCGGTCTTCTGCTTTCGCAGACCAACAAAGAGTGATTTTCTTTTGATTAGGGATTCAAAAAGGTGACTTGGAACATCATAACTCAATTTCAAGTGGCGAATTTGTTAATAAACTAATCTCTATTCAAAACTGTCACTTTAATTGGAAAAAAGCTCTTCGACCTCGATCCCTTCGAGCGAAAAAGGGGTGTGACAACTATTTCCTTGAGCTGAGTCTAAGTATACAGAGAAAAGGTGAGGGTACTTAGTATACATGTCTGCTTCTATTTCCCAAGTATCTCCCTCAACGGACTAAGTCCTCCAAAGAACTTTGACCAAGGGAACTTTTTTGTTCCTTAGTCTGCGAATCTGGCGATCTAAGATTTCAAGTGGGAGTTCTTCGTAAGAAATGCTATTTTGAATATCTAAGATCTCTAAAGGAATAAAGAAGCATGGAACATTGGATGCACTGATGCCAAGTCTGCAGGCAACTTTAGCTCATAAGCTATTTTCCCAAAACAACTCAAGATCCTGAAAGGGCCTACATATCAAGGACTGAGCTTTCCCTTTTTGCCAAATATCTTCACTCCCTTCATGGGATAGATTTTCAAAAACACAAAATCACTATTCTCAAATTCGAGATCTTTTCTCCTCACATCTGCATAAGATTTCTGTCGGCTCTGGACTATCTTAAGCCTCTCCCTGGTCAACTGAAATTTCTCCAAAGCATCAAACACTGAATCTAGCCCTATCAACACAGTCTCACCTACCTCAAATTAACCAATAGGATATCTACATCTCCTCCCACATAGAGTCTCAAATGGATCCATCTGAAGACTGCAATGATAGTTGTTGTTGTAGGTGAACTCAATCAATGGAATGCGATCATCCCAACTACCCTTAAAGTTGATAACACAAGCTCTCAATATGTCCTTTAAGGTCTGAATAATCCTCTCTGCCTGACCATCTGTCTGAGGGTGAAAGGTTGTACTAAAATAAACTTGGATACCAAGAACCTACTGAAAAGCCTTCCAAAAATGAGAGGTAAACTGAGTACCTCTATCTAAAATGGTGGACAACGAGACTCCATAAGATCTAACCAACTCTTTAATGTAGAGCTTGGCATAATACTCAGCAGAATAAAAAGTATGGACTGGCAAGAAATTGACTGATTTGGTCATCCTGACCACAATGACCCAAATCGAATCATGTTGGCGTGTGAACAAGGCAACCCTGTCACAAAATCTATATTCACCTCTTCCCACTTTCACGTGGAGATGCTAAACCCCTGTATAGTGTCATTAGGACTTTGATGCTCAACCTTAATCTGCTAACAATTATCATACTTGGCTACAAAATCTGTAGTATCTCTTTTCATAATGCTCCACCAATAGATTTCCTGCAAATCACAATACATCCTAGTATCTTCTGGGTGAATAAACTAAAAAGCAGCATGCACTTCTGCAAGAATTTGCTGTCTCAAACTATCTATACACAACACACACAGTCTACCCTGGCAATACAACACACCATCTCTCCCTTGGGAGAAAACCTCTACTTTTTAATTTCTGACTGACCTTTTCACCCAGTCCAAGCTAAGACCTTCATCTTGCTTTTCTTTCACTTTGGCAACCAAATAAGATTATGAACTATTCTGAACCAACACACTACCCTCAGCCAATTAAAACCAATAAATGCCTAATCTAGCCAACTGATGAACCTCTTGAACTAACTTTTTCTTATCACTCTAAACATGAGCAGCACTGCCCATCGATAATCTACTAAGGGCATCTGTCACTAAATTGGCCTTGCTCGAATGATACAAAAAACTTATATCATAATTTTTTAACTACTCTGACCACCTTCTTTGATAGAGATTTAACTCTCTCTGTGAGAGTACATACTACAAACTTTTGTGATCCATGAACACATCAACACGCACCCCATACAGATAATGCCTCCAAATTTTAAAGGCAAAAATAATAGTTGTTAACTCAAGATCATGGGTAAGATAATTTTTTATGGGTCTTAAGCTTCTAGAGGTATAGGCTATGACCTTACCTCTCTGTATCAACACACAACCCAAATCAACTCTAGAAGCATCACAGTAAACAACAAACCCATCTGAACCATCAAGCAACATCAAAACTAGGGCTAAGGTAAGTCGAGTCTTGAATCCCTGAAAACTCTTCTCATAAGAATTTGACCACAGAAGTTTGACTTTCTTCTGAGTCAATCTGTACATAGGGGATGCAATAGATGAAAACCCTTCAACAAACCATCTGGAATAGCCATCCAAACCCAAGAAACTTCTGATGTCTGATGGAGAAATAGGTCTGGGCCAGTTTTTCACTACTTTGGTCTTTTGAGGGTCAACTATAATGCCATCACTGAAAATAATATACCAAAGAAAATCTACTAATCTTAGCCAAAATTTTCACTTACTAAATTTGGCAAAAACATATGGGCTTTAAGAGTTTGCAATATTATTCTGAGGTGGTCTGCATGATCATTTTCATTATGGGAAAAGACAAGGATGTCATCAATGAAAACTGTGATGAACATGTCTAAGTACTAGTTAAACACTCAGTTCATCAAGTTCATAAAAGCTGTTGGGGCATTTGTAAGACCAAAAGACATAACTAGGAACTCAAAATAACCATACCGAGTTCTGAAAGCTATTTTCAGAATGTCACATTCTCTGACTCTGAGCTGGTGATAGCCGAATTTGAGATCTATCTTAGAGAAGTAACTGGTACCCTGAATTTGGTCAAACAAGTCATCGATTCTGGGGAGTGGATACTTATTCTTGATAGTGACTTTTTTAAACTGACGATAATCAATGCACATTCTGAGAAAACCGTCTTTTTTATACATGAAATGGACAGGAGCACCCCATGGGGAAACACTGGGCTTGATGAATCCCTTATCTAAGAGTTCTTTTCAGTATTCATTTAACTCTCTAAGCTCTGATAGATACATTCTGTAGGGCAGAATAGAGATAGGCTAGGTATTTGGAAGAAGGTCAATTCCAAAGTCAATTTCCCTTTTAAGAGAGACTCTGAAAAGATCTTCAGGGAATACATCTGGCAATTCCTTCACTACTGAAACCGACTCAAGACTAAGAGCTTCAAAATTAGAGTTTTTAACTCAATCAAGATGGTAAACGCACCCTTTGGTTATCATTTTTCTCACTCTAAGATATGAAATAAATTAACCCTTAAGTTTTGAAGTACTACCCCTTCATTCAAGGATTGGTTCATTCGAAAATTAAAAATGAACAACTCTGTTTCTATAATCAACTGAGGCATAGCATGAGTGGAGCCAATCCAAGCCAAGAATGACATCAAAATCAGTCATTTCTAACTCCATAAGATCAATTGAGGTGACTTTTTAAGATATTATGACTAGACAGTTCCTGTATACCTGCCTGGCTATAATAGAGACGCCGACTGGGGTGGAGACTTAGAAGGGTTCTGCTAAAGTCTCAGGATTGACACCAAAATTAACGGCTATGTAGGGAGTTACAAAACAAAGAGAAGCTCTGGGGTTTAATAAAGCAAAAACCTATAAATGAAAGACCTGTAACGTATCAGTAACCACATCAGGAGAAATTTTCTGACCCTATCAGTACTGAAGTAAATATAATTTATTTGGGTACTGACCGCTAGTGGCACTGGAAGCAACACCCTACTGAGTCAGGCAACCGAATGGAAATATAGGACGACTGGATTGACCCTGCTGACCACTCTGTGGGAAATACCTGACCCTATGGCCTGGATTTCTATACCCAAAGCGTACATCACTACCATATCTACTCACGCCCTGATGGTTTCTACCGCATTTCTGGCAAAGAGGATTTGTGCGACCACTTTTCATACTTTTCTAGGGCTTAGGGCCTGGTGCTCTATCCCGATTATCAATTCTGAACTTCGGTGCTGGCTTTCTACTTGAAGATAGAGTTGGGGATAAAGATTTCTAATGGAATTAAAGATGGTTACCACCCCCCAACCTCGACTGAGCAAAACTGAACTACCTATTTAGGCTCTCTTATTCTCTCTTTCTCTTTCCTTAAACTTCTTCTCCTCAATCTATTGAGCATGGACCATCAACCTAGACAAGTCCTTCTCCTTAATTAACATCGCGGTCCTACACTCCTTAACCATACTATCAGCTACACCAGAGACAAACTTAGTTATTCTAAACCTATCATCAGATACCACATTAGGAGCATACCTGGCTAGCCGAGTAAACTTAAGAGAATAGTCATTCACCCTCATGTTTTCCTACCTCAAATTAATAAAATCCAGTACTTTAGCTTCCCTTAAATCTAAGGGAAAGAACCTATCTAAAAAGGTTATCACAAACACTTCTCTTTTAACAGGCCCTGTATCTGCCCCTCTATCTCTCTTTCACTCCTTATACCAAGTATGAGAAACATCTTACAACTGGTAAGTACCCAACTCTACACTCTTATTAGAAGTCACATCCATAATATAAGTTACCTTCTGAACCATGTCGAGGAACTCCTGCGGATCCTCATCAGACTTAGATCTCAAAAACAAAAAAGGGTTGATTCTGGTAAAGTCTTGAATCCTTGTTGCGGCAGTATTAGCCACCAGAATAGCTAGGACAACATCCGACTAATTATTCTAGGATGATAATGCATAATCTAAAGTAGTGAATGCATCTTTGAATTTGGCATGGAAGACATGCTCGTTCAGGGGATTTTCCTAAACAGGCGGAGGTGCGGGTTGATTCCTATTTCTCCTTCCGTTATTCTTTCTAGGAGGCATGTTCTATAAATAAAAAAAGATTGAATTAGGAAGAGAGTTTAAATTTAGATCATGCTCACTCGTATGACATGAATATTGAAAGAAGGAAAACCTTTCCTAAGACGTCTTGCAGCCTTTTGTTCATAAGTGTAGCGCGCTTCACACCAATGCACAAGACTCTACTCAACGCGACCTTCAGACTCCCTAGGACACTTTAAAACCTAGATCTGATACCAAGTTTATAACGCCCCGAGAGTACACCCTGGACGCCACACAATGCTTACAGCCCCAAAAGAACACACGCTAACCCATGAGCTGGTACCTACTGTGAGCACTGGAAAAAGTAACAAAAATATGTGCAGAATTTAACTGAAAAATGACATAAGGTTTTGATATCTGAAAATAAATCTTGCATCATATTCTTAAAACATCCAAAACATACTGTCAATACTGATAAAACAACTAATAATAGCAACTAAAAACTGACAATTTGTCTGTACTAGTCTGAAAGCCTCTAAACTGACTGAATATGGAGTTGATGGGACAAACCCCCAACTAACTCTGACTGAATAAAAATACTGAACTGATAAGGCTAACTAAAATAAACATAAACGGTCCTCGGAATATGAGGACTCACCGCTGCTGCTACGTTGGGATGTCTAGGTGCGATCGGGAACCTGAGCGTTCGAACTTATAATATGAGACATCATAGCACAAGAAACGAGTATGCAGTCAGTACTTTGAATGTATTGGTATACTAGATGAGGTTAGGCTAATATGCATGGCTCATATACATGAATAATATTGACTGAATAAATAGCATGAGATAACTGATGTATAGTATATGAGAAAGCTGTAAAATCTAAGAACGCATAACCAAGCATATGATATGATGCTGGGATAGTCTGTAAACCAAAAAACTAAAATACTGATACTGAACAACTAATAATTGTACACCATGGTCAAGAAAGCCTAAAAACTAAACTTTAAATTGAATACTGTACTGAGACTGTGGTAGCTATCATCTAACCAATATGCCCCAATATGAGCTAATTGGGGTCCAACCTGTGACCCCAGTTGGAAGGGTGTCAATACCGTGCTATGGGTACTAACACTGGCTGTGTGGATCCACTAAAATGAAGTCCTAAATGACTAATGAGTCAACCTCTACTAGCAAGTGCTCTAGTGAGATATTAGTGAGATATATGTCAACCCTCAACTAGCAGGTTAACATCTCTAACCTATGTTGGCTACATAATTCTAGAATGCATGGATTGCTACTAAAGGTCACACCCTCAATTGGTAAGTGAGCCCCCATCCCTGGGTTTGCTCGGTGCTAAATCCTACTCCCAACTTAACTGACTCTAATTACTGGATTGAGCTAAACCTACTAAAATGATATACTTACTGGACTAATAATACTATAATATATCTGAAACCATTATGAAAATACTGAAACTAAGTATACAACTAAGTTTTTAGGTATTCATAACCCCCAGAACTTGATAGGAACATCAATACGAAAACATGAGGGCATTTGGAAACATAATAAGTAAGCATCATCTCAAAATCATCACTTAGGCATTTTACCAAACACTTGAGGGTCATGAGTTAAAGCATGGAGATAGTTTAAAACATATGGTAGTAACATAATTTCAATACCAAAATTATGGGTTAAGGATTTAACATGCAATTTTCATCCTTCAAACATGTCAAGAACTAATTCCAATGAAAACACATTTGATCATGCTATAAAAATCAAAATTCATCTAAGTTCATAGATATAATTCATAATAACATGTAAAGATCAAATCTTTGAACTTGAAAACTAATTCTTGGACTCCATAGGTGAAAAGTACCCATGGACGAACATCTAACATACCTTAATTAAAGAATCCAAGAAGGTTCTTGGTGGTTTTCTTGAAACTTAAGCGTGAATCATGAAGGGGATAGGGTTTGTTCTTGAGAGAGAATTACTTTCTTGGAGAGAAACTATGAATAATGGGGCATATAATTCCCCTTTGGGGTTTTAATTTTATGTTTTGATGGACTTAGGTGAGGAAAAATGACAAGACTACCCTTGGGAAATTAAAATTCATAACTGGAACGCTGATTGGGCCTTCACCGTGATGCGCCATGGTTGTCATCGCGATTCCACCACGATACGGTGACTTGATGGAATCTAACAATTGTCATTTTGAACTTCACCATGACGTAGTGAAGTAACCACCGCTATAGTCACCACGACGCGCCACAATTGCGATGAGCTGTTGTTTTGGAAATCCAAACATGGTCCAAACCTTGTTCAAAAAGTTTAAAACTTACCCGAGACATGCTACTTACACCCTTAAACATGAATCAACTCAAAAACTTACATCTCGGGGTCGGGAAAGTCACTTTAAAAATCAACAAACTTAAGAGGCCAAAAATCAAATAAAGTCTCCAACACTTAGCCAACTTTTTAGGTTCTAAGCCTCTTGTACATGTACTATAGGCTGAATTGACCTAAGATAATTATGGGGTATTACAACTGTCAAAGATAAGACACACCCAAACCCAAGTCATATTCAAGTGCATAACTGGTACCCTTAAATCGTACCCTTGGCAGAATAGAATCCCAAGAGAATTGAACATTATCCCCCATACGAGTCCATGGTACGACTCGTACCCTGAATTACTGCTCATGGTGATCCACTTGTACTCAGATCCAACCTAAGTCACTAAGTCTAAGATTAAATGAATGAACCAAACAACACGTATCCACTAATACGACTCGTACCCCATAGTCGTACCCATTCCAGTGAACAAAATCCACTCTACCAACCAACACTGGCAGGCATACGACTGAACCATACCAATCGTACCCTAGTGTATGACTCGTACCCCATAGTCGTATCATGACAAGAAGTCAGAAATCCAAGAAATTTTCTAAGGGTCAAAACCTAGGTGTTATACTAGTTAGGTTCTATATCTGACCAGCGACCGCTTTATGCTTTTTGGAAGGTGTAATTTAGGTGGCATAACAAACAAACTCTGAAAACTAAATTATTTAAGTTGAGTAAAACCAAGATAGAGTACTGGAGTGTGAATTTATTAAGGGGTTGTATGAGGATGACATGGAAGTGAATCTGGACATACATGCTCTCCTCAAGGGTGATCACTTAAAATATTTTAGCTCTATTATTTAGGGTAGTGGGGTGATAGACATCGATAGCACTCATTGTATTGGTGCAACGTGGATGAAGTGGAGGCTTGCCTCCAGAGTCTTGTCTAACAAAAAAATACTACCAAAATTTAAAGATAAGTTCTATAGAGTGGTGGTTAGACCAATGTTGTTTTATGACACTGAGTATTGGCTTGTCAAGAACTTTCATGTCCAGAAGATGTATGTCGCAGAGATGAGGATATTGAGATGGATGTATGGACATACTAAGTGTGATAAAACAAAAAATGAGGTTATTCGAGATAAAGTGGGAATGGCTTTCGTGGTGGACAAGATAAGGAAAGTGAGGTTGAAATGGTTTAGACATGTGATGAGTCAAGGTTTTGATGCCCCACTGAGGAGGTGTGATAGGTTTTATATAGGAGGTACGAAGAGAGGTAGAGGTAGGCCAAAGAACTATTAGGGTGAGGTGATTAGATAGTACATGGTGCATGTTCTAGTTACCGAGGACATAACCTTAAATATGAAAATATGAAGGATGCGTAGTAGAGTAGAAGGTTAGTTGTGTAGGAGGGCTGCATCGTAGTATAGTGGCTTAGGATTTACCTGTAGATGATCTATCATTATTGTTGTTTATTGTATTTTGATTATCGCACTATATCGTGGCTGATTATTATTTTTCTATAGTTGATTAGTTGTCATATTTTCTTCGCTATGTTACTCTTTTTTGTACCTAGATTTGCTACACTTGAACTGAGGGTCTTTTGAAAATAGTCTCTCTGCCTCCCAAGATAGTGGTAAGGTCTGCATACACTTTACCCTCTCCAAATCTCAATTGTGAGATTTTACTGGGTTGTTGGCTTTATTAATTTTACGAATTTACTTGATATATGTATGGACAATTATTTACGAAAAATACGCAAGAAAACTCCATCTTTTCACTATATTTTTATCAGAAATATATTGCATAAAAATTCACAAGTAATCCACATACGAATTAAAATTATCATGTAATAATTACGTATCAAGATCTTTTTATTGAATTTTGTTTGGGAAAAAAGAAATCGCAGGTTTTTCATTGAATTTTTTTTTTTTGTAAAGTTTTTATAGGAAATTAGATTACCCGAAATTTCTTTTGCAAAATCCCCAGATAAATTTTCACAGTATTTATATTTTTTTTGGATTTATGAGACATGAGTTTGAATAAATGGATTTAAAGAGCTAACTAGGTCTATTATCAACAAAATAAAATTTTAATTACATGGCATATTAACTAGGAATAAAGAAGATTTTTGAAGTGTGGAGTATTTTTTTGAGGAAAATAAGGATAGTTCGGTGATATTCTAGTCTTAAATGAAATAAAAGTGATATTGGGAGGTAATTCTCAAAACATGAGTGACTATCCATGGAAATAACTCGAAAATTCCTATATACTTGTTGTACTTACTAAAAATAGATATTCTATAATACTTTCTCCGTCCCATTTTAGTCGTCCCAATTTGACATTGCACATTGATTAAGAAAATAAATTAATAATATGGCTACTTTATCATAGTACCCCTATTAAATGATGTTTACAGTTTAATTTGAAGAAAAAAATAATTAATACTATGGGTAAAAAAGGAAAAAAAATTATCTTGTCTTGATTAATGAAAAATGACAAACAAAATGAGAAATCAAATTAAAAAATTTGAGACTAGTAAAATAAAACGGAGGGAGTAGATATCATTTTGGAAAATCAATACATACTTTTTGTTTCGAACTTTACCCTTAGTCATAAATAATGAAAAGATATTTCGAATACAAAAGATAGAAGTATTAAATAGAGAGGAGCAATAAATAAGGATAATTAAGTCAAATTACTCTCTAGTTATTGTTTTCTTAAGAAATGTGCAAGCAAAATATAAGATAGTATTTAAGAACGGAGGGATAATTTCCTTTTTAAAAAAAAAAACAAATATATTTATTTTTTCAGAAAATCTTTTTACCAACTAAATGTTAAAAATTGATACATATTTTCTCTACACACATCTTGTGTGTCATTTTCCTTCTTTCCTCTACTCTCCAAATTTAGATGTAGCACGAATCTTGTAGTGCTAGTTTTGTTGAAATAGAAGCTTAGGTTGTTTCGATTTGATTCGTTTCTGATTTTTATGTGAATTTGGGATTCATCATAGATAGTAGATTTTTTGTCTGTTGCACGAGACTAAGCTACCGTCTAGTCATACATTTTGAATCAGTCTTCAAAAAATTTTCCAATATTATTTAGTCATAAGGTTCTATCAAGATTTACTTCGATTAGTTTTTGGGACTCTCATTTATAAAACTTCATTTTTTTTTTTCAAGTAAAATGCAATATGTCCAAACACATTTAAATTTCAAAAATCACAACTTCAAAAGCTCACATTTACAAATTTCAATTTCAAAATCTTTAGTCAAGCGTCAATGACGAAGCTAGAAATTTTGCTAAGGATGTTCAAATCTTTACAATATATCTCTAATAAATTATTTTTGTCATATACACACAATATTATTTTCTATATGCATAATATAATTTTTCAAGGAGGGATTGAGACAATGCAGCTACACTGCCGAGCGCCAGCTAAATTATTAGTAGTAGTAGTAATAATAATAATAATAATAATAATAATAAATACTACTCTGTATTTTAAAAAGAACCTCTTATCTCGACTTCGTCCTGTCGAATCAATCACAAATTTCTTATTGCATCTTTCTATTATATAGTAGTATATCTTTTCTTTTCTTCACATCTCTATTAATTCTTTTCCATTTGTCTCCTTTTATTACCTTACATTTAAAGGTAATACCCCTTATCCCTATTGATGTTTAAGAGATCGAAGGTCAATAGTTTTGATTATGAATTCGATAATGAAATTCTGTTTAACTCCCATCTCCCCATCTCGTGTTGTGCCCAGGGGCGGATCTAGAGTGTCTGTTCACACGTTCCCTCCATAAAAGTTTACATTCTATACATAAGGAATTTTGTTTTGCGTATATATATATATATATTGAATCTCCTAAATGTAAGACCAGCGGTTAGCTTAGTGGTTGAGGGAGTTTAAATTAAACTTGACATTTCAAGTTCAAATTTCAAACACTATATTTTCATTTTTTGAAAGCTATTAGTGAAATTTCTGGATCCGCCGATAAGTGTGTCATTTTTCCACTTTCTTCTTTGTCCTTTCAAATTTAGGTAGAAGTGGCATCTCACTTATCTAACTTCCCATTGGAAGAATTAGGTATATTGATCTCTTCGGCCTACAGCACGAGTTTTGCAGTTCTAGTATTCTTGAAATAGAAGCTCAGGTTGTTTAGATTTGATTCGTTTCTGACTTTTATGTGGATTTTGGATTTAGCATTGAAATAGATTTTGTTATTCTATGTCAAAGTAGTAATTCAACAAACAGTTTCTGTTTGTAATTTAAAAATAGAAAAGAAAAATGCTAGAATAGGAATTTAGAAGAAACATAAATATTATTCTGAGCCTACAAGTGCTTGTGTGACCTCAGGGAACTATAACCTCCTCATCATTGTCAATTTACTTCATCCGTAGATAAAACGGAAAAGTATTTTTGTAATAAGTGATAATGCAAATTACAGAACTTTGACGAACTCAAATAAATGGAGAAAATCACACTGGACACTTACATTTTTGCCTTTGAAAAAACAAAACAATGCAGAAGAGATTGAAAAAATATTTGGTGATTTTCACTAGTGAAAAACTAAGGCAAAGCTTCAAAATTTATAGCCTACAGTAGCTGGACACTCAAATGGTGTAGGGGCTCTTGGCTAAAAGTCTACTTCCAAAACTCTTTTTGACATTTTGACACTAGATTTTTTTTAATTGAGAATATAAATACCCTAATCGGACCACAAAAAAAAAGGCAACTCTAGCACTCAATTTACAAAATACACTTTAGCCCATTTGCCATTTCAGCTCCATTGTTTTAAAACTATACTTTAGTCCATGTCCCAAAATATAAATATTAGATAATTAATTTTTTTTTTAAATTTCAAGCTTCTCAACCAATCCGCTACCAACCACCCGATTTTACTGTCATTTCCTCGATTTTTCGACCATTTTTCGTCGAATTTTTTTGGCATCCATTAGAAAGTGACATTATCCCCATTGTTTTACGTCATTTTCTTATATTTTTAGCCCTAATTTTTCATCCATTTTCATATTATCGTGTACTGTACGAACAACAGCTAAGAAGAAGAAGACTGCAGTTTATTAAGTCTAGGCTCATAAACCACTGTTCAGGACTATTAAATACTATCATCGAGGTATATCATGTCTATTATAGATTACGTAATTGTTGGTGGTATATTTTCTGGTGAATGGAAGGAGACTCCTAAATGTTGGATTTGAAAAACCGCATCTAAGAAGACAGTGTCCATTGCCCTTCTTCACAACGATTCATATGCCGATATGGTTAAAAGTGTAATGGAGAGCGGTGAATTAAGTTGTGACCAAAGCGATTTGGTAATTAGTCACTTGATGAACGGGAGAGGAAAAATCTATCCAACGTTCATAAAGAAAGATAGACACGTGGAATTACATATGCTTTGCGTTGATTCTAATAACTCCAGACCTATATTGCGGGTTAAAGTTGTTAGAAGGTCCCTGGAAAAAGCTTCCACATCAACCCCACCCCCACCCCCGATAGTGGATGATACGTCAATGGAATACGATTGCATGAGTGGTGATGAATGGAATAATAGTGAAGATTATGCAGAAAAGGAGTGTGGAGGAGCTGAGGATAGACAGTTCGAACCACAAGGAAGTCACTCTTTCTCGGATGGGACCAATCTTTTTGTAGGACACACATTCAAGGATAAGAATGTTTATGTAATTTTAAGTAAGAAAAGATTGAAGAAATACATGACTGTGCAAATTATTTATTATAAACTAACACCACTGTTGATCTCTACACATGATAGATAGATTATCATATAATTTTCTATGGCTCACATAATTAATTTATTTTTGGTTTATTA
Source organism: Capsicum baccatum var. pendulum (assembly GCA_030864225.1). Taxonomy (NCBI): domain Eukaryota; kingdom Viridiplantae; phylum Streptophyta; class Magnoliopsida; order Solanales; family Solanaceae; genus Capsicum; species Capsicum baccatum. The sequence continues at coordinate 204,026,064 of CM061559.1, read as the reverse complement.
ATAATTGAATAAATTAAATTCTAAATATGTATGAAAAAGTTACCTAGTAGGATTAAAACTAATGACTATTCTGTTAGTGGGATAACTACTGACTGTTAGTGGGATAACTACTGTTAGTGGAATAATTATTGTATCCACAAATCACATTGATGGAACGTGAAAATATAACTGTCTATTCCTTGTATTATAAAGGGGTCCTCTCTCTGCCAAAAGAAGAATAAGTTCCATCATATTTTTGAGAAGTCGATTATTCACCAACTCGTAGGTTTATGATCAACGACTTGAATATATGAACAAGTTAGAATAATGACAAAAATATAGAAATTAAATAAAATAAAATTAAAGTATAAAAATTAACACCTTTCAAACATTGTATAACAATTTAGATACATTAATTGTGACATCAAATCACTTTTGAACATGATCAAGTGATATTTAAGGCATGCTATAGTCGTAAATCTGTGAAATGAAACTAAAAAGGGAAGAAATAAAATAAAATAAAATAAAATATATAAGCACCATCCAAACAATGCAAAACAACTAGATATCATCAAATGAGATTAGACGTGTCTAATGAGCATAAGGAAGAGTGATGTTTGTGACTTGTGAGTGTTCATGGGACAAGTAGTGTTTGAAAACAAGTAGTCATTCTCAATGCAGACATTTGCTCTGAGTAATTGGTTGTTACTACCATCACTCTTCCTTATACTCTTTTGATCGAGTGTTCAATTATTTTATACTCTCATATGATGATATTTAGCCTTTTTTTAATTGCTTGAATGATGTTTATTTATTTTAATTTATTTTATTTTATTTCTTCCCTTTTTAGTCTGGTCTTACTTGTCAATAGAATTAGATGATTGATGTTAGATCTATAAAAGATATCGTGCATATATTATATATAAATTATGCATCTATACTAGACTAAATTAACAGTCATGTATTGACCAATTGAGTCTAGTGAAAAGTAAGACGAGACTAAAAAAGGGATAACTAAAATAAAATAAATTAACATCATTCAAGCAATGGAAAGTAACTAAATATCATCATATGAGGGTACAAAATAATTGAAAGCTAGATCAAATGAGTATAAGAAAGAACAATGATAGTAACAATCAATTACTCATAACAAATGTCTGCATAGAGAAGGACTACATGTTATCAAACACTACTTGCCTCATGAACACCCACAAGTAACAACCATCACTTTTCTTTATAATTATTAGATACGTCTAATCCCATTTGATGATATCTAGTTATTTTGCATTGCTTGAATAGTGCTTATTTATTTTATTTTATTTCTTCCTTTTTAGTCTCATCTCATTGATTTACGATTATAGCATGCCTTAAATATCACTTTATCATGTTCAAAAGTGATTTGGTGTCACAATTGATGTATCTAAATTGTTTTACAATGTTTGAAAGGTGTTAATTATCATACTTTAATTTTTTTTTTGTCATTATTTTAACTTGTCCATATATTCAAATAGTTGATCCTAGACCTATGAGTAGGTGAATAATCGACTTCTTACAAAATTGATAATCTATCTATCATGTGTAGAAATCAACAACGGTGTCAGTATATTATACATAATTTGCATAGTCTAGTATTTCTTCAATCCTTTTTTACTTCGTCAATTTTAAGAAGCTTCAACTGTTCCTTGTTTAAAATTACAACTCTTTTAGGCATACATTGATAGGGGCTATAGTAAACCTTAATAATCTATTATTGAAGACATAAATATTTTTTAGACCTTTTCCAATGGTCACTTTTTTGGTAGCCCTACTATATAAATGACATGGACCTTTTTGAGCTCCTCCACATTCATTTATTCATCATTTTCTCATTTTGATTCAACAATATCAATGTCTCTCTTTCTCATTTAGAACACTCCTTATCTTGTTCCAAAGCTTTAATCCGTTGCATAATTTCGGTGGTCGTCGGAAAAGCGATATTAAGTACTATACGAAAATCAGATAAGAAGAAGATGACTACAGTCTATTAAGTCTAGGATCATAAATGAACTTGTTCTCATTATCCAGATTTCTGGCATACTAACGGATGAAATTCAAAAATTTTTTTACCATACAATCGACAAGAACAGTCATAATCAATCAACAATCAAACAAACATCAACTTAAAAGCACAAATTTTCGGTAAAATTAAGTTCCATTTTTTAAAAAGATTTCAGTTTTTTTCATCCAAACCAAACAAATACCTAATCAACCAAACGATCTACTAACAGAACAATATTCGAATTTCTTGGCACATCAACCGATTAAGTTCGCAAAAAAATTCACCATGCATTCGACAAAGACAACCCTAATCCATCAACAATCAAACAAATATCAACTTAAAAACACAAATTTTCAATAAAATCAAGTTCCATTTTTTTTTAAATCCAATTTTTTTCATCCAAACCAAACGGTCTATTAACAAAACAACATCCACATTTCTTAGCATATTAGCCGATTAAATTCTCGAAAAAATTTTACTATGCAATCAACAAGAACAATCATAATTTATCAGCAATCAAACAAATACCAACTTAAAAACAAAAAAAAATCAGTAAAATCAATCCCCTTTTTTCAAAAAAGAAAAAAAATCCTCTAAAATCAACTCAATTATCATAAACTAAAATCGAAAAAAATACATCAATATGGAGCACAAATTACTCGGGAGATAAAGAGAAATTATTTAAAGTAGAAGATGAAAGATCTTAGAGCGTTAGAGAAGATAAAAATGGAAAATAGAAGTTGGGGAAAGCGAAAAGAGAAATGGCTATGGTTTTGTGAGTGGGAGTGAGGAGAGAGAGAAAAGTTTTTGGTATTTAATGAAAAAGTGGGGTTAAAGAAGTATTTAATAAATACATAAGTGGTGCCAAAAGCTTTTCTTTTTTAACACTTTAACCCATATCTCACACTCTCCATTTTCTCAAGTACACCTTTATAATTTTGACATGTGTCCTTTTAATAATCTAATGAATCAAATTTATTTAATTAATTAATACAATTTAACTATGGTAAACAAATTTCCTTTTCCAAATATTTCTTTAAATAATTCTTTTTTCCAAAATTTTACATTAAGCAAACTCGTTAATGTCAAGCTTATACTTTCCGTAACTTATTTATTGTGATAGAGGCAAAAAATTTTATTTCATTTTTATAATTTACCCTAATTAATTTAGATTTTCCATGTGGGATTTTTTGTTTTTTAAAAAATTTCTTTCTCCACTTTAGCTTTTTGTTGAGAGTTCAAGATTTATAAATTAAAATATTTCCTTTTCACTTTTAAGACAAAACTAAGTTAGCTAGATGACGAACTTGGAAATATGACAGGGAAGAGATAGATGAAATTTGAAAGGTATTTTTTACCAACATGTGAAGAATAAAAAATACATAACGTTTAATACAATCTAAAGAATTTGAGGATGAAATGGAAAACAAGTTTGAAAAAATAAACTATTCTATTACTATTGCTAAAAATTTAATATTGGGAGATGATTTTTCTAAAAAGATTTTTTCTTTTTTTTTGGTTGATTTACGCAAAAGATTTGGAATTGGGAAAAAAGATTTCAGGGTAAATGAATTGTTTACTATGAGGAGAGAAGCTTCTTTACCATAGTTAAATTATTTTATTAATTAAATAAATTTGATCCATTAGATCATCAAGAGGACACGTGTCAAAATAATAAGGATATACTTGAGGAAATGGAGAGATCTTGTAATGGAGAGGAGCCAAGTCCCACTACTTTATCCAAAATCCTAAAAATTTAAATAAAAAATAAAATAATGTCTATTTCTCAAAATAAGTGTCCAAAGTGATCTAACAACTAAATCTTCTTGTGAAAGTACATATCGTGAAGAGTAGTGCATATTTGGAATTTAATTACCTTTTTAAGATTAAATATATATGGATCGGAATGGTAAACTTTTCACAAAATGAGATTAATTTCATGAATGTTAAGTCTATATGCTTGATTAAATTGACGATATATGTTATATATAGAAGTAATTTTAGTTCTTACGAATTAAGACAATCTCCCCTCATGCTGCCGTCGCTGCTCGACTCGACCTCTTCTTCAAATGAATTTGGATTTGATCAACTAATCTTATTGACGATATTATTAGTAATGTTACATTATAAACAATTACGAAAGAGTTACATTCATAAAATGAAATTTATTTCATGAATGTTAAGCCTATGCTTGATCAGATTGATTATATTATTAGTAATGCCCCGTCAATCCTCCCGTAGATAGGTGTCAAACGGGTCGGGGTCGGGCCAACCCGGAATTGGCCTTTCCATTTTAACCGGGTTGAGGGCCGGTTTTGACGTTAGCCGGGCCAGGTTGGGCCGGGCCAACACAGTAAAAAATTAAAACTCACCCTAACCCGGCCCACTTAACCCAACCCGATCAAACCCACCAAAACCCGGTCAAACCCAGTTAAAAATCGGTCAAACCCGTTTAAAAAATAAACAAAAAAATCCAATATACACTATATACACTCCAATATAAAATATATATTTTTTAAAAAATATATAAATAATTACACATACATACGTACCATTCAATATATAATTATATATGACTATACGTACTACTTTAAATAAAACATATGTTATAATAGTATAATATATATATATACACTACACAATATATATATATATATATATATATATATATACTAATTTAAAAAACATACACATATGTATACGTTAAATATATACTACTTTAGAAGATATATACACATATATATGCACCATTCAATATATATGTACTATTTTAAATAAAATATATACTACAATATACATATATATATATAAAACAATATGTATATATATATACTTACATACTAATTTATAAAACATATACACTTGTATACTTTAAAGATATACGTCTATAGAAGATATATACACATATATACACACCATTCAATATATATATATATATATATATATATATATATATATATATTTACATACTAATTTATAAAACATATACACTTGCATACGTTAAATGTATACTACTTTCGAAGATATATACACATATATATGCACCATTCAATATATATGTACTGCTTTAAATAAAATCTATACTACAATATACATATATATATACAACAATATATATATATATATATATATATATATATATTTACATACTAATTTATAGAACATATACACATGTATACGTTAAAGATATACGTCTATAGAAGATATATATACACATATATATGCACCATTCAATAATATGTACTACTTTAAATAAAGTATATACTACAATACATATATATATACTTATATATATATATATATATATATACTTATATACTAATTTATAAAACATATACACTTGTATACGCTAAAGATATAAGTCTATAGAAGATATAAACACATATATACGCCCCATTCAATATATATGTACTACTTTAAATAAAGTATATACAACAATATATATATATATATGTGTGTGTGTGTGTGTGTGAGATAGTTAATTAATAATATATTAAAAGTAAGTTTTTAATTTAAACTAGAAATTTCATTTTAAATCATTTTAAATCAATATATAGGTACTACTTTAAATAACATATATACTACGATATATATGTATATACTATATATGTATATATATATATATATATAGTTATATACTAATTTATAAAACATATACACTTGTATACGTTAAATATATACGTCTATAGAAGATATATACGCATCATTCAATATGTATGTACTACTTTAAATAAAATATATACTACAATATACATACATATATATATATATATATATATATATATATATATATATATATATATATATTACAATGTATAGATGGTTATATTATACTAATTTATAAAACATATACACTTGTATATGTATAATATATACATCTATATAAGATACATACACATATATACACACCAATTAATGTATATGTACTACTTAAAATAAAATATATACTACAATATACATGGATTACAATACATAGATAGTTATATTGTACTAATTTATTAAATATATACACTTGTATACGTTAAATATATACATCTATATAAGATATATACACGTGTATACGCACCATTCAATGTATATATACTACTACTTATAAAATATACTACATTATATATACATTACAATATATATAGATATACTTATATACTAATTTATAAAACATATACACATGTATATGTTAAATATACACTTCTATAGAAGATATATACACGTGTATACGCACCATTCAATGTATATATACTACTATTTATAAAATATACTACATTATATATACATTACAATATATATAGATATACTTATATACTAATTTATAAAACATATACACATGTATACATTAAATATACACTTCTATAGAAGATATATGCACAAATATACAAAACATATGCTACTTAATATAATAAATTAATAATATTTGGTAGTAAATTAATAATATATTAGAAGTAAGTTTTTAATTTAAAGCAGAAAACTAGAAATTCAATTTAAAATTTTAAATCGTTAAATGAAAAAATATAAAAAGCAAGGACTAAGGAGTGAAAGAATATGGGGAATTTTATTGATTGCAAAATGATCCAAAATTTATAATTTACATGAATGAAAAATCTATAAATTACGCATCATTTTTTTCAAATCATTCATGTTAATAATGATGGGAACTTGCATAGGATAGTCGAAGTCAACGGGGTCAAAACCATGCATTGGACTTGATTCTGCTGAGTTCTCCCGTGAAGTCATAATTTCTTCAAGTTTCAGCTCGTCGTTCGGCTCCGGTTCCATTCCTTGATTTCTTCTTTCCGCTCTAATCCAATCTCTGAGGCAAACTAGAACATTCATTTCATTGCTTCTCAATGAGTGTCGGTTGTCTCCAAGCTGTTGTCGTCCCTGACTAAAGGCGCTCTCTGATGCAACGGTTGACATTGGAACATTCAAGATATCTCTAGCTAGTCTTGAAAGCACAGGATATTGTGTTTCATTACTCCTCCCCCAATCCAACGTATTGATCCGTCGTCTGCGATCCTCTGGTGCCGTCCGAAGATAGTATTTCAGCTCTTCCCGATAAGTTGATGTGTAAGTTCTCTCATCAACACTGTTCCAACAATTTAAATCATAAAACGAATCAGAAAAACCACTATGTGCCGGACTTTTAGAAAATGATGACTCTTCGGGAGGATGAGGAGCGACAGTTTGAGTGATATTTGTAGATACGGCTAAATCAAATAAATCAGCATAGCGATTATATAATTTTTCTATGTAATCCTTTGCATCAGCTGTAGCCGTCCACAAATCAGGTTGTACTTGTTCAGAATCATGGTTAGTATTTATTTCTAAGTTAGTATAAATAAGAGTACTAAAGTGACACATATTATTATATTTCATGCACGGATTTAGCATAGCATCAATCAAGTAAATAGGGGGAATAAAAAAAAAAAAAATTTTAAATTTTGTTATAACCTTCTTTATTTTTATATTCTTTGAGCAAGCCAGAAATATCAGCTATATATGCCAAAATATTAAAAACAGTAGGATAATAAGCACCGAAAAATTCAACCGTAGCTACATAAAATTTTTCTAAAAACTTAACAAGATCATTAATTACAACCCAATCAGAATTATGTAGCATGCAATCAGCAGAATCAGCAAATGAACCGCAATGTTGGTTAAAAGCTAGTGTAATAGGAATTCTATATTTATAACAAGTTTTTAAAAATTCATATGTAGAATTCCATCTAGTATCAATTTCCTCAGGCATCAAAATCGGTGTAAGTCCATTTTCTTGACATTTAACTTTAAATTCTCTAATTCTCGATCTACGATTATTTCCTTGAATAAAACCAACAGCAAGACGAATTTTTTCAATATAAAACTCAAAAAAACTCAAGACCATCTTTTACAATTAAAGTATATATATGACATGCACACTTAATATGAAAAATTTCAGGCAAGGGCGGAGATAGCGTAGATTTTAATTTTTTTTATAGCAGTGTTGTTATTAGAAGAATTATCAAAAGCAATACATAAAATTTTATTTTCGATACCATAATATCCGGCAATTTTAACAATAGAATCAGCAATAAATTGTCCAGTATGTTTACGATCTTCATCATATAAAAAAGCAAGAATACGTTTTTGCATCACGAAATTACTATCCATCCAATGACAAGTAATGGTTAAATAATCATTTTTATTTACAGCACGACCAAGATTAGAAGTTAGGGACAATCTACATTGAATATTTTTTAACAATGTTGATAAATAAAAATAATATTGTGAATGAAGTCTAAAAATATCAGACCGACAAGTAGTTCTAGGAATACCGTTAAACATAGGATTATAAATTGGTTGTATATAACAAATAAAGGCATCAGAAGAAGGAAAATTAAAAGGCAAACAACTTACAGCTACCATTTTAACTATTTTTTCTCGGTCCCTCAATTTATTATACTTCTTCGCTACGTGACCGGTTGCTGGGTCCATTCTAGTTTGCGTTGACCCACCAACATCCCCACCACCTTTTGCAATATTTAACTCTCTTTTGTGATCTTCAGCTACATGTCTCATTAACGTACCCGTACCCCCTTGCTTGCCTCCACTTCTATGCTTATATATTTGTTGACAAATATTGCATTGCACCTCAATATCTGATATACATTCAAAAAATTGCCATGCAATACTAGTTCTTTTACGAGCTTTTGGGGCACCGGGAGGACGGAAAGAGAGATTAACTGATTCAGATCTAACGTTAGCATCTCCTACTGCGGGTGTCTAAGAAATATTTTCATTATCTTCGTCTAAATTAACCGCATCTACTTCATTTTCTTCTTCTATACCGTAATTTTTCTGAGCTTCTACATAATCCATATCGTGAGCACCTACACCTATTTCTTCCTCAAAAAGTGTACCAAGCGGTACCGAAGGCGAAGGCACACGGGTATATCTACTACTTGAACTACCTCTACCGCTAGTAATTCACTTTTTACTACCACTACCGCTTCCGGAACAAAAAATTTTAACACCTTTAGTAGCGAGGTTTCTTAATTTATCCATAATATAAATTAAATTAAACTAAAAATATTCAAAATACACAAATATAATAAAATTAAATATTAAACAATTAATACAATAAATAAAAATTAAACGTAAGAGATGAAACGACAATACCAAATTTTGGAAGTATCCGAAGATTGCGACTTTAGAAACTTCCACTCGTACTTTGTAAACAAAAAATTTAAAAATTAAAGTGAACACTTTAAGAAATTAAATATATTGAATATTTGAGAATTGAGAATTGAGATTTGAGAGAGAATGAGATTTGAGAGAGTGAAAAATTGTGTGAAAAATGATTTGAAGTTGTAGGGTATTTATAGATTTTTTTTTGGAATTAAAAAATATATATATTTTTTTAATAAATGGGCCCAAACTAGCCGTTTGGACCCAAAAACGGCTATATAGCCGTTGGGCCAACAGCTAGTTTGGCCCAAAAGCCAAAATCTTTTTTTTTTAAAAATTTGTCCGGGTCGGGCCGGGCCGGTTAACTGATAGGCCTGGACCGAACTTGGTCAAACCGGGCCGAGTTAGTTACTCGGGCCGGATCGAGCCGCTCCACCCGGCCCACTTGACACCCATACGTAGACTTACCAATTATAGTTTCCACTATGTGCCATATCTTAAAAGAAAGAAAACAAAATTGAGTGAAACATATATCTACCGACACAACTTATATGTTCTCATTCTAGAGGTTATCCTAGAAAAATTATTGAGGTATTCCCTCGATAAACTTTTATATCAGAGACAAGTTTAAATAAATCGTTTTGATCTCCTCTTTGTGCTAAAACACTAAAATTCGATACTGATGTCAGTGTGGAGATACAAACTGCAAATATTGTTTAGGCAAAGTTTTTTTGAAATGATCAAAGAAGGCGAATATTCAATTAAAATGAGACTTACCTCAAGTCTCAGTGCCTCACCACATGAAGTTATTGGATATCAAATAAGGGCTACAATTAGCAAAAATAAGGGGTATAATGTCAAGCTTACTAAGTTAGACCATATACAACTTCATATAGAAAAATACTGAAAATTGCATATACCTGTTACACCTGTTACGTTGAATGTGAATAAAGCTACTATCATCCATTTTTTTAAAGAGGCAAATAAGGGTGCTGATCTTATGGCAAATAAAGGTCACAGACATTCAAAAGACTTGATTGTAAGGGAGAATGCACTTAAAAAAATGAAAATGTTGCTCCTAACAGATTTAAGTAGTATAGCTTATGAATGATCTTAGGACTTTTTGGCATATATCGTTGTACCCAAAAAAAAAAAAAAAAAAAGATGCAAAAGTATTATTACATAATGTGGTTGCTACATATAGGGATAATTTTACAAGGAATTTGATATTATATAGAATTTTATAATTGTTATAGATAAAATTTGTTATAGAGAAGTAAAATATAATACAAAAAATTAATTATAAAAAAATTAGGTTATTATAACGAAATATCATTATAACAAGTAACTATAGAAAGATTTGACCGTATGACAGCATTTGCCAACATGTGGTGAAGAAACTCTCTTCGTGGATGCTTTCTAACGCACATCTACAAACTTTTTGTTGATTAGGATAGAAAAATAACTGTCGTAGTTTATTAGATTGAAATTTTAAAATAGTTTTAAATTTTAAATTAAAGATATATGTGATCATGTATCAAAATATTTTTAAGATTTTATTTCTTAAGAATTATAATATATAAAATGTTGTTAGAACTAAAAAATTATCAAATATAAATTGAAATATTTAATTTCTTCAGTTAGTTTAATGTAAAAATAAGAAAGTCAACAAGTATTTCCTTTATTTAATTTAAGTGTGTTAGTCTGATTAAATAAGAAATTTAAAAAATAATAATAACAGATTTTAAATTATATAATTTGAAACATGAAATCTTTATAGTTCAATTGATTGGTTACTTAACTTTTATTTTGTCAGAGAGGATTCAATTCCTTAGTTTATAATCTTTATCCCTACATTAACAATTTCTCAATATTTTTAAAATATTAAATCATATATTCATTTTAATTTTTTGTCTTATTTTCTTTAGTTCGTTGTTTTAGAAATATTATTTCTTTTCTTTCTTGAGAATTATTTAAGACTACAAGATTAAAAGATATTTTGATCCCTTTTACATATTTTTAGTTTAAAACCACAAAATTCAAAAATATTTGTTACTTTTAAAATTTTGTGCTAAGTCAAAATCATATAAATAAACTGAATAGAGGAATTAAAAATTTCTGTAAGTTAAACAAAAACTTTTTCAAACAAATGCATGCATTAAAAATCCTCTCCTTTTTATTTTACTGAAAATATTTGAATCAAAACCTTTAACAATCTATACTGTGTTTTCCGTTATGTGGAATTAACTTTATTATTTTTATTTTCCAATTAAATTTATATTGGATGACACATTTTTTAATAAAAAATATTATATTTAAACAATATACAAAATATTTGAAGCTGTAAATTATTGTATGATCACATGAATAAAGTTAATTTATAAACAAATGTAACATTTAAATTAAATAGTTATAAATCTAATTCAACAAAATACTTTTGAAGATTTTTCTTTAATTGGTGAAAGCTTATAAGATTACTAAATGATATTGGGTGTTTTTATGCATTATAGTCGCTCTTCTAGCTTATTAAGCTTTGTTTTGAGAAAAATCTGTGTGCTTTTTGTGTAATGATAAAAGTAAGCATATAAGTGTTCAAGTATGGAATTATAATGTTTAGAAGTATTTTTAAATAAGTGTGGGTTCAAATAGATCATTTAGAGTTCAACCGAGAAAATTAGTTTTAATAGCTTGAGCTAGGTGACGTGCTAGTCTATCGCGTTGGATTCTAATGTGTTGAATGAGTTTCTATTGTTTTATTGTATAATTATGTGAGGAACAACTTTTTTTAGAGTGTACAAAGTTCAATTAGAATAAGCCAAGAAGCAACAATAAGTTTACGCATAAAAGGGCGCAAGCCTAGTCTTAGCCCAAGTTTATAGCTTGTTGTTCTTGATTTTTTGTTGTATTGAGCTCTAATCCATGGTGTTTGATGTTTCAGGATGCTTGTTGAGTGTTAGAATTTTTGCCCTAATTGTCTTACTATATTTATTTAAGTTTTACTTTTTCTTAGAAGGAAAATAAAAGTTATCATAATTACTTTTACTTTTCCTGAAAGAAAAATATAATTCTTTTTCATATTTGGCTAACCTTTTTCTTGGAGGAAATATTTTGGACATCTATAAATAGAAAACCCTCCTTCTCATACCATAACACAATAGCATCCGCAATGTAGTCTTTAAAGAGTCTTTGTTTAGGGGGAGATTTCTCCCAATAAGTTTTAGGTTTCAATTTTATTTTTAATTTGTAGGCCGTTTGGCCAAACCATATCCAATAATATATTTTTAGTTTAATTTTTCATGTGTCGCCTCATTTATCGTCTTATGGTTTGCAACTAATAGCTTCCACATGACGCCCTCTCGATTTCGAACCCAACAAGTGGTATCAGAGCCCACGGTTCAATAAATCGATGGTCCAATTATTGAACAAAGTTGCAATCAATTTGATGATAATGAAGATATATGTTCAAAAGCTACATGTGGAGATAATTGTGAATCATATTTTCAACAATCTTGTTGTCACATATTTGAAAATAAAGCTCACTTTTAACCCTGCAAAAGGGCTTCAATATTTTTAACTCGAAAAGGGCTAATATATTTTTTAACCCCAAAAGTTCCTTTTTTAAACATGCCAAACAACAGTGATATATGAAGAATATATATGAAGAACGAAGATCATGCACAAGAAGAAGGAGGATCAAGAATATTTTGAAGAAAATCAAGCCAAAAAGGGGAGATTTGTTAGGGTTTTTGCCCTGATTTTCTTACTATATTTAAGTTTTATTTTTTCTTAGAAGAAAAATAAAAGTTACCATAATTACTTTTACTTTTCCTGAAAGAAAAATATAATTCTTTTTCATATTTGGCTAACCTCTTTTTTAGAGGAAAGGTTTTGGACATCTATAAATAGAAGACCCCTCTTCTCATACCATAATAGATTATAACATGTATTCAATTATGTTATTACAGTTATGTTGATTAGCAGCTAACTGGCCCCTTTCTGAGGTTAATGTCAAGATCATGACTACTTTCGTTTTGAATTAAGTTTGTTGAATTGCTTATCATTATGTGGTTGTTTATTTACCCTTGTTATAACTATTTTAAGGATTCATGGCCCTTAGAATATATTCATTGTCGACCTTGTGATCTCGAAAGGGTAATAGGAAGATAGAACGTGGGGGTAGAAAGAACAACGTTCTTATTCTTTTATAAATTAAGAAATTTGAATTAGCATCTAGGACAGGGATGTACCAAGAGGTCTTGTTTGGTTCACATGTAGGATGATAGCTTCATGAACTTAATTGATTATTATAGCTCCGCTCAATGATGTGGTTGTAATGTCCAAGTTAGGTAGGCGATTAGAGGTCGGAAGACCATAATCATGTGATAAACCCTCGGAATAAATAGCCAAGATAAGCAATCTAACGAATGAAGTTTAATTACGTAGTATGATAGGTCATAAGCCTTAACCCTGGATCTCTATCCATTGATTGTCAAAAGTCATTACTTTTCCGCATTAGCTTAGTTTACAATTCTTAAAATTTATTGTTTACTTTTCCTCAATCGTTAAACTAGAATTTGATAGTTGGTTAACACAAGTCCTTGTGGGATCGATATTCGGCTTTTTATAAGGCCACCATACTACTTGGTAGACCACGTACACTTGCGTGTGCACTTGGGCGCAACACTAAAGCTTCAATTAGGGATAAAACAAAATAAAAAAGAGTTCCTTTGTGAGAATTAAAAATTAGGTTTCTTTTATTATTATTTTTCACATAAATTTTGAATAACTCTTTGATTTGATTGAAGAAATAGATCTTTTGTGGTGTGTCACCATCACTTTTTTTTTTTTTACCTTTTTTATGACTCGCACTTTATGTAGCATTTAAAAAACTCATATAATTAATCAAATTTATTAAAATAGTTAAAAATTTGCAAATTCATTAAACATTCATTTAAGGATAAAATGGACTAAAAATATCATGTCATGAGGACTATCAAAATTAAAAATTCTCTCTCTATATGATTCTTTCCGAGGCAAAGCACAAATAATAATAGTAGTAAACACTAAAATTAAAAAGGAAGTAAGCAAAAATTCATTTGTGTCAATTTATGTATCACTATTCAAATTTAAAGAGAAAACTTTTTAACTAATGAATTTAAATGTAAAATTTTTATTTTTTAAAAAATATTTGAAAATTACACTATTTATAATAACCAACCGTTCATCATATCTAAAGGATACAAACAAGGAATTACAATAAAAAGTTTAACTCTTAAAAGTTAAAATATCCCATCTAAATTAAATTAGGATGGAGAGAGATGGTAACGGCGCGACGGAGCATGAAATGCCTAATGCCACGGAAGGAGGCTAGTCAAATCAAATGTGGAACTTTTAGGGTTGGGAGGGACAGTGCTATTTATTACAAATGGCACTTTACATGAAAGCTTCTAGTGATTGCTAACCATCCACGTCCCTTGCGGGCCTTTATTTCCACTCCTCTATAGTCTATATAGACAAACTCAAAATACAACACTTATTTACCTTACAAATATATACAAAATTTTGCAAAGAGCAAGGGACACAGCTCTTAAAAGGTCTTTCCTATACTGTTTTTATGATTTCGTTTTAATTTTGTGTCCTGTTGTTTTAATTTTGGACATTGTGCATACATTAACATTTTCTTTTAGCTGGTAATGAATAATTTAATTTTGAGTATGCACATTTAGACACTTTAAACTTATTTTTACTATATCAGTTGAATACTTCGAGTTTTAAAATGATTATCTAAAAACCTCTACAATTTATGTGTCCGACTTTAGCTTCGGATGTCCGATCCACAAGACACCATAAAGACAAGTCGGAGTGTTTAGTTGTTAGTTAAGTTCAAATTGAGGTGTCCAAATACACACCCTCAAATTTGAAATATTTACTTATCGACTGAATTAGTGAAGTTCGACTGATTGCTTAATTATGTATCATGCCTTATTTATCTTATTTTTGTTTGTAGTCTATCATGAACAGAACGTCTCATTTTTAATGTGACAATTCTATTTTAACGCCACAATGGTCAAAAATATATTTTATTTTTATATACGTTTAATTAAACTAAGACACTAGTAAGCGTTTGAACAGGAATAAAGTGACTTTTTTTTTTTTTTTAAATATCTATAGTTAAAGTTAAAGTTAAAATTAGAATCGCAAATACATGTTCGATGGGGCCCTTAAAAGTAAGACGAAGGGATATATTAGACTTTACATCCCCGCTTTGCATAAAATTCTCAATCATTGTTTTTCCTTTTTGAATCATTTGCACTGTGACAGATATCATGAATACTGCTATTATTGCCAACTCCTCTGGAGTGAGGAAAGGTGCATGGACCGAGGAAGAAGATTTTCTATTGAGAAAATGTATTCAGAATTATGGAGAAGGAAAGTGGCATCTTGTTCCCATTAGAGCTGGTAATATTTTAATATAATAATTTAGAGCGAAATTTAACATTTAAATTTTATAAGTTCGATTTTTAAAATTCTTAGTATCATGTTCATTATATATTTAAAATTATAGGTTCAACAGACCTATTATTTATTACATTTTTAACGTCTTTATATATAAATTTATACCTCACCACTCACGTCTGAACTATCGAATTCAAATGGTCGGGGCGAAGTATGGTTTTGAGTTATTGTATAAATTTTAGCATTCCATTAGGTAAGAGTATCTGAGCAGAGGGTCTTCTAGAAACATTTTCTTTATCAGATAAGGTAGGGATAAAGTTTGGGTACACTCTACATAGACCTCGTTTGTAGATTATACTGGATATATTGTTGTTATCATTAGATAAGAGTATATGCATATAGCATCTGATATATACCCTTATGTGTATATGCAAATATATGCAGGTCTGAATAGATGCAGAAAGAGCTGTAGATTGAGGTGGCTGAATTATCTAAGGCCGCATATAAAGAGAGGTGACTTTGGTTGGGATGAAATAGATCTCATTTTGAGACTTCATAAGCTTCTAGGCAACAGGCAAGTTCATGTTCAAACACTTTGATTGATGGCCATAAGTCCATAACATTTCGTACTGCTCTTCTGAGTCCAACGGTCCAACCCAAAAATCTGTTTAACCTATTTCACTTTGCAAAATGCTTTTTCCAACTTCTTATCTTAATTAATGTGTCGTTTTACTTTTCTTTTAAATTCGTTTTAAAAGTAATTGTCACCCTTTTTATTAGTTTTGATAAGATGCAGTAAGTTGTCTTTGATGTCATCTTCTTTTGGTTTAGATGGTCACTTATTGCTGGGAGATTGCCGGGAAGAACAGCAAACGATGTGAAAAACTACTGGAACTCACACCTACAAAAGAAGCTAATAACTGCTCCTCATCGACAAGAGAGAAAGTACAATACTGCCCTCAAGATCACCAAAAAAAGCATACTAAGACCTCGCCCTCGGACCTTCTCATCAAGTGCAAAGAATAATATTTCTTGGTGCACCAACAAAAGTACTGTTATCACAAACACACTAGACAAAGACGAACGCGACAAAGAAATAGGACTAAATATTTGTCAGAAGCTCACAAGTGAAACGTCGTCGACTATAGATGATGGAGTTCAATGGTGGACAAGTTTACTGGAAAATTGCAAGGAAATTGAGGAAGATGTGGCTGCAGTTGGGATCTTTGAGGAAAAAAATAAGTTGGTACCAAGTTTGTTGCATGATGAGATTAATTCACTAACCATGCAACAAGGACAAAGTGATGGTTGGGATGACTTTTCTGCTGATATTGACCTATGGAATCTACTTAATTAGTTTCATCAATCTCCATTAATGACATATAATTAATAGTATTGAAGAGCAGTACTTGTACTGGGGATACATCTAATATTATTCTGTTCGTACTATCCCAAGTACAAGTATGGTCTATCACTATTTTCATATTAAGAGTTTTACGTTATTCCATGCATCTTCAATGTAAGAACTCTTTTCCTGTCACTTTTTTATATTATAATAGTATGCAAGGGTTATAAATTTTTTGTTTTCACGTCTTAATTTATATGACATTTTTGTTTTTTGGAATCAATTTTTATACCAATAATATTTATTGGAAAGATTATGGTATATGTCTAGGGGGGTGAAAATATTTACGCTATATGCCCAATAAAGTTTATATTTTGTGTATAACCACACTTTATATACTATAATACATATTTATACAAGGTTTACATTATATATTAACTTTTTCTTAGATACAATATTATATATGCTAGACTAGGTGGCATAGTTCTTTGTGTTGGGCTTTTAAAAATTTCCCTTAATCAAAATCCGGTAAGTAAATAAAATGAATTATGGTTCAGAAATTACGAGGCCGTTAGGTTGAAAGTTGTCATGAAAATAAAATGGTTGAGTAACGCTAGCTTTATCGAAAGTAATTGCTTATAAATGATTATGACTTTATGAAATGATTTTGTAATCAATTATTATACTATACATAGAAACTAAATTAATCAAGTCTACATTAGGCCTTGGAAAGAATAAAACATGTGTCATAATTCGCATATTAGGCTGTTCAATCTTTCCTACTAACCATTCAAAGATAGGATGATGGTAAGTTTTACCTAAGGTTGGTTGAAATAGCTCTAAGATTTTGAAATTATTTAAATATTTTTTAGAGTCACTTATTAGGATTTATTTATTTGCACTTAACAAAATATGAATTTGGGTGGTCGAACCTTTATGTCATTACTAGAGCAGCAGGACCGTGTTAGCACGGGCCCAACATTATGTACATAAGTTAAATGTTAATTCGAATTATGAATTATAAAACATGAATACACAAAATTAACATATGTACAAAATTATCTTAAATAGACTTATTAGATTGTTAATTACAAGTTATAACAAAACTTTTCAATAATTACTAGACTAAAGAAATAATGACAAGCTATAGCAATTTTTTTTGAAAAATCTATTTTAATTAAATATTCGAAAATCAATTATCTAATATTTATTATTTATATTATTTCCTTATTTTTAGTATTTAATATTTATCACTCTTAATTAAAGCTTTGGATAATTATGACAAGTTATATTACTGATATCAATGTATTTTTTTAATTTCAACAATTGAATATTAAAGTTGTTCACAATTTAAGGAGTCATATATGGTAAAAATATTTTTTTAAAGTTAAGAATTGATATTTTACTTTTTTATTAACTTTAATAATTAACTTAACTTAACTTAACTTAACTTTAATATTTTTTACTTACTTTTTATATATGTCAAAAACAACAGTCTTCATGCTGGTAATTAGTATTGTGTCCTGTGAGACATTTTTCTTTTTAATCTATCACAAATAGCTTTACTTTTTTTGAAATTATCTAACACTATGTTCACGTTTTATTTTTAATATTAATAGGTGTTGAGCTACAAAAATTACTAATTTTTTTTTTTAAAAGTTGATAATAAATATAAATATATGTTGTTTTGAATTTTTGTGAGAGAGATAAAAGTAAAAAGAGAAAATAATTTTTTTTTTTTACTTATTTTTATTTTTTAAATATAATTTTAAATTTTTCTTGAAATTCTCATGATCAAACAACTATTTAAAGTTATATTTAAAATAAAGTGAAAAAGAATTTTTGAAAAAAAAATCTCATGTTCAAATGGCCACTAATGAGGTGATGATTTGTTGAGGCATTGATATAAAAGTTCATTCTTTTACTATGAGAAATTTTTTTGAAAATACACGTGAAACTCTTACGATTGCTCATTCAAAATTACAATTAACGTACTTTAATTTACATATATTTTCTATATGTTGAATATATATATGTTTGAAAATCTTTGCTTTATTCCTTAAACTTAATTTTCAATCAAACATTTTTACCTGACATGAAATGGGCAGTCATAGTATGCTGAGAATATCATTTGTATGTTTCCGCTAAATAAAATTGCTTTCTTAATGATTTTACTTACATCCTATCGTAAAATTCGTCTACTTTATTATGCTAATTCTCTACTTATACCTTAAGTTAGCATAGTGATAAAAATGAACGGGTTAAAAAATGAATGAAATAAAAATAGGTTGAGTTGCAATCTTTTCATATTAATATGAAAATATGTTCGGTTAAAAATGGTACTAATGCACTTTTATCTTCTAAAGCCAGAAGTAATTTGCTGAAGCTTTACTTTTCAACAAAGGTACCATTGGTAATCATCAGATCAAAAATAAAATATTTTGACGAGTTTTCTTGACAATATTAAAGTAAGTTAAGAAAACTCGTCAAACACCAATATCAATCATGGTTAATACTGATTATTTTTTTATTTCATAGAGAAATTATTTGACATTAAATAATTATCAATTAATTTATTTTTAATATTTACGGTGATTTTTTTTCATGTAATATCCATTGCATACATTACAAAGGTTATGTAAAATAAAACATAATTTTTCTTATCGATTGTCACATTCATAAAACTTATTCATTACAAATGTGATATATGCGAAACTTCATCGATATCAATTTTAACATCAACTTAATACATTGAGAACTAAAAAAAGAGAGTATTAATTAAGTATGAAATGAGTATACAAACTGATTTCAATGTAATTTATTAAACAATTCATGGATATTGTATTATGTACTATACTAGTTTCATACACTAAAAACAGTTATATAAGAATATGTCATTTGTATGTAGAATCTTATATGCCAAGACAAATAACAGATTGTTCAATATTTTCATTAATATCCATTTTCATATATTTTGGTGTCACATACAATAGATATTTAACAAAAAAAATCAACATTACTACTTTTCTGATCTAAATACACCATTACTCCAGGGTGATTCTGGAATCTTTGATTTGTTAAAATCAATCCGGCTACTACTTTTTCCATCCCTTGACGCATTGTATAAACTTGATCCTTTATTGAGAATGTATGAATGTCACAATACTTCACAATACCACACAAACCAAATAGTAGTTGTTAAGTACAATCCTCCACCACACAAACCAAATAGTAGTTGTTAAATTAAAAAAAAATTAATACTCAAAAATAGATACCCGAATTACATATAACTTTAATATCCAATTTAATACACTAAAAATACACAATTGTTTTTACCTGCTTGTGCTTGACCTTTCAATTCAATATGTCTATCATCAGTTGTGTTGCGATTGCTTCTACTAGTCCTTTGTACTTTGTTGTTGCATCATACATAATTCCATCAATTCCAAAGTCCCTTGGTATTTCTGTTTAAACAACAATTTTAATTTTTATGCAATTGATAAACGTCCAAAATTCAACAATGTAACCATAGAGAATTGAAGAAACACAAAAAAATAAATCTTTGAATTCGTTTTGAATGAAAAATATCTATTTTCATTAAAAAGTTTAACAAACCTGACGAATCCCATCTCTCTCCATGTTGTATCATGGTTGAATGCAAATTAACAAAATTCATATTTGTTATTAAAAGAATGACTTATTTTTGCTTTTCTTTCAAATTATAATCCTCAATAATTTGTTGACGATGAAATTACGGTATTTTGTTTACTGGCAAAAATTAATCATGTACAAAGAGGAAGGTAGTGTATGAAGATGGAAACTCTTAATGCAAGGATTAAAATAGGAGGAAAAAATAACGGTTAGAGAGATTTGGGGTAGATAAATATCAGTAATTAAGGTTAACTATATTTAAGGAAGGTCAATTGTATATTTATTATATTAAATCTTTATTTTCCTTTTTCATTAATTACTTTTTTGTATTTTCAACAAAAATTTTTTTTATATTTTTTTTAATGAAAGTTGCTATAACTTGAAAACTTACAAGTTTTTCTATAACTTGTAATAACTAATCTAATAAGTTTATATAGTTAATTTTTCCATAACATATTAACTACTTCATAATATTTTTTAAGGAACCAAGTCTCACAAGATAATTATGTATATTTTATTCATATAAACGATAAAATTTAGTGCATTTTTAAGTTTAGATCTTTAATCATATGACAAAGGTTATCTAGTCATGCATATTACATCACATGTGGGTTCCAATTAATAACCCAAAATTGAATTTTACTCCCCTACTAAGTTGATATCAATATTTTTTGCTTTCATTTTCTCCTTTTCTTTTATTTGTCAACTTGTTCTTTGAAGTTAAATTAAATTAATATTTTAAATTTAAATTTTAAGTGTTTCAAAAATTATATAAAAACGAAAACTATATGTTACCATTTTTCATTATAATTTAAGTTATTTGACTTTGAGAACACGATATAACATACTTATGTAGATGTTTTATTGAACTGTGCTTTTATATATGTTCCTTTCATTGAAATGTAGGAGTCATTTGTTAGGGTGTATAAAAATAATTTCGAATAGAATGTATTAGAAATGTCTGCATTAATAATGCTTGTATTAGTAATATTGATATTATTTAACATTATTTCTTATACACGGCTTGGTGTGATGTATTGGAACTTGCCTTTTCAACCTTGATATATATATATATATATATATTTAAACAAAAGTTTTAAAAAATATGAATTGCATATATATTCTAAGATTCATTTGAGATTTAGCATGGGCTCAATATATGTTATTATTTTGTTTTCATTTATGTGACACAAAAAAAATTTAGATAATTAATCATATATTTTTAGATATTTTAAGTTGTAAACTATTGTAATTTATAATATTTTTTTATGTAATTTTCAAATAATATATGTTACTCTCCTTGTCCAAACTTTTGTGGCATTGATAGTCAATTATATTTCTAAAATAATTGAAATTTTTAATTATTGTGATTTATAATTCTTTTCTTCTATTCCAGTATAAACGACACTAATATAATTTCGAGAGTCAATTAAATATTTTACTTTTAAAATTTTTAAGTTGGTAACTATTGTGATTTATAGTATATTTTTTTTACATATTTTTTGAAATATATAACAGATTAAATTATTTTTAAATATTTTTAGTATTTAACTATTGTAATATATAATACTTTTTATATAATTTTTAAATAATATAAGTTACTCTCCTTGTCCAAATTTTTGTGTCATCAATAGTCAATTATATTTTTTAAATAATTTAAATTTTTATATGATTTATAATACTTTTCTATTCCAATTAAGCGGCACAATGTTTTGATGGACATAATAATTAATTAGGGGTGATTCAGTAAAATCACGATTGAATCAGTGAAATAAACATGTCTTAAATAACTTACAACAACTAACTCAAAGTGATATAGCAAAATTACTATAAACAAAATACTTATGAAAAAAAATTTAAGTGGACTTAATATAAGATATCAAGTTAGTTTAAAACATCAAGAGTTAATTATTATTTTATATATTTTACCTTTTTTATTAAATATTATTAATTTTTTAACACTTAGATGATTTATAATAATTAATTAGAGGTGATATTTAGTAAAATTATGGTTGAAGTAATTGAAGCAGCTATGTTATGAATGTAAATTTTACCTTTTTAATAAAATATTATTAGTTTTAAATATATAAATAACTTATAATAATTAATTAGGGGTGATATAGTAAAATTACTGTTGAAGCAGACATATTATAAATGTCCATTTTAACTTTTTTAATTAAATATTATTAATTTTTAGTACATAACTGACTTATAATAACTAATTAAGAGTGATATAGTGAAATTACAGATTTAATATTATTAGCTTTTTAATACATAAATGGCTTATAATAATTAATTAGGGGTGATATAGTAAAATCATGGTTAAAGTAGCTGAAGTAGACATATCTTAAATGTCTATTTTATTTTTTAATTAAATATTATTAATTTTTAATAAATAAATAATTATATATAAATGACTTATAATAATTAATTAGGGGTGATATAGTAAAATCACGGTTAAAGCAACTGAAGCAGACACGTTGTAAATGTCTATTTTATTTTTTAATTAAATATTAGTAATTTTTAATATATAAATAATTTATAATAATTAAGAGATGATATAGTAAAATCACGGAGCAAACAACCTGCAGAAGCAGGCATGTCGAAACCTTCTCTTCTATATAATAGAAAAATGTAATTGTTTACGTTAATTCATAAAGTAGCCAAGTAGGATCTATCAATATCCTGATTCTGGAGTTTAAATTTTTACTCCCTCTTTTTTAATTCATGTGACATTCTTTTCTTTTTAGTTATTTTAAAAAAGAATGTCATCTTAACAATTTAATTATAAAATTATTCTTTTACCCTTGGTAAAATAATATATAGTCACACAAATACATAAAGTTTGTTTTAAACTATAAGTTTTAAAAGTCGTCCATTTTTTTCTAAATACCATGTCAAGTCAAAGAGTGTCACGTAGTGTGAAACGGACTACGGAGGAAGTATATGAGTTAAGAGTGTGTTAAGCTTGTAAGTTGGTCAAATGACTTATTAAGTATTTTTGGCTTATCTATACGTTTTGTAAACACACAAAATACTTATGACCTAAGTTTATCTATACTATGTTAAAAGTGTGAAGGGACTTAAAAAGTTGTTTGAGCTTGTTTTCCTTCATTAAAAGTCAGTCATGACCCGAACCATGGCCCTAACTGTGACGGGTATCCCAAATCAATGAAGGATGACCCGTTAACATTATATCATATGCATAATCATATCTAAAGTTGCAGAAACAAGACCATATGAAAAGATGTTCAACATGCCATGTCTTAAGAATCAAATCCAAACCATTACCCAACACATGTCTACAAAGCCTCTAACTTTAAGAGTAACTCTTAAATGGGGGATATGGCCCTGAATATACCATAAAATCCATAAAATAAAAGAAATACTAGAGACAAAAGTGAGAATGACCAAGCACCTTTGGAATGATAGAGGGCTCACCGCTTATCACAGCTACCCCACGAGAGTGTACAAATGCCCTAGTGCTGCATAGAATCACGAAAAAGTACCTTTGAACTTACATCATGAAGTGATGTAGCGCCCGAAAATGATTAGTACGACGCGTACTGTCATGCAACTCCTAGAAAGGGATAAAAGATTCTTTTATAAAACCAATTATAAAACACATATCCATCATCCATAATAATAATAAAGTAAGGGATGGGGATATAATACATAAATCATAATTGTTAGCAATGTAATCCTGAACTATGTAGTTTTTCAATGGCACCTAGTAAAACACAAACTATACTCCCCAATCGGCGGAGCCTCTGTTCATGTTTGCCGCAAGTACTGAGATTAGCCTAAAATCATCAACAGACTAGAGCCACCATATTATCCTCATGTTAAAGACACCATTTGTTGTTGAATTAAGTTACAACATTCCTGTGTCAACAAAATATAAATTTCGAGCGTTGGTTAAGAGGACTTATTTCTTCTCAGTGAAACTATATAATTCTCTTTAAAGCCCAATAAAAATATTTTTCAGAAATCTTTATTTATGGAGCCTTTCATTAAGGCATTCCCATATTGATATCTTCACACCAAGACTTGCAAGCCATTTATATTATTCCAAATCATTTTTATATAATATTTTAGACTCCCAATTTCATTTTCAAGATTCATAAACATAACCCCCAAGCATTTTCAAAGAGTCACTAAACATAGCCCCCAAAGGCTTTCATAAAGTCATTTAATCTTTCATTTCATGCCATACATTATTTAAAAGATGGAATAAACATCAAAATTCTCATCAAAAAATAAGTTTTAAAATGGGTAGTGAGCCATATTTTCATTATGCATAATCTTAAAAGCTATGAATCTATGTGAACAAGTTCACCATTTTCATAGAATACATTAACATCTCAAAACCCTTTAATAATACTTAGAAACCCCATAAAAAACATGAAGAAAAATCAATATACAGCTTTTCACAATAATCTCTTCAATCCTAGTTTCAAAAAATCGTTAAAGAACACTTAATTACCAAATAAATTAACACAATATAGCAATACTTAAATTAGGGAGTGTTCAACATGTCTTTTTGATGGAAGGAATTTGAGAAAAGTTTGAATCGTTAACCATAAAGCTTGAACTCTAGCTTCAAATCGATATGCAAACCTACTTGATTGGATTCATTTTTTTTTTAATTACAAATTTGATGAGAAAATTTTGAGAAGAAACAATAATCTTTGACCCTACTTGAAACTTTATATTGGGAGCTTGGGTTTTTTGGAAGAGAAGAGAAATTAGGGATTTGAGAATAATTCTCATACTTTAGGGTGATTTTTGGGATTAAAAACTAACTGGGGGAGTTGAACAGGGTAAAAGGACCAGTTTACCCCTAATTTAATCAGAGAATAACAAAATTTTATGTCTAGGTAGTGGGGGTTGCGTCGCCAATCGCGCACCTGGACAACATCTTACTAAAACACTCATAACCTTTTACTCCAAACTCGAATTGACGAACGGTCAGTTGCATTAGAAAGAAGACCCCAAAAGCTTTAATGTGGTACGTATTGGGCCACTTAACTGATTATATTCTAAGAGTAATGATCATCAAAATTTGTCCCAAGTAAGAACGTCTACTAAAACTCAATCGGTAGAAAAGTTCTCAACTCAAATTTGAGTTAGGAGAGTTGTATGGCTTCAATTCATCTCCAAAGATGTTTGATGTTGGGTGTATTTATGCACTCTAGTGTTACTATTCTAGCTTATTTAGCCTTATTTTGAGAGAAATTTGTGTGCTTAACGTGTTAATATTGATATAAATAAGCATTTAAGTGTCCAAGGACTTGATTACAATGTTCAAAGTGTTTTCCAAACAAGTTTGTACTTTATTGAGTCATTTAGAATTAAACAGAGAAAACTAGTTTTACTAGCTTGAGCTAGTTGCGTGTCTAGTTGATTTTGTTTGATTCTAATTTGTTTAATTTGTTCCCAATGATTTAAATATGTAATTATGAGTGGAATAACTTATTTGTAATATTCAAAGTTTAATTTGAGTAAGTCAAGAGTCGAAACATAAAGTTGAAGATCATTGCGAATTAACCGAGTCTTAGCTTGTGTTTTGGTTAATAGTTATGGATATTGTGTTGGTAAGATCTCTAATTTATGGTGTGTGATTATGTAGGAACCTGTGTGAGATGAATTCGATGATATAATGATGATATAAAGTTTGTAAATCCATGAAAAATACACCACAAGACAAGGGATGAAGGATGGGACGATAAAGACTTAACCAAAATTTTGGACGCAACTTCCAGTGTGTGTGTGCGATGAGCGTGCGATGCATGCTCCAGTTCAGTTCTCCACTGACTTAGAAAATTTAAAAAGATGCAATTCTATTGGGTGCGCACGATAAGCGTTCGTCGTACCTTTCATTTCGGTGCACTACTACATGTGATACATGCTGTATTCCCACCGATCTAATATTGGCAAGTTCCACTTACAAAAGGAGTTACCATAAATAACATTATAATATATTTTCCAATTGTGGGAATCTTGGTTAAATATGGGAATATATCTAATTCTGTGCACCTTATTAAATCCCACAAGGGTTGGGATTAAAGTAATTTATACACACACGTAACTTGGAAAAAGCTTGGACAATTTTGGAGAAATCTTGATCAGTTCTATGACGGTGGAAGTAAGTGGAGATTAAGAAGGAGGCTGCTATACACAATTAGGTTTTATTAATTTTTTTATTATCTTTTTAATTTTTCATATCATGTATTCAAATATTTGGATCATGATTATGAATATTATCGGCTAAAAACCATCTTTCTGGGGTTAATGCCAAGAACATGAGTATTATTATTTTGGATTAATTTCATTAGATTTGCTTATCATTATTGGTTGTGTGTTTATTCTTATTTTAATTATTTTATGAATTGAGCACCCATAAAATACATATATTATCGACTTTTTGATTTCGGGAGAGGTAATAGGGAGATAGAACATGGGAATAAATAAAGTAGGGTTTGTATTCTTTTATAAAATAAGGAATTCAAATTAGCGTCTAGGATAGGGATGTGCTTAGATGCCTTACTTGATTCAAACTTAGGATGATATCTTTAAAACACTTAATTGGATTATTACATCCCCGCTCAATGTTGTAGTTGTAATGTCCAAATTAGGTAAATGGTTAGAGGTTGGGAGACCATGATCATGCAATTAACCGTACGAATCAACAACCAATATAAGAAAGTTAACGAATGATGTTCAATAACATAGTATGATTATTCGGAGTGCTTTAACACTGGCCTTTTACTCCATTGATTGTCCAAGACTTTTAATTTACGCACTGTTTACTTTTCCATAGTTTACGAATTCCAAACTCTTTTTGGTTACATTTGCATCAAATTAATCGTAGAAGTTAAACTAGAATTGAATAGTTATTGGAACAAGTCCCTGTGGGATCGATAATTCGGCATTTTTGAAGGCCACTTTACTACTTGATTGACCACGTACACTTGTATGTGCGCTTGGGTGCTGTCAAGTTTCTTGGCGCCCTTGCCAGGGACTTGTAATTTGGCAACTGTTTACTTTAGTTTTACTTTTTGATGGTGTTTTTACGCTTGGTCTTTGTTTTGTTTTTGCAGGAAACAAGTTTTCAAAGTAGTAAGCTGGCAAGGGATCAGAACTTGGTTTAACCAAGCTCCAAACCTGAGCAACTTTATCAATAAAGGAGAGAAGCAATCCTTCTCCCCTAAATTCTGCAAATCAAAGAAGACCAAGAGAATCTTTCTCCTATGGCTGAATAACAAGCAACCCAAAGGACAGTTAGGGAAGTGGAAGTTCCACTTCTGACAAACTTGACTTCCCCAATTCAAAGAATAGTTGCTGGGGGAATTTTGAGTTAAAGAAAAACATGGTGCAACTTCTAATCAGCAGTGAATAGTTTACAGGGCTTTCACATGATGATCCACAAGTCCATTTGCAGAATTTCATTGAGATTACTGATACATTCATTCCGACTTGTGTGAATATAGATTATGTGAGGCTGACACTATTTCCCCATTCATTATTGAGGGAAGCTAAAAGGTGGTTGAATGTGGAGACAGCTAATTCAATTACATCATAGGATGGCTTATCTAGAAAGTTCCTCATCAGATTCTTTCCATCTAGCAAGACTGTGAGACTTCTCAGTGAGATAGTGGGCTTTAAATAGAAGCCATATGGAAACCTCTATCATGCTTGGTAATATTTTAAAGATCTTCTTTGGAACTGTCCACATCACCAACAGTCCAATGAGGTACTTGCTTATTCTTTTGTAGAAGCACTTGATCACAATACAAAGATTTTGCTAGATTCATCCGCAGGTGGTTAAGCACTGAAGTTGAATTATGATGAGCTGTACACATTATTAAACTGCATAGCTAAAGGAAATCTAGAATGGTATTCTGATTTGAGGAGCGCTACAAAGAGAACTGCAGGTGTATTAGAGGTGGACCAGTTCACTGTCTTATCAGCTCAGGTTGTTGCATTTAAAAACATGATTAACACTCAGTTTAGAAGCCTAAAATTAGGAGCAACACAGCCTATAACAATAGTCAATATAGTTCAACAAACTAGTGGTTGGTGTGAGATCTATGGAAATATTGGCCATTCTGCGGCCATGTGTACTTCAAATATGGAATCAGTAATGTATGTAGGCAATGCTCAAAGGCCAAATTATAGTAATGCCTATAACATGAAGTGGCAGAATCAGTCGTAGAACACCCAACAATAACAAATTCAACAACCACAGGCCCAAGAGAATCAGTCAACTAGCAACATGGAAGAGATGTTGAAGCAACTTTTAGCTAATTAAGCACAATTAACTGTGGACATGAAAAATTTGCAAGCAGCTTAGAGAAGCTTAGAGTTGCAGATGGGGCAGTTACAACAAGCATTAAATACTAGACCAGAAGGTGGTTTGCTAGCAAATACAAAAAATGCAAAGCAGGTTATAGCAATCACCTTAAGAAGTGGTAAAGAGCTTCAAGGAGAACCTCCAAAGATAACTAAGGAGGTATATGCATACTTAACTACCCCACAGGTTTCTAAAAAAGTTGCTAAAAAGTCAAGAAAGTCTAAGTTCTTGAAGGAAAAAATTACTGAATAAGAAGTGAAGAAGATACCACTACTACCCCTCTCTTAGAGGCAAATTAAAGCGAAGGAGGATGCAATATTTAAGAAGTTCTTTGATACATTTAGAGAGCTTCACATTTACTTACCTATGTTAGATATTTTGTAGGGTATGCCCAAGTATGCAAAGTATTTGAGGTACGTGGTTGCTAATAAGGTAAAACTGTAGGATATGGGAGAAATAACACTCATGGAAGAGTGTAGCACTATAATGACACAGAAAATACCCAAAAAATTAAGAGACTCAGGGATTTTTACTCTCCCTATCCAAATTAGAATTAAAGTGGTCCACGCACTAAGTGACTTAGGGGAAAGCATAAATTTGATGCGCCTATCTCTACTTGAAAAATTGAGCTTGGAAAATCCTAAATTGACCACCTTAGTTCTATAGCTCACAGATGGGTCCATGACATATCCGTAAGGAGTAATAAAGGATGTTCTCATAAAGGTTCGTAAATTCATTATACCTGCTGACTTTATTGTTCTTGATTTTTAGGTAGATGAACAGGTACCAATCATCTTGGGACATCCATTCTTAGCAACTAGAGGGGCTTTAATTGATGTCAGAGAAGGCATGCTCAAAATGAGGTAGAGGATGAAGATGTGGTATTTGATATTTATGAAGCACCCAATATAATGTTCCATTTTAAAGATTTGTATATGATCAATGTTATTGAAGGGGACGAGTGTAGGGTGGTTAGTCCACCAAAGACCTCTTTGGACTACCTAATTGAGAAACCTAAGATGAACTTACTTCTTTCCAGCATGATGAAGGTTGAATTTGAGAGAGATGTTGACCTTGAGAGTGCAAAATCATGAGGTCATAAATGAAAAAAAAAATGGCTCATAAAGGGGAGTAAAATGATGAGGACTTCAATTGAGTTTAGCTGGGTTGTGCCACGATATTAAATTAGGTGATTCTTGGAAGGCAACCCAAGTTAAGTAGGTATGTTTTATTTTTCAGTTTTTAGTTTTTACTTCATGTACGTTTAATTTTGGTTGAGTCACAGGTTTATGAGATGTCTAAGTACCGAAAACTTGAGTGAAGGATCATGGTAAAGACTGAGTGTGGAATCCTATAGACCTCCTTTATGTGTAAAGATAGTACTAGCTAGGCCTAGATGCCTTAGGGATTATTTATCTCTTACCTTTAAATTCACTTTGGGGACAAAGTAGATTTTTAAGTGTGGGGTGGGGAAATTCCCAATTTTTGGGAAATTTCTTTTTTTGTGTGAGATATTCTTGTTTGTTCTATTTTTTTATTACATGATTCAAGTGTTTTTTTTTAGCTAAAAGCATGTGAACGAATGAATTGCTACTTTTGAGACGCTTAAGCTCATTTTTGGACTCTTGTACTTGTTGGCTTAAATTTGAATTCATGCTATTGTTGGTTAAGAGTCTACGATGATCTTATTGAGTTGAGCATATGTCATGTGAGGTATTTGTATATTTATTTTTGCATGTGATATCTAGAACTGACCTGGTGTATGTGCAAAGCGAAATAAAGAATGTGGGTTTAGGAGATGATTTAGGAATTTCTTTGATACCCTAGTTTTATACTTTATTTTGACCTGCCCTTGTGCATAATCCTAGTTAAACCCCGTTGAGCATTTAGCTTATTTTCTTTGGTAGCCTTATATGTAGCCTAATCCTCTTAGTTGATGGACCTTAATTTGATCCAAAAAAGTTTCTAAGTTCTTTAATTGTAAAATAATTAAGGAGTGTGAAATTAAAAAAGTAGGAGAAAAGTGAAATTGATGCCCCAAGAAAATAGTTATTGGTGTTTATATTTGATGTGTGGTGGTTGGGAGTGATGTAAATGGTGTTAGGAATATTCTCATGATTGAGAAAAATAAAAATAAAAATTAATTCATGTGGTAATAAACAATACGTCCACCATGTGTTTGTGAAAATGCTTAAAAGAGATGGAGCAAAACAAAGATGATGGGTGGATGGAAAAAGTGTAATTTTTTTGTTGAAGATTGGTTTTTATTATAAAAAAGTAGTGTATTAAAGCGCTTAGAGAGGTTAGTCACTATTCCTAAATAGTTCCTACCCGTCCCTTTGCCGACATTGCAACCTGAAAAAGACCTAATTGATCCTAAGTTCCTCATTTCAATATTAGTGGAGCACTACACTAAGGGCAAGCCTATGGTTCATTATGTGTAACTTGTGAATTCTTTGTGAGAGTAAGCGTAATTTAATTCTTGTACCCATCATGTTATAAATTGCATTTATGTGAGTGATTATGGGTAACTATCTTGTTGTGAGGGCACATGTTTGATGAATGTGGGTGATTTGTATGATGTCCTTGATTGAGCAATATGCATGAGTTTTCCAACTAAGTGAGTCAATTCTTCAGGCTAGGATGTTTTGGAGTAGTGTTCATGAGTTATCAATTTTGTAAATAACATGCTTTGTGTAGAAACTTGCATTACGTGGAGTTATTGTAGTACTAGCTTGAGTGTCTTGTATGTAGTATAAGTGTAGAGTCTCCTGAACTTATGATACTTAGAGTTAAGATTTTTTTGAGGACGAACAAGGATTTAAGTGTGGGGTGGTGATGTTGGGTATATTTATGCACTCCACTATTACTATTCTAGCTTATTTAGCCTTGTTTTGAGAGAAATTTGTATGCTTAATGTGTTAATATTGATATAAATAAGCATTTAAATGTCAAAGGACGTGATCACATTGTTCAAAGTGTTTTTCAAATAAGTTTGTACTTAATTGAGTCATTTAGAGTTTAACCGGGAAAACTAGTTTTACTAGATTGAGCTTTTTGCATGTCTAGTTGGTTTCATTTGATTCTAATGTTTTTAATTTATTTCAAATGGTTTAAATGTGTAATTATGAGTGGATTAACTTATTTTTGATGTGAAAAATTTAATTTTAGTAAGTCAAGAGTCGAAACATAAAGTTGAAGATCATTGTGAATTATCCGAGTCTTAGCTTGTGTTTTGATTCATCGTCATGGATATTATGTTGATATGATCTCTAATTCATGGTGTGTGATTATGTAGGAAGCCTTGTAATCTGATTTTGGTTATATAATGATGATATAAAGGTTGAAAATGCATGGAAAATACACCACAAGACAAGGGACGAAAGATGGGACGATAAAGACTTAACAAAAATTTTGGACACAACTTCCAGTGTGTGCGTGCGATAAGCATGCGACGCATGCTCCAGGTCATTGATCCACTAACTTAGAAAATTAAATAATATGCAATTCTATTGGGTGTGTGCGATGAGCTTACGTCGTACCCTCCATTTTGGTGCACTACTGCATGCGACGCATGCTCTATTCCCACCACTCCAATATTGGCAAGTTCCACTTACAAAAGGAGTTAGCATAAATAACATTATAATATATTTTTCAATTGTGTGAATCTTGGTCAAATATAGAAATATATTGGATTCTGTGTACCTTATTAAATCCCACAAGGATGGGATTAAAGTAATATATACACACACGTAACTTGGAAAAGGCTTGGACAATTTTGGAGAAATCTTGATCAATTCTATGATGGTGGAAGTAAGTGGAGATTAAGAAAGAGGCTGCTACACATAATTAGTTTTTATTAATCTTCTTATTAGCTTTTTAATTTTTCATATCATGTATTCAAATATTTGGATCGTGATTATGAATATTATCGGCTAAAAACCATCTTTCGGGGGTTAAAGCCAAGAACATGAGTACTATTATTTTGGATTAATTTCGTTAGATTTGTTTATCATTATTGATTGTGTTTATTCTTATTTTAATTATTTTATGGATTGATCACCCGTAAAATACATATATTTTCGACCTTTTGATCTCGGGAGAGGGAATAGAGAGACAGAACATGGGAATGAACAAAGTAAGATTTGTATTTTTTTTTATAAAATAAGGAATTCAAATTAGCGTCTATGATAGGGATGTATTTAGATGCCTTACTTGATTCAAACTTAGGATGATAACACTTAATTTGATTATTACATCCCCGCTCAATGATGTAGTTGTAATGTCAAAATTAGGTAAAGGGTTAGAGGTTGGGAGACCATGGTCATGCAATTAACCCTATGAGTCAATAATTAAGTTAAGCAAGTTAACAAATTAACATAGTATGATTATTCGGAGTGCCTTGGGATTTTATTCCATTGATTGTTCCAAGACTTTTAATTTACGCACTGTTTACTTTTCCATAGTTTAAAAATTCCAAACTCTTTTGGTTACATTTGCATCAAATTAATCATAGAAGTTAAACTAAGATTGAATATATAGTTGTTGGACAAGTCTCTGTAGGATCGATAACTCAACTTTCTTGAAGGCCACTTTACTACTTAATAAACCACGTACACTTGTGTGTGCGCTTGGGCGCTGTTAATGTTCCCCTACTAAAGAATTAATCATCAAACTTATATTTAAATAGAAATCATTGGGTTCGGGTCTGTATACATAGGAAGAACGATTCATACTCTTGCTCGATAATGTGGGATGTTACATTATCTCCCTTTTAGAATCATTCATCCTTGAAAGATTGATAGAAACTTATTGAATCTCTAGAAGTACAAAATAAAGGATGTAACTTCACATTAGAAATTCTCCTTCTATAAAACATATACAGGCATAAAAAAGAGCTTCATGACTACACCAAGTAAATTGTATAAACACGAATCATGAGATAACAAAACTTGATATCAACATGATCTTGGGCATGAGTTCTATAAAACATGATCATATCAATATAAGGTATAGGACCCTATACTTTACATGCCTCCAAGAATACTACTCCATCCTATAACTATAATAAAAAAACCTCAGGTTTTAATCAAGGAGTGCTAGCCACATAACACTATAATTTTTATATCTATCAATCACAATATTCAAGCATATCTTTACAACACCTACTTTATGGATCTCCACACCAAATACAAGAAACTTCAATCACTTTTACAAAGATTCTCACCACATATCCCTTTTCTAACTATTTCACATAACGAAAGTCCATCTCACTCTTTTTTCTTTATCTATAACCTTAGTTCGAGTAGTCACACCAAAATTTTCACAATAAAGGACATCTACTCTCTTATCTAAAACATTACAATGTTGTCAAAATTACTATCATCCTAATATAAAGAAGGTCATTCAGGCATAAACATTACATAACATGAGTTCTTAGGATTGGACAGAATGACAAAAATGAGTACATATATCATGAGTTGTATAACATAGAGTTTGGATTCATATATTGATTGAATAAGATAAGGATTGCCACTTGTAGCTATTGCTTCTCATTCTAAGAATTGAGAATGGTCATGAGCTTGCATAGATAACATCAATTTGGGATAGACATGGCATAAAATGAATTGGTAACATACAAAAAGTATAGTTTCTTAAAACTAAGCATGATGTAAGACACGGGTCTGTGGATCACGAGTGCTGTAACATAGAGCTTGAATACGAAGTTTGGATTCCTGAGAGATATTATTACCGCTAGCTCAGGGATCGAAGCATGGACATAAGTTGCATAAATAACCCAAACCTTAGGCATAGACACAATTTGAAGACATTGGTAGAATGTCCCCTTAAACTAAAGTAGGAGGAATTTGCTAGAATAAGAATGAATTTATCATTACTCTTCCCTGAAACTCTCCACCATGAAAAAATTCAAGATCTGCTTTAGTTCATAATCTCTCCCTTAGCTAAAAGGTCCCCATCTAGACTTGCGGACGTATCCTCCCGTTAAATCTATAAGCACAACACTTAGCACAAAGGAGATATCACTATATACGTGAATACCAAACTCTCCCCTAATAACAATAATATGAATACACTAAATTCTTTCTAGGACATCCCCGCCAAGAATTCTAATTTTAATTTTCACTAGCCTCTATAGCCATCACTCTATAACTTACACTCTTATGGGCATACATACCCACATTCTGTAACACATAACCATCCATTTTCCACTCCTTAGTATACTAGCATTAAACATCGACTTGCATAACCTCACAATTTAACAAAATTTTAAAAACTATATCAAAGGTTCACATTGTCTATTTATATTTTTCTTAATTCAGCTCTAAAGAATATCATATAACAACTTCCTAGACTTCTCCATACTAGGAAATTCAAGAGCTTGAACTACGTACAGATGACACTTATAACTCAAGATCGAGTACACCTTATCCCTATAAGTTAAGGCTGTTATCCATCTAATGATTTAGCCATAATTTATCATTTCAACACTAGCCCTCATATATATATCAAAATTATCCTCTCAAATTTTTCATAAGTTATAAGCCTAAGATCTTTCACACATCAAATCAAACCTACTAATTTATTCCCATAAATGTCACATCACTATCCTCAAGCTAATATTCTGATCATCACAATCAACATCTAAAGCCTAAACTTAGTATCTAGTATCAATCATATCCTACTAATGAAACATCCTAAATACTATACTAGTCCATCAAATAGAAAATCAACCTAAATTTCTTATTTCACTTAACTACGGCCTACAAACACATATTATACACAATATTACTATTACATCTTAAAATTTACTACACGCCTTCTCACCTACTAGACTAACCTACAATTGCTAGGTAAAAAAAATCAAGAAACACTCGGGGTAGTAAAATCACATAATCAGGATAGTAGATTTTAATCTTATAGTATAATTTATTACGGTCTATTAGCATATTCTCCTTCGTCTTATCGCATCTACGTATCTATGCATACCTTTAAACTTCCTTCAAAATCAATAAACACCACTGAGTTCCCCTTTCTAAGATTTCTCCAAGTGAAGTATAAATTTATAAATTATCAGTCACTCTATCACTCTATTTGCAACCTATAAATAATTATTTTTTACAACTACAATAATTATCCATATTGATATTCCTTTCTATTTCAACTAAATATGCAAATATTTTAACAAACCACTCTTTTCTACCGACTATCATAAGTTTGCTAATCTTGATACACCTTAACCAACACCATAAAGGCATATCACCCCCAACACACACTTAAAGGTTATACGAATACAACCATCTTTTGCCCTTTAAAGTTACCCTCACTCTGACTTTTATACTTATGACTTCATATCACTAACCTTGGGATTATCTTACTATTCATAGGAAATAACACCCCAATTTACACTACTTCTCGAGTGGAAAGACTATCCCAACATTCAGATACATATTTTTCCCCTTAAGCGAGATATCTACAATTATGTTTTTGAAAAGGACTGAATACACATCTTACCTTACTGAAATGCACAATCATGAAGATAGAGGTATACACTTAAGTAAATACAATTTGACACACTAATTGACTCCTTTAAAGTCCTTGTGTTGTTTCATAACTTTTTGATGACTCAATCAAAAAGTATCATACCATTAGAAATCTAAGCTTTTGCACTTGTACAACGTCGACAATGAGACTTAGTCAATAAAATTTGAGCAAGGAAAGAATTTGGATAGCTTTCATATGGACAAACCTATTGTATGATCAAGAGTACGAAAGAATAAGAAATATTTTCTAAATGACTTGTAGCTTCTTGATTATAAATGTGGTGCACAACTCACCTATAAGTAAGACTATAGTATACTTGGCTTTGTAAACACCTGAGGACCCTGAACTGTGCTCTGACATTAATGTTTTCATGATCTAAACCATGACCCTGGTTGTGACGGACATCCCAAACCAATAAAGTCCAGAGATAACCCCTTAGCATTATATCATAAGCATAGTTATATCTAAAGTTGTAAAAATAAGACCATATGAAAAAAGTTTCAGCATTTAAAATAAAGTAACATCCATGTCTTAAGAACCAAATCAAAACCATTATCCAACACCTATATATAAAGCCTCTAAATTTAAGAATAACTCCCAAGTCCGGACATGAACCCTGACTATACCATAAAAACCATAAAGCAAAAGAAATACTAAAAACATAAGTGAGAATGACCAAACACCTTACGAATAATGGAAGGCTTACCATTTATCACATGTTGTCCTACGAGAGAGTAAGAATGCTCTAGTGCTGCAGAGAATCATGGAAAAATGCCTTCAAACCTATATCATAAAATGATGTAGCATCCGGAGATGGTCAGTACAACGAGTACTAGCATGCAATCCATGAAATAAAAATAGAACATTCTTTTATAAAACCAATAATAAAACACATATCCATAATCCATAATAGTAATAAAGTAAGAGACAGGGGATAGAGGACATAAATCATAACTGTTAAAACTTAATCCTGAACTATGTAGTTTTTCACCGACACCTAGTAACCCATGGGCTATACAGGTCTAATAATCTCCAACCGGCATGAACGTAATTCATGTTTTCTATAAGTATTGATATTATTCTAAAATAACAAATAGACTAGGGCCACCATATTATCCCCATGTTAAGGATACTATTTGTCGTTCAATTAAGGTATAACATCTTCATGTTGGAGAAACATAAATTTCGGGTGTTGGTTACATGGATGTACGCCTTCTCAGTGAAACTACATAATTCTCTTTAAAGCCTATTTAAAATATTTTTATAACACTTTTTGAAGGAGTCTTTCATTAAGGCATTCCCATATTGTCATCATCATACTAAGATTTGCAAGCCATCCATAACATGACAAACTATTTTCATATAATTAGGCTCCCAAATTTCATCTTTAAGATAATACACTTAGCCTCCAAGGGCTTTAAAAGAGTCATTAAACATAGCCCCCAAGGGCTTTCATCATTTTATGTCATATACTATTCAAAAGATGGAATAAATATCAAAATCATCATTAAAAATTAAGTTTTAAAATAGGTTGAGGATCATATTTTTTATCACGCATAATCTTAAAAGTTGTGAATCCATGTTAACAAGTTCACCATTTTCATAAAACACATTGAAAATCTCAAAACTCCTTAATAATACTTAGAAAATCCATAAAAACAAGAAGAAAAATCAATATAAAGCTTTTCACAATAATATCCTTAGCCCTAGTTTCAAACAATCGTTAAAGAACATGTTATTACCAAGTAAATTAACACAATATACTAATACTTAAAGTAAGAATCGTTCAGCATGCCTTTTTGATGAAAGGAATTTGAGAAAAGCTTGAATCCTTAACCTTGAAGCTTGAACTCTATGTTGAAATCGATAAGATGACTTACTTGATTGGATTCGTTTCCCATACCCTTAGTGACAAATTTGTTGAGAAAAAATTGAGAAAAAACTATAATCTTTGTTCCTTCATAAAACTTTAGGTTGGGAGTTTAGGATTTTTGGAAGAGAAAAGAAATTAGGAATTTGAGAACAATTCTCATAGTTAAGGGTGATTTGGGGGATTGAAAACTTATTGAGGGAGTTAAATAGGGTGAAAGGATCAATTTTTCCCTAATTTAATAAGTGAATAACAAAATTTTATATCTGGGAAGTGGGGGTCGTATCACCAATCGTGCACCTAGACAATGTCTCACTAAAATAAGCATAGAACTTAAATTGATGAATGGTTAATTGCTTTGGAAATAAGACTCAAAGATCTTTAATTGATAGGTATTGAACCACCTAACTCATTATATTCTAGGAGTAATGGTCATTGAAAGTTGACCCAAGTAAGAACATCTACTAAAACTCTACCAGTAGGAAAGTTCTCAACCTAACTTTGAGTTAGGAGATTTTTATGACTTCAATTCATCTTCAAAGATATTCCGCCACTAAATAATTGATCATCACATCTATGTGTAAATCGAAATTATTGAATTTGGGTCTATATACGTAGGAAGGATGGCTCAGATTCTAGCCTAAAAATATGGGGTGTTACAAAGTCTCTCTTTTAGATAAAATTATATTTTTACTATTTTTATAAATTATTATTTAATTATT
The DNA here is from genome assembly GCA_030864225.1 of Capsicum baccatum var. pendulum. Lineage (NCBI taxonomy): Eukaryota > Viridiplantae > Streptophyta > Magnoliopsida > Solanales > Solanaceae > Capsicum > Capsicum baccatum. Next base: position 203,986,920 of record CM061559.1, on the reverse strand, counting down.
TATAATCTTTAAGAAGAGTCATAGAATAAATGGCAAGAAAAAGTCCTACAATATATAATAAGAGAAAAAATATTGTAGATTTTTGATAGTTTTTTTTTGTCTCCAGAATTAATGTTTAATAAGAAAATAATAAAACCAAATCACTTAAGGAGACATAAATTTTCATGGAGAACTCATGTTTGATTGAAGATATATATCATGCAATTGTCAGAAAATTTTTTACTATATGTTTTTTGTTATAAATGTATTTATATTATAGTGAATGTCTATCAAGTTCTAGTTGTTATCTATCAGGATTTGAAGTATATGTCTTTTAGTTAGAAACTAGAAGTATTTTTCCCTATAAATAGAGGAGTTTTGTTCATTGTATCATCAATCTTATGATCTCTCATCCTCAAGAGAAATAAAGTGCCCTCTCCTTTTCTCTATATTTATTCTTCTTGTTCTTTCTTTATATTTTATAACACGTTATCAGTACGAGACTCTGCCAAATAAGGTGAGATTATAAATCTAAAGGTCAAGGTTAGTAAATCCATATGTTATTTGTATTTTTCTATTAATGATATAATTGTTGTTGGATTCAAGGAAAAATAATTGGTTTGGAACCATTTACGTTTTAAAATCATTCCTTAAGAACAATATTATCAAAAGGGATGATAATATGTTGGGTTCAAGTCCCATCGATTTATGCCTAAGAAGGAGGCTAAGTTAGCAGTTATGACGGCTAAGACGACCGCTTTTGAGAGCTTGTATGCAGGGTTGCAGGGGAAAGAATGGGATAAAAAGTTCTTTAGACTCACTAAAGCTAGAGAGAGGAAGGGTCGCGACCTCGACTAGGTGAGGTGCATTAAGGGGGAGGACGGTACAGTGTTGGTGGAGGACGGCCACATTAAGAATAGATGGCAGTCGTACTTTCATAGGTTCTTGAATGACAAAGGGGATAGAGCTATTATGTTAGGGGAACTGGAGCACTCAGAGGAGTGTCGGGATTTTAGTTATTGTAGATGTTTTATGGTAGAAGAGGTTAGAGAGGTTGTTCGCAAGATGTGAAGGGGTAGGGCGACGGGGTCGGATGAGATACCGGTGGAGTTTTGGAAGTTCGCTGGAGAGGATGGTGTAAGGTGGTTGACTGGATTGTTTAACGAAATCTTCAAGACGGCTAAAATGCCCAAGGCTTGGAAGTGGAGTACCATGATCCCTCTCTATAAGAATAAGGGTGACATCCAGAGTTGCAATTACTATAGGGGGATTAAGTTATTGAGTCACTCTATGAAGATTTGGGAGAGAGTGGTCGAGGTGAGGATGAGACGGATAGTGTCTATTTCAGAAAACCAATTTGGATTTATGCCTGGCCGCTCGACGACGGAGGCAATTCACTTGGTACGAAGGCTGGTGGAACATTATAGGGAAAGGAAGAAGGACCTGTACATGGTGTTTATCAACCTGGAGAAGGCATATGAAAAAGTCCCCAGAGAGGTGATTTGGAGATGCTTGGAGGTGAGTGGAGTCCCGCTGGCATATATCAGAGCAATTAAGGACATGTATGATGGAGCGAAAACTCAGGTGAGGATGGCAGGAGAAGACTCAGAGCATTTCACTGTCTTGATAGGATTGCATCAGGGATCTACTCTTAGTCCCTTTTTGTTGTTTGCTTTGGTGATGGATGTGTTGACGCGGCATATACAAGGGGAGGTGCCTTGGTGTATGCTTTTTGCAGATGATGTAGTTTTAATCGATGAGACGCGAGGGGATGTGAATGACAAATTAGAGGTGTGGAGACAAACGCTTGAGTCTAAAGGGTTCAGGTTGAGCAGAAGCAAGACAGAGTATTTGGAATGAAAGTTTAATGACGTGAGGCTGGAGAATGAGGTGGTAGTGAAGTTGGAATCACAGGAGGTATGTAAGAGGGATAGTTTCAAGTATCTCGGGTCTGTGATCCAAGGTAACGGTGAGATTGACGAGGATATATCACACCGTATTGGGGTGGGATGGATGAAGTGAAAGCTCGCATTGGGGGTGTTGTGTGATAAGAAGGTGCCGCCTAAGCTTAAAGGCAAATTCTACAGGGCGTTAGTCCATTCGGCCATGTTGTATGGAGCGGAGTGTTGGCCAGTTAAGAACTCCCACATCCAAAAAATGAAGGTGACAGAAATGCGGATGTTGCGTTGGATGTGTGGGCTGACTAGAGGGGATAGAGTTCGGAATGAAATTATCAGGGAGAAGGTTGATGTGTCTCCAGTGGAGTATAAGATGCGGAAAGTCCGATTAAGATGGTTCAGACACGTGATGAGGAAGGGCATGGATGCCCCAGTTCGTAGGTGTGAGAGGCTAGCGTTGGATGGTTTTAGGTGGGGTAGGGGTAGGCTGAAGAAGTACTGGGGTGAGGTAATTAGGTGGGACATAGAGCAGTTACAGCTCACCGAGGACATGACCCTAGATAGGAAGATCTGGAGGACGCGAATTAGGGCAGAAGGCTAGGGTCAGTTTGGGTCGTTAGTGTAGGGAATTACTTGGTGGGGGTATTATTCTTGCTATGATACCTTGTTCGATGTTCTATTACGAATCTGTGTGCTTTTCTCTTTTTTTATTACTTATGGGTGCCGTATTTATGTTATGAAATCTTGTTCTGTGCTTTACTATGTATTTGTGCGGTATCTCGTGTCTTGACCCGGGGGTCTATCGGAAACAACCTTTCTACCTCTTTAGAGGTAGAGGTATGGACTGCGTACATCTTACCTCCCCCAGACCCCACTAGGTGGAAATACACTGGGTTTGTTGTTGTTGTTGTTGTATGCCATTATATGGATAATACATTGATTTTGTATCTCAATGTACCATATTGAGTATAATATGATGTCTAAGGCAAAATAATATGTATCTCATAAAAATTCATGAAACATGTCTTATTGAATATATTCCATTCCACGAAGTGCATGTGGTAGCAATATATGATAAGTCTGAAAGATAGACAATTTGCTCCATTTTTGAAGTGAATGTGGTAGCAATATATGATATACTTTGAAATATATGCATACCTCGATGTGCTCTTGAAGTAGCAATATCATGAAATAGGTTAGAAACTATCATAATTTGATAGGCTTAATGCATGATTATATTTCACTCCCCAATGCAAACGTGCACTTGATTGTGATGATATCACAACTCACCTCCGAAAAAGGCTAGTTAATTAATAAGAGTTATTTTTTGAAATCTACTTCTAAAGTAGTAAATCTGAAATTTATTCATGTAATAGTAAATCTAAAATTTACTAAAGAAAAAAATACATGTCATGGTAAACTTGGAGTTTGCTAGAATAAAAGTTCATAAATTGACATGAACGATTGCGACATTCCAAATATGTCCATACTGAGTATTGAAAATATATTGAAGAATTAGAAAATTCTTCATTACTTTTAATGTTGCTAGTTCTCATGATAAGTTGGTTGGATCAACTAATTTTGGGATTGGATCCCTTAAAATCTGAAAAGTATAAAAGATAAAAAAGGGACCGTTCACCTATCATGTGATATATTTTGAAAAGATGCATCAATAAGATGATCACATGTACATTTATTGTCAACCTGCAGTTTGACATTCATAAAGTTTATTGCTCAATATAAATTGAGTTAAGAACATAATTTTTAGATTGTGTAATCAAGACAATTCATCTTGATGATGATGGTTTGGCATTGAAAACCTTTGATAAATAGCTAAACCATTGCTAATGAGAACAAAATTTCATGTGTTGGTCTTTAATATGATATGTTGCATTCAATAGCAATTATATGAATTAGATCAATAAATTATGATTATTTCTTCCCTCTCAATTGGTTCAAGGTAAGAAACCAACTATTCCATCTAATAGTTTTGATATGCGATATACAATTAATGAATATACCATGATGCACAAAGATGGATTCCTCAAAGAAGATAGATGATGTATGTTAGTTTTCCTAACATAAGGAGGAGATTATAAGCAACTATGAAATATGTTAGGAATTATCATCATATCCTCATTCAAAAGATAATTCAAGTCAAATGTCGAAATCATCTCATATTAAGCTGCAAGTGCTCTTATTTTATGTCCTTAAAGGACAAAGTCTACGCATTCATGAAGAATGGTAGACCAATCGGTTCCAAATCCTTGAAAAGAATAAGGAGCAAATAATCATAATAAGAAGGCAATGTACTGTTGAAGAGCCAACGACATAACACTTCACGAAACCTTATGAAAGGTTCAGATACTTGAAAATAATGAAGTGATGAGATCTCAAAATGTTTTATCGCATTATAAATTGATACAAAATGATATATCATTAATGATATCTTTGATACAATATTGGTGCAATATTGTGAGAGATTATGAGGATTCAAGTTCTACGTTTATTTAAGGATGCTGACGTAGAAACATATATCAAGTGACATGAAAGGATGCATTTTGATAAGTGTAAAACTTATTTGATTTGCAGTCCAGATACTTGAAGATGTCACGTATGAAATATTGAATATTGTCACTTGAAAAAATTGAAATGAAAACTTTCTAAGAATTCAAAATATTGAAAGCATATAAAAGTTTTTGGGAAACTTATTTATAATCCTTATATTGTATAACCTTATAGCTTCAAAATTATTGAAACTCTTGGAAAGGATTCAAAAGCAATAGATTATTTGCTAAAAATGAGAAATATATCAATTTGGATTGGTTATGAAGTATCATATATTAGTACAATTGATGTACTGATGTATCTTGCAAATACTATAAGGCCCGATATAACCTTTTCAGTCAACTTATTAGCAAGGTATATTTCTCCTCCTACCGGGAGACATCGAAATTGGATAAAAGACGTGATCTTATTTTATTCTAAAGATTGCAGTCTCGATCTTGTTAATTATTCATGATGCTGGGTATTTATTTAACCCGCGTAAATCTCGGTCTCAAACATGCAATGTGTTCACATATGGAGATACTGTCATATCTTGGAGATATACAAAGCAGTCTATCTAGCTACTTCATTGAACCATGATAAGATAATGACTATTCATGGAGCTAGCCGAGAATGTGTATGGTTAAGGTCCATGATACATGTCATTCAAGAAAAATATAGTTTGAAATGTGAAAATATACCCACAAATTTATACATAGATAATGTAGCATGCATAGCAAATTTTAATGGTGGATTCATAAAAGGAGATAGAACAAAGTACACTTCATTAAAATTTTTCTATACACATGATCTACAAAAGAATTGTGATATTAACGTATAACAGATTCGTTCAAGTAATAATCTAATTGATTTATTCACCAAGTCTCCTCCAATTACAACTTTCAAGAAGATGGTGCACAAGATCAGGATGCAAAAGTTCAGTGATGTTCTCATCAGGGGAGTAAATACGCGTTGTACTCTTTTTCCTTTTTAAGGTTTTGTCCCACTGTTCCTCGTAAAGTTTTTAATGAGGCAACCGAAATGTGTATTATTAGAGATGTGTACTCTTTTTTCTTTCACTAGATTTTTTCTCACTGGGTTTTTTCTAGTAAGGTTTTAACAAGGCACATTATCTATCAATTAGACATTCAAGGGGGAGTGTTATAAATGTATTTACATTATATTGAATGTCTATCAATATCTAATAAGATCTATCAATATCTAGTTGATATCTATCAGAATTTGAAGTATCTGTCTTTTAGTCAGAAACTAGGAGTATTTTTCTTTATAAATAGAGGGGTTTTGTTCATTGTATCATCAATCTTATGATCTCTCATCCTCAAGAGAAATAAAGAATCCTCTCCTCTTCTCTATATTTATTCTTCTTGTTATTTCTTTATATTTCATTACATTTTCCCTTTTTTTCTTTTATTTTGGGTTAAAAGTTTACAACACGAAATAAAGGATAAAATGTACAAGTCTTTTTTTATTAAAAGTTACCAACACCAAAAAAAGGGATAAAAAGCACTATTATTGGCTTTGGTTAAACAAGGGATAAAAGGTACTATTAGGGGTCGCTTGGTTTGAATACAATTTATACCGAAATTAGTTATGATGGGATAAGTTATGCTGAGATTAAATATACTGAGACTATTTCTTATTGAGTCTTTGGTTTGTTGTATTCAAAATGATATATATGCAAAAAAATTTCTTTAAATAATTTTTTTTTCAAGCTTGAAATATTCATTCTTAAAAATAAAACTTCGATCTTATTTTGCTTATTTGTTTTTGTGTGTTTGTGCATTCAAATGATTTTGTTGTGTGTATTTAAAAATAAATTTTTATTTTATTTAGCTTAAATTTTTTTGTGTGTGCCTTCCTATAATTATGTTGTGTTTATTTAAAAATAAATCTTACATATTATATAGTTTGAAATAAAACTTCAAGTTTAAATTTATTAAAGTAAAAGAGAATTTGTTGTTTATGTCACTTTATTTAAATACATATTACTCATATATTATAAAATATTAAAATTTATTTTAATTGATATATCCAATATCAATTTTCAAGTGATTAAGAAACTTTTTAATTTACAATTTATAATTCAATAATACAATGAAGTCAACGTTTTTATTATTCTGAAGAGAAATTAAAATGTATAAATAAACATAATAATTATTCAAATAAATTTAACGTTTAATATATTCATACATAAAAAATATATTTAGATAGTGTATCTTTTTAATAAAACATGTGAATATTTATCATAAAATAATGAGTAGTGGAGGTTGTGAATGTCATTATAAAGGGTATTAAAAATATTGTGAATATGTATGAATGTGAAAAGTGATTATAAAAAGGGTTTGTGGGGGTATTTTTACCATTTTAATTACTTTCTTCATGGTTAACTTATCCTAGGATTATTATCCCACCAATAGGGAGGGATAACTTATCCCAGTATTAATTAATAATCTCGGAATAAGTTATCCCAAGTTGTACAACCAAACAAGAGATTATGAGGCACTAAAAATTTATTTCGGGATAATTTATTCTTATCCCTAATACCAAACGACTCCTTAATGGCTTTGGTTAAACCAAGAAGGAGAAAAGAGATTTTAATATAAGAACGATTAGGAAATTTATTGGTGCTAGATTCCTAATATTTAGCAATCATATTATGTATTCAATATGGTATAATATTATTCTAATATGATAAATAATTTATTCAATTAAAAAAAATACTTATGCAACTTTTTCTGGGAGAAAAAGATTTTGAATTTTTATAAATTGAGAATGTTTTTTCTACTATAGAAGCATATGGATGTTGCGGATAAGGATAGAAGGTTAAATTCTTTTTTATTTATGAATGTGAATATATTTTTATTGTAAGATCATAACTTCAGTTTTATGTGTAATTTAGTTGTAATGTTATTGCATGCCCGCAATGTATTTATTTTATGAAATTTATGACTTTTTTTATATAGATGCATTAGATAGAAGGACATGAAGGTCATAGATGGATAGAATGTTAAAATCTTTTTAATTTATGACTCATATTTTTTGTAGTATCGTAACTTTTATGTGCATATTAGTTCTAATACTGCATGCTTGTACTATATTTATTTTCAAAAATTTGTGATTCTTTCTTTATATAATTGCATTAAATAGGAGGGTTTGAAGGTCACGAATTAGAGTAGAAGATTATTATTATTTTTTTTTTATGAATTATGTTTTAGTACACTAAATTAGTAAGCTAAAATAAGTCAAAAGATAAAAGTTAGTTACTCCCGATCTATGATTTTTCAGTTTATAGCATTTTTAGTTTGACCAAGATATTTATTTTTCGATCATTAATAAGTTTTGTTAATTCTCAAATATCTTCTCAAAAATATATAAAATTTCTGACTCTGTACATAGGCCTAAGACACGGATACCCCCTATCTCCATTCATGATATAAATCACTACTAAAGAAAAACAAAATATGACAGACAACGTCCTTTTTTTTAGTTAAAATCAATGGAAAAGCGACGCGTCACTTGCATTCTAATAAGATCGATAATTTTTTCAAATGATGGACAACATCACTTTTTTTTTTTACGAAGGATAGCATCGTTTTTAGAAGAAAAAATATAATGTTTTCAGCAAAAGTGATGCTCTTCGTCGCCTTTTGTTCTTCATACGATGGACAATGCTATTTTTTAATTTTTTTTTAAAAAAGCAATGGGCATTTTTTTTCTTTTCTTTATTATGAAGAACAAAAATCTACGCACATCGTCATTTTTTTTAAATAATGTTTTTAGAAAAGAAACAGACAGAGTTGCATTTTTGAAAATTTATTTTAAAAACTTTTAGAAAAGCGACGAATAAAAGCAACCGTGTCCGTTGTTTTTCTGTACAAAATCTGCGTTTTCTACATTCCTTCTGCCAAATAAAGATTTATTCCATCTATACAGACTCATGCAACACATAGTACTGCTAAAATAATCTTACAAAACATAATACACTACATTATCAAAAAATTTAAGCATCAACGATGCATAAACAACCAATTCAACATTCAAAACACTTGAACAATTAATCCAGCAACATCCAAAACCCTTAAACAAACCTAAAAAAAAAATTAAATTTAAAATTTAAGTTCAAGAATGTCTAAAAAGTGCTTAGAAGCATCAAAGCCAACAACATTAAGGAGTAGCTCTAACTAACTTCTTGTCATTCTCTGTTTCTTCTTCGCTAATTGAATCAGGAGATGGAGCACAATGACAATGAAAAGGAGCCATGCTAACCATTTGTTTCTTAAATTCCTTGATGGTCTTTCACATGGTATCATTTTGAGCAACGGACTGTGATAAGGCACGTGTAAGCTGTGCTATCTGCTGCGATATAACAGTGAGCTGAATACCGTCAATTACCTCAGCCTGGCGTGAGGAACCAATATCTATCAATCTTGACTGGATGTGCCACAATTCATTCCTAGAACCTATCCCATACACTCTCCCCTTTTGTCTTTCTCCTGCCACTTTTTCGATCTAAATTTGAGTAGATTCCTCCATTATTTTAGCGATGATTCATAACTATATCTAGTTGAGAAGACTTCATACACCTACATGAACTACAAGGATACCTAACCACCCCATTTTTTAAAACAGATCTAGTGACATAACATGATCTATATAACCCCTAACACCATCATAATATTGAGGTCTTAACCCCCCACCAGTTTCATAATTCATATCACACATCTACAAATAATGATCTCTCAATAAAAATATAGATATTGAACTATAAATTAGTTAACACTAGTTACCAATTCTAAGTCAATAGTTCACATTTTCAACAATCATTAATTCATAACTTTAATTCACTAAACGTTTCACATTTCTTAAATTACTAGTTAATATTTTCAAGTCAATAGTTCACAATTTCAATTCACTAAACACTGTTACTGCACTATTTAAGTCACTAAACACTTTCACTTTTTATGCACTAGTTCACAATTTCAATTTTAAACATTTAACATTTGGTAAGTCACTAGTTAACATTTTCATATCACCACTTAAGGTTTTTCATAATCACTAGTCGATAACATCAATTTACTAAAAACTTCACATTTTCAAGTAGTTACTTAATATTCACAGTTCACTAAATATTTCACATTTTTTAAGTGACTGGGTCACAATTTTAATGCACTAGTTAATATTTCTAAGTTACTAATTCATAACTTTAACTCACTAAATACTTCATATTTTTTAAGTCACTAGTTAACATTTTCAAGACAATAGTTCACAATTTTAATTCATTAAACATTTCATAATTTTAAGTCATTACATCACTGATTTCAAGTCAATAATTCACTAAACACTAAACATTTTTTAAGTCACTAGTTCACAATTTTAATTTACTAAACACTTAACATTTTGTAAGTCACTAATTAACATTTTCATACCACTACTTAAAATATTTCACAATAACTAGTCGATAAGTTCAATTCACTGAGCACTTCCCATTTTCAAGTCACTACTTAACATTCACAATTCACTAAACGTTTCACATTTTTTAAGTTACTAGTTCAGAATTTTAATTCAGTGGTTTATATTTCTAAGTCACTAATCCATTGTAACGATCTGAAAATTTGATGAAATATGTGAAATTTATGAGTTTGTGTGATTTGACTATTTTACCCCTCCCCGTAGTTGCATTATGGTATTTTTGGGGTGTGGGAGTGATTGGCATGGTTTTGATGCATTTTAGTATCATTTATGCAATATTGAGGTTTTTTATGGCTTTAAGAGTCTTATTTTGGACTTATGTGGATATATTTTGATCCGTACGATGGATGGCCGAACGAACTATGCCAGCAACTCCGGAATATCAATTTTAGGCTAGGTAAACCTTGGGTTCGGGTCTTGATACACCCGAGCTTATTTCGACCGATTGATCGAAAAGTTGAAAAATTGAAAAGTTGGGTGTGGGATCCACATTTGATCGAAATGACCTCGTATGTAAAATACGACTTCTCCAACAGATCCACAATGTTGATTTTAGTGTGTCAGCATATTTGGTATGACTTTATTGCTTTTAGATCTCATTTCGACCCTCGGTTTGGAAAAATTATGATTTTGGATTTCGGGGGTCAAATTTGTGAAAACGAATTTTTCTGGAAAATCTGATAGAGTCATTACGTCCAAAACATCGAATTTAGTATGGTTACACAGTTCTTTTGCATAAATCGGACTCTAAACGAATCCCGGGCACCCTGTCGAAGTCCATTTCAACTTAGAAAAAAAGACAGCACCAGTTATTGCAAAAAAACTGCAATATATAGCAGATTTTTCACCTTTTTTGGCTCATTTTGCTCATTTTTCATCTTGCCTCTTGAGAGTTAAACCCTAAATATTTTGGGAGCTTAAAAGTGAAGTTTGTGGGAGGTTGGGAAGCTAGATTAACACCTATTTCTTGATTATATTACGGATTTAAGGTAAGAATTCACCCTTTTCTTAGGAATTTCTTCATTAATTTCTCAAAACCCCAAAAATCTTAGGGCATGATTTTAAACCCAAATTTCACTCATTTTCACTTGAATAATACTTTTATCTTATAATTACTAGTTTTTCATCAATTTAACCTTCAAAACAACTCCGATTCTGGATTTTAACATGGATTTCAAATATTTTACCTGGTAAAGCTCTAAAATGATTTTTCTTCGATTTGAACCTCATTTTTGACTCGATTTAACTTGAATTTTCAACTGAAGGTTCCTAAAAATATGGAGAACATGTTTTTGAAGTAAAGCTCTGATTTTGCCCTTTTTTTTTGAAAATCTATTTTGGGGGTCCGTTTTGATCCCGAACCAAAAGTAGTCAATATAGGTGTCGTTGATTTTATTTTGATGCGTAGATTTTATATTTGATGTTTCTAGTGAAGTTCGAGATTGTTCATAAAAGGTAACGTTGCGGGTTCAAGTGTAATGGACCGGTTTTAGCTTTCGAGGTAGGTTATGGCTTAACTCTTCAGACTGGGTTGGGTAGTAAATGATGGTGCAAAATGCATGTTAAGGGTGGAAACTAATCATGAAAAATGGCTATCTATGTGTTGTGACCGTGTGGGGGCCTATATGTGATGTAATTGTCGAAATTGAAATATTATGTGATATATTTGATCGTGTGGGGTCCTATGTGATATAGATAGCCTTGAATACATGCGAAAAATTGTATTGTATTGTTTAATGTGGTACCATTGGTGTATTGTGATTATATTCATACTTTATTGGCATATAAGACATGTAGAAATTCATGGATGAAATAAAAATAACGAGTGGATATTGGCTCATGTGATTGTGGAAATATATTATTGTGGTTCGTTGTGGAAATACTTATTGTGATGGGTTGTGAGCATTACATATTCATATCATGCTTATTCATGAAACATTGGTACCATCGTGGCAACATCTGAGAAACACTAGCAACACTTTTTTAAAAAATATTGTAACACCTTATTAAAATCTTTTTGAGGGATATGCCGGAAAGGAGATGTGAGATATGTGGATTGTATATGGATTGACAAACCCTCCATCGGTCCTAAGTCGGGAAACTTTAGCTCGGTAGGTGTATACGGGGATTGTGCAACGATCCCGGAGGTTGTGCTACAACTTCGTGCATCATTATCATCATCATCATCATTATCATATACATTGCACTTACTTTATTGTATTTATATTGTGTTGTATTGCCCTATTGACTTGTCATCTATGTGTGTGTCTTACTTTCCTTTACTTGTATTTGATGATCTTGTATCTTCATGTTCTTTCTTGTTCTATTATATGTTACATAATGTATACTTGTGTTTCGTATCTTGGTGTGTTTTTGTAATATATGTGAGATATACTGAAACTGTTAGTGCAAACGGTGTGGGCTACTGTTGTGGGATATTTTCTGATTGCAGGTGACGTGCCCTTAGTGTATATTTTGTATGCTTTATTTACCACTTTCCTTGGTCGGCCTATGATACCTACTAAGTACAAGTGGACCGTACTTATGCCTACTGCGCCCTTTCGGTGCAGGTCCTAGCTTGAGTGTGCCTCAGCTTACTTGATTTGGGCGATTATTGGAGCTTCTAAGGTAGCGGTTTGACATTCATGCGTCCGAAGTTCACCTCTATCTTTCTATACTAGTTATGTCTTTATTAGTAGTCAGAGACATTTTTTATTCCTTTGTGGTTATTTTTCTGATGTATTTGACTCTTGAATTGTATTAGTAGTTCTTACACTATTGACACCTACTTTTGGGCATGATTATTTATATGGTTCGGCTTCATTCTAGAAGCCTTACCTTGGGGTATTTCTGTCTTTTTTTCTATTCGTATCAGTTTGGGTGATAGACTTACTTGTCAAGGTACGCCACGACAAGTGCCGTCATGACCCTCGTTTTTGGATCGTGACATCCATAACTTAAATTCACTAAATACTTCATACTTTTTAAGTCACTAGTTAACATTTTCAAATCAATAGTTCACAATTTTAATTCATTAAACACTTTATAATTTTAAGTCACTACATTACTAATTCCAAATCAACTTCAATTCACTAAATACTTCATATTTTTAAGTCACTTCTTAACATTCTCAATTCACTTTACATTTCATATTTTTTAAGTCACTAGTTCACAACTTCAATTCATTAGTTAATATTTCTAAATCACTAGTCCACAACTTTTACTCCTTAAACACTTCATATACTTTAAGTCACTAGTCCACAATTTTAAGTCAGTAGTTAACATTTTAAACTCAATCGTTCACAATTTTAGTTAACTAAACGCTTCACAATTTCGAGTCACTACTTCACGAAGTTCAAGTCAATACAAAGTCAGTTCTTTACTATTTTATGTCACTAAACACTTGACCTTTATTTAATTCACTAGTTAATATTTTCAAGTCACTAATCCACAATTTTAATTAACTAAATACTTCATATTTATTAAGACACTAGTCCATAATTTTAAGACAATAGTTAATGTTTTCAAGTCGATGATTCACAATTTCAATTCACTAATTACTTCACAATTTTAAGTCACTACTTCACTAATTTCAAGTCAATACAAAGTCACTTCTTCTCTATTTCAAGTCACCAAACACTAAACATTTTTTAATTCACTAGTTAATATTTTCAATTCAGTAATCCACAAGTTTAATTCACTAAACACTTCATGTTTATTATGACGCGAGTCCACAATTTTACATCATTGGTTAACATCTACTTTACTAATTTCAAGTCAATATAAAGTCACTTCTTCTCTATTTCAAGTCATCAAATACTTGACATTTTTTAATTTACTAGTTAATATTTTCAAGTCAGTAGTCCACAATTTTAATTCACTAAACACTTCATATTTATTAAGATACTAGTCCACAATTTTGCATCACTAGTTAATATTTTCAAGTCAATAATTCACAATTTCAATTCACTATACACTTCACAATTTTAAGTCACCATTTCACTAATCTCAAGTCAATACAAAGTTATTTTTCACTAAATTCTTCACAATTTTTATTCACTAGTTAATATTTTCAAGTCACTAGTCCACAACTTTAATTTACTAAACACTTCATATTTATTAAGAGACTAATCCAAAATTTTAAGTCACTACTTAACATTTCCAAGTCAATGGTTCACGACAAGAGGGGCTTGCTCAAGTGGTTGAGCACCTCCACCTTCAACCGGTAGGTTGAGGGTTCGAGTCACGCTGGAGGGGAAGTGGGAACACTATTGATCCTCCTGAAGGGGGGGGGGAGTCAATGGTTCACAGAATTTTAATTCACTAAACGCTTCACAATTTAAAGTTACTACTTCACTAATTTCAAGTCAATACAAAGTCACTTCTTCATTATTTCAAGTCACTAAACACTTTTAACATTTTTTTTAAGTCGCTAGTTAATATTTTCAAGTCAATACAAAGTCGTAATTTCTGCACTAATTAAGTTCTAGTAAAATTCAAACAATCAAATATGTAGAGGCGTTGCATATCCCTCTCACGTCAAATAATCGCAATAATAATTTTAATATTTCAATTATTCACTAATTCACAAGTCAAACAAGTATTTGAATTATTCATTTTTAGTACAAATCAAACAATTCAATTAAATAAGTAGAGAAGTCTTATGTCCCGTCCCTATCACATCATATAAATCAAACAAGACCATACCCAAGTGAGATTCAAACAATTTCAATACTACAATGTACATTTATAATTCATGATGAAATATAACAAGCTAAAGGAAAGTCTACTTACCTTTTTTTGGCCGGAGTTGTAGAAAAGGAAGAGAAAAAGTCGGAGTTTCAATTCATTATCAGAGATCTCAACCCTAAAGAGAAATTGAAAGAGTTATTCTAACAATCGAGTGACAATTTCAATCCCCAATTAACGAAAATTCAATTTGAAGAGTAAAATAACGAAAATTCAAACTATCTTTTTCAAATATTATTGAAAAGCGAACATCAAAAAAAAACTATCTAGATTTTGTACACGCCCATATTCAAAGATCTCAACTTTTTCAGAAAAAATGAAAGAAACAACATTTAAAGGGTTCAAAAAATTTTTACTAGAAAAAACAAGAACTGAAAAGGGGTAAAAATGACAAGATTGTGAAAAAGAATACAAGAATGATTAAGAGGGAAAATGAAAATTCAAGGATCAAAGAAGAAGGAAAACAAGCGATACCCAATTGAAAACATCGTCAAAAAAACACCATATTCAACTAAGGCAAAGCTGATTACAACAAAATGACTTCATATTTTAAGCAACAGAGATGCTTCCATTAATATTACAAAAAAATGACAACTCATTTTGATTCATACAAATTAAAACCAAAAATTAAATCCACACACACAACACAAAGAGAAGAGAGACATGGATTAACAGCAGCAGTGGCAACACCGATAGTGTTGTTTCGGGTATACAATCTGTATGTTAGGTCAAACACTTCAACACAAGTTCAAAATTAATTCAAGAAAACTTATGAATTTTTCCACACCTTCAACACATGTTCAACATGAACTATCAAAGAAATGAGTTATTTTAAAGAAACAAGATGAAGTAGAAAAGCTGAACCAAGTTCTCCAAATTCACGGAGTGTCCTTAAGAAATTAATTTCCCTCAAGTATCCGAGGTTGCGAATTTTTTTCTCCTAGGATAAAATGATTCACAATCAGAATATAGCTGTACCTCAAACCTTTGGATTTTCTCGAATTCACTCAACAGAGATGATTACACAGAGTTTTAGAAGCAAGAGGAATGTTTTTTTCAGTGCAGAAATTTCGTACAAAACCCGTGGAAAAATTGCAAGTTCTTATAGCCATAAAGTGCCCCTTCGGAAAGGAAGCAATGGTTCATCAGAAAGGTGTATCATTTCGAAATAGTTATGTCTGTCCATTCAAAACAGTATGTCTTTTCTGAACAGTCACAACCAACAAAACAGTCATCCCTTTTCCCGAAATAGTGTTATAGACAATAAAATTTTGTGGACTCTACAAAATGTGTTCAGTTTTTATTAGAGTTTTTGATGGCTACTTTACCCTAAATCTAGTCCAGTGGCTACTCTACCTAAACCTTAAATTACATCAACATAAAGGGGGTAAATATCCCTTTAAAGAGACATCTAAAAAAAATTCAAAAAAATTTATGGAATATTCATAAAGGGATCAAAACCCTCTCTTCTTGATAATCAAATACATTAATAAGATACACAAACCCTCAATTCACGGAGATCAAATCTAAATGTTCCTACGTTCGAGAAATATCCTACTAATGGTCCTCAAATTATAGAAAAATTCAAATATAAATCTTCCTACATTTGAGAAATACGCTACTGATGACCCTCGAATTAAGGAGAAAATTAAGAGAGAAGAATCAAGGGAGGAACAGATTTGTACCCACATCGTTTAGCAATAAAAAATGGTGTTTCTTCATATTTTTATTTGTGGTTGAAATTTATTTTTCATGAATTAAATTATGTTGTAAACAAACTGGCATGCCTAGTGGGACCAAATCTGCCCTTCATCTCTTCTCTCATAAACTAAATATGCAAATCTATAGCCACAAGACCGTAAAGATGGAATATCTATGGTTGGTACTTCAAGACTCCTCTTTGATTTTCATCAAGTCTACACTCCGACAAGTCTTGAAGTAGGGCGCATTTGTGGACATTAAAATTTTGTGGACTCTACAAAAAGAGTTCAGTTTTTATTAGAGTTCTTGGGGGTTACTTTACCCTAAATCTAGCTTGGTGGCTACTCTACCTAAACCCTATATTACGTCTATATAAAGAGAAAAAATATCCCTTTAAAAAGGCATCTAAAAAAATCCCAATAAATTAATGAGATATTAATAAAGGGATCAAGCCCGTCTCTTTTCGATAATAAAATATATCAAGAAGATACACAAACCCTCCTTCATGGAGACCAAATCCAAAATATTCCTATGTTTGAGAAATATGCCACTAACGAACCTCGAATTACGGAGATATTTAAATCCAAATCTTCCTGCATTCAAAAAATACGCTTTTGTCGGCCCTCAAATTAAGGAGAAAATCAAAATAGAAGAATCAAGGGTGGAACAAATTTGTACCCACATCGTTTATCAATAAAATTGTTGTTTCTTCAAATTTTTATTTATGGCTGAAGTTTATTTTTCATGAATTAAATGATGTTGTAAACAATTTAATCTTTTAGAGACGCAGCGGGAGAGAGAGGGGAGGAGAGGAGAAAGAAAAAGAGAGAGAGAGGCGCGGTTGAGAAAGAGAAGATAAAGGAAAGAAATTTGAAGTGTTAGCGTTAATAAGTTGTTGGCTAAAAATTTGACTAAAAACGTAACAGACAAAATTGATTCTGTTAGTCGTTTTTTTGTAAAAATTATATATATAATTTAATCTTTTAAAATATAAAATTAATTATTTATTAATAAATTAAAAATGTGAAAACCGATGAATAGTTTCGTTTTCATAAATTATTTTTTGATTTATTTTTAGTAAAATCGACATTGTCGTGGCTTTTAGTAAAAATTAAAATAAATTAAAAATACAACAAACAGTGTCACCTTTTTTAAGAAAATAATAGCAATGTTTTTCATTGATTTGAGTAAAAATAAAAATTAAATAAAAAAATTGTAAGAATTAAATTAAAAGAGGGACAGATAACGTCATTTTTCTAAAATTAATTGTTATTTTTTTAAGAAAGTAGCGAAGCTATCCGTCGCATTTATAAAAAAGAAATTATAAATTATTTATTAATTGTTTGGCACAATAAACCGCACAAAAATGCGATGGACATTGAGACGTTTTCCGTCGATTTTAACAAAAAATAAATTTATAAAGCGTCTATATTGTCGATTTTTCCATCGCTTTTCTCGAGCGACGTTGTCCGTCTCTTTTTTTGCTTCAGTACTAGATATTAATGTAATTAAATAGGCTAATCTTTCTGGATTTTCTTTTATTTTATTTAGACTTATATATTCTGAATAATTACTAACTAAAGATTCTTTAATTTTTCTAAAAGTTTCTCCATTTTTAAATGGTCTTCTCATAATTAATTTAATAAATAACTAAATCTAACTTAACTAAATTTAATCTAACTAATTCTAACACGTATCTCACTTCCATATCTTTTAAATTACTGTGCTTTGATACCATTTGTAGGGGGTGCGGATAACTAGACTAATAAATAGATTAATAAATAGATTCATAGTAAAAAAGTATTAAGAACTAATAAACCTATGGAAGGAACATCATCAACAACAACTAAATTACACCTATAGAATTATTGAAAAAATATGAAATAGCTATAAAAGATGAATTTGGTAGTATGACAACATTAGAAGAAGAGCAAGATGAAGAAAAAGATACAAATAGGAATTTAATGATAAAATTAACAATATGTAATATGTGTTATATAGATGAATATACTTGCGCATTTAAAGAATATTATTATAAAGGATCATATAGCATAGAAGAAAGTAAAGAAATAAGAAAATTATATTTTAATAAATTACCCGAACCATTTAGTTCAAAAATAATAAAGATTTGGGAAGAAGCAAAAATAGTAGATACGTTAGGAGCTAGAATAAAATTTTTACACCAATGGTATAGAAACTTATGTGAAAAATATAGAGAAGAATTAAAAATGGAAAAAACATTAATAAGAAATTTAGCATGTTGCAAAAATAAAATAGCACCTCAATTTGGATGTGAAGAAAGATATTATAAGAAAAGAAAAAGACATAAGAAATATAAGAAATATAAAAAATCAAAATATAAATATAAGAAACCAAGAAAAAGATATTATGTAAAAAATTACAAAAATAAAAGACCATATAGAAAGAAAAAATCTATAAAAGAATGTACATGTTATAATTGTGGAAAGTTAGGACATTTAGCTAGAGATTGTAAATTATCCAAAAATCCAAAAAATAAACAAATATTCGAAATAAAAATAGAAAATACAGAATATATGCAAATAGATTATATAGATTATGAACTAGAGAGTGAAGATAGTATATATGAAATTTCAGAAAACGAAACAGATACTGAAATAGATAGTGAGATAGATGAATCGAATGAGTGAAGAAGATATAAAAATAATAACAAATGAAGAATATTTAAATGACGAAGGAACAGAACAAAAGATAATATTTGATAGTAATATATTTGATGAAATAAAAAGAAAAGAGTTAGATTTAAGTGTAGAAAAAATATTTAAAATACCAACAATAAAAAATATTTTTAGTAGGCAAAAAGATGAATATTATGTAGTACGCCAAAAAGAATATGTAATAGACTGTAGATATGCAAAAGGAAAAGCTAGTATAACACTTGTAACAAAAAGAATAATTAATAAAGAAATAAATGATATAAAAAGTAAAGGAGATCCAATAAAATAAGTACACCTTGGAGGCACAAAAATATTAATAAAAACATATTTTAGAGAAGGAATAGATACACCAATAGAATTATATTTAGCAGATGATAGAATTATAAAACCTATAGAAAAAAGCATAATAACTGCCGTAAAAGGAAATTTAATATACCAAAAATTTAAATTTATAATAAGTGCAAATTATTCAGTAGCAGTAACAGATAGAAATATAGACAAATCACTAGTATTATATTGGAAGATATCAGGAATAGAATTAACCCCAGGAAGTAAAATATTTACAGCAAGATGTAAAAATTTATATGTATTAACAACAAAACATAAAATAATAGGGAAAAATAAGATTAACAAGATACAAATAGATAGCCCATTTGAACAAATTGTAAAAACAATAGATTATAATGATTATAGCTATAGAGACATAGATATAGAAGAAAATTTAGAAATAGTAAATGATAGAATAAGTACAACAAAAAGAATAGCTAATGAAAAACCAGAATTATCAACCTCATCAAAAAGAATGAGTTATGAAACAAATCCAATAAGTAACCTAAATCAATATTACATAACAGGAAAAATAAATGAAAAAGAATATTTAATACTATTAAATACAGGACAAGAAGAAAATTATATAACAAAATGTCTAGTAAAAAATGAAGAAATAAAAACTGATAATGATATATGCCCAGATCTACCGAGAAGTTTAATAAATAGTAAAGATATAGTAGAAAAAGAAATAATAATAGGAGGAATTAGAAAAATAAAAATAGAATTTGAGGTAAAAGAAGAAATGCAAAAAACAGATATAATATTAGGAATAAAATGGTTAGAACAAGTAAAACCATATAATATAGAACATACACAATTAGCCATAACATATAATAGGGAAAGATTATTCTTAAGAAGAGCCTTAACATAAAATGAAAATATATGTATTATTGAAGATAATAGTGGAAGGATATTATAGTAGATATTATACGCCTATGATAGATACAGGAGCAGAAGCTAATTTATGTAAATATAATTGCTTACCAGAAAATAAATGGGATAAATTAAAAATACCAATAGTAGTTAAAGGATTTAATAATGAAGGAAACTTAATTACTTATAAAGCTAGGAATGTAAAAGCACAAATATGGAATAAGATATTGACAATAGAAGAAATTTATAATTATGAACTAACATCAAAAGATATACTTTTAGGAATGCCATTTTTAAAAAAAACTATATCCACATGTAATAACTAAAAATGATTGGTGGTTTACAACACCATGTAAACAAAAAGTAAGAGCAAAAAGAGTTAATAATAAAATAAAAAAGAAAACTGATTGGATAAAAGGAAGTGAAAAAATTATACAAAAGCTAGAAAATATAAAAACCACTGAAGATACAATAGAATTAGTAGTATTTTTGATAAATAAAACAGAAATAACTATATTTTCAATAAATAAATAGTTAAGAAAAAATTAGAACAATTATATAGTGAAGATCCATTAAAAGGTTGGGAAAAACATAAAACTACCATAAAAATTGAATTAATAGATAAAAACAGCATAATAACCCAAAAACCATTAACATATAATTTTGACGATTTAAAAGAATTTAAAATGCATATAGATGAATTATTAGAAAAACAATATATACAAAAAAGTAATAGCAAACATAATAGTCCAGCATTTATAGTAAATAAACATAGTGAACAAAAAAGAGGAAAAAGTAGAATGATTATTGATTATAGAAATTTAAATGCAAAAACTATAACATACAATTATCCGATACCAAATAAGATATTAAAAATAAGACAAATCCAAGGATATAATTATTTTAGTAAATTCGATTGTAAATCAGGATTTTACCATCTAAAGTTAGAAGAAGAATCTAAAGAATTAACAGCATTTACGGTACCACAAGGATTTTATGAGTGGAATGTATTACCCTTTGGATATAAAAATGCACCAGGTAGATATCAACATTTTATGGATAATTATTTTAAACAATTACCTAATTGCATAGTATACATAGATGATATATTATTATATACAAAAAGTAAAGAAGAACATCTAAATTTATTAGAACAATTTACAGATATAATAGAAAAATCAGGAATAAGTCTAAGCGAAAAGAAAGCCGAAATTATGAAAAACCAGATAAAATTTTTAGGAATACAAATAGATAAAAGTGGAGTAAAAATGCAACAACACATAGTACAAAAAATAATAAATTCGAAAGAAGAATTAGATACAAAAAAGAAATTACAATCATTTTTAGGATTAGTAAACCAAGTAAGAGAATATATTCCAAAATTAGCAGAAAGCTTAAAACCACTACAGAAAAAATTGAAAAAGGATATAGAATATAATTATAATGAAGAAGATAAAAAACATGTTCAAAAAATAAAATTACTTTGCAAGGAATTACCAAAATTACAATTTCCGGATGAAAATAAAAAATTTACATACATAGTAGAAGCAGATGCCAGTGAATATAGTTACGGAGGAGTACTTCAATATAGATATGAAGCAGAAAAAATAGAACACCATTGTAGATACTACTCAGGTACGTTTAA
The DNA here is from genome assembly GCA_030864225.1 of Capsicum baccatum var. pendulum. Taxonomy (NCBI): domain Eukaryota; kingdom Viridiplantae; phylum Streptophyta; class Magnoliopsida; order Solanales; family Solanaceae; genus Capsicum; species Capsicum baccatum. The sequence continues at coordinate 203,965,012 of CM061559.1, read as the reverse complement.
CGAGACAGAAATAAAATGGGAAATAAATAGGAAAGAATTATGTTCATTATATAAATGTTTGTTAGCATTTGAGCCATATATTGTATATAACAAATTTATTGTGCGAACAGATAATACACAGGTACGCTGGTGGCTAACAAAGAAAATACAAAATTCAGTTACAACAAAAGAGATTCGGAGACTAGTTTTAAACATATTAAATTTCACATTTATAATAGAAGTAATCAGTACTAACAAAAATGTTATTGCAGATTACATATCAAGACAAAGCTACTCAAACTGAAATGATAGAAGAAAATATACATGAAAAGATACTCAACGCCCAAACTACGCTTTCATTGAAAGTGAACAGTATGGGTACTGAGATAGTAAAGATGGATACTGAGATAGAAACACTAAAGCTAAAGACTAGTGAAGATAAACTGAAGTCTATAGCTATGAATCAGCTAACTCAGCAATGCGCAGAGCTATGTCGATCGGAAGACAATGAAATTCCAGAGCTAGAAGGAGAAATTGGGATACTCCATAAAACCCATAACGTTTATCAATCTACTTCTGCAGGTACAAGCAGAGGAGTTAGAAAAAATATGAACCTAAACAAGCTATTTGACAAACCATATACACCAAATACATCAAAAGACCCCATGTTTATACCCCCACAAGTTACTACACATAGAGATAGCCTAAACCAAGACAAAAAGACATATAACTACACAACCCGCACATATATAGAAAATATTTACAATGTACAAACCTTTTTAAATAGCAACCCCAAAGCTACAAATATCCAAGAACCAGATACAAACTATATAACCTAGAAATTGACCTGATACAATAAGCTAATTGCCTTACCTAAAACCAAACCCAGCTTAGTTAAAACTTGCTACGAATATGGATTACTTAGTACCGTATATACCACGGACGAAACTGAGATATCCACTATACCCGAGATATATGAAACATTTATTACTTTTAAAAGAATAACCATAGGTACTTTATTTCTTATAAAAATTTACACGACACCAGCAGAGATATTATTTGATGAAGTTAAAAAACCCATATAGGTTGTAAAGATAGGAATGACACGAGATATGATTATACCACAAGATATTGGTTCACAGCTAGAGATACCCAGAATCGAGATACCAAAATTTTATGCAAACAAAAGAGTTATCGGACTATCTACAATTTTACAAGAGCTAGCAAATACATATTGCAACCAAAATCCTATATGGAGCTATTATTCAAGAAATCATGTATTAATATATTCAAATTCAAAAGAATTACGAGAAACAGATATGGAAACTATTAGGTAATGGATTATCACGTTGCTTAAACCAGAAACAGAACCTATCGCCAGAGCTATTAGAGAAAAATTTATTTCAGAGGAATTATTGACCAGATATTGCAAGACTATTGGACACAAATATCCAGACCACAAATGTTCAAAATGTAATGGAGGAGATAATGACGTCCCAGCAGTGCAGCTAGAATAAAAGAAGATAAGGACGACAGCTGGAAAGATAAGACCAGAGCAATAATGGAGATACAACAGATATGACAAAATAGACAGAAGACTTATTTGTACAAAGTTGTTTACGTAAAGTTAACATTAGTTAGTAGCATTTAATGAGAAGTTAATGTATAGTTTGAAAGTCTTATAGGTAGGTAGGAGAAAAGACTTTTAAGTCTTTTTAGTTTTTTTTTTTAGTATTTTATTTAATAGTTTTTTTTGAGACGGATGTAAAATTTTTTTTGTATATTTCCATTTTATAAATAAGAGAAGGAAGGTATTGCAGAAAGCAAGCCTTCACACATTAGCCAAAAAACTCTCTCTATTCCGTTCAAAAATATTTAGCCCAGTTAATTAAATATATACACTGCAATGGAAAAAGTTATGGAACAACAAACCTCAGAAATATCAAAGCTACCGGAACAGGTATATCTATTTACGATTATGAATAGCTAAATTCATAATTCCCGACAATCATGCTATGATAAAATAAATTCATATTAGTTACTTTATAGTAGAATTATTCGAAGAATAATATGTTAAGAAGTTTATTAGCAAAGTGGAAACGGAGAAAAATCCCAAGGAACTATGCCATCCTAAAGGTGAAACCAATGAGGCAAGAAGTCGTGGCGGGGAGTAACCAAAGTCGAGGTGTTGTTTAAGGGAAAAGTATCCGAATTACCATGCTAGTAGTGACCGAAGAACATGTTATTTAAGAATAATCTAGTATATAGTAATCTGGAATGATTATATTTTATTATGTACATGATTGAAGGGAATATTTTGAAAAAAGCAATTTTATGATAATGAATGATAATATATCTGATGTCATGGTAGATAAATTTAAGATACTTATTCTGTATGCACTTAGAGATATAGATGTTGCAGATATAAGAAAAATTATATTAGAAAAAGCATTTGGAGAAAATTATACGGATAGAATAATTTATATACCACACATACCTAACTACTCTTATAAATATTTATTATGTTAAGATAACGCAGAAATTTTAAAGATATACGAAATATACAGTTACTAGAAAAACAGATAAAAATAAATATAGACAAATACATGAAAAATAAAAAATATATAAAATCTCTTAATATAAATATACAAAAACAAATAACTATAAAATATCAATTTTAGAAAATAGCTCATTTAGACTACCTTAGAGTTTTAATCTTATATATACTTAAAGATATAGAAATAATAGATATTAAGAAAATAATATTAGAAGAAGTAATAAACTACGAAATTGAAATGATAAATGCCTTAGAACAAATATACGAAGACATTTACCCAGAAGAATATTATTCAGACCAAGATTGTGGATGTTAGAATATATTAGAAAAACTAGAGAAAACCAAGATAATCTAAATAACGAAATTAATTATAGAAACCGAATTAGAAAAATAATGGAAGATCTAAAAGAAAAGTTAATATGGATAGAAAAAACCTTAGAAAATTTAGAAAAAAGTACATGTGACAGTTTATATAATATAAAAAACTCACTACGAGAAGAACAACACAAAATAATAAATGACATAGAAAATCTAGAATTGGATATACACTACAGTACAGAAAGAATAAATTATTATACAAAAATTTGTAACTCAAGAGTTACTACAGGATAAAATAATAAACTAAATAAATTAATGAATACATCTCACAAAAAGAATAATTTATTAAAACAAAATCTAAGAAATAACCACGCACAAAAAAGAATAGATTCATCAGTTATAATAAATCTATTTATTAATCTATTCATTCATCAGTTACAAAGGGGGTGCGGATAATTAGGCTAATAAATAGATTTATTATAACTGATGAATCTATTCTTTTTTGTGCATGGTTATTTCTTAGATTTTGTTTTAATAAATTATTCTTTTTGTGAGATATATTCATTAATTTATTTAGTTTATTATTTTATCCTGTAGTAACTGCTGAGTTACAAATTTCTGTATAATAATTTATTCTTTCTGTACTGTAGTGTATATCCAATTCTAGATTTTCTATGTCATTTATTATTTTGTGTTGTTCTTCTCGTAGTGAGTTTTTTATATTATATAAACTGTCACATGTACTTTTTTCTAAATTTTCTAAGGTTTTTTCTATCCATATTAACTTTTCTTTTAGATCTTCCATTATTTTTCTAATTCGGTTTCTATAATTAATTTCGTTATTTAGATTATCTTGGTTTTCTCTAGTTTTTCTAATATATTCTAACATCCACAATCTTGGTCTGAATACTATCCTTCTGGGTAAATGTCTTCGTATATTTGTTCTAAGGCATTTATCATTTCAATTTCGTAGTTTATTACTTCTTCTAATATTATTTTCTTAATATCTATTATTTCTATATCTTTAAGTATATATAAGATTAAAACTCTAAGGTAGTCTAAATGAGCTATTTTCTAAAATTGATATTTTATAGTTATTTGTTTTAGACTTAGTAGTTTTTGCATATTTTTATTAAGAGATTTTATATATTTTTTATTTTTCATGTATTTGACTATATTTATTTTTATCTGTTTTTCTAGTAACTGTATATTTCGCGCATCTTTAAAATTTCTACGTAATTTTAACATAATAAATATTTATAAGAGTAGTTAGGTATGTGTGGTATATAATTTATTCTATCCGTATAATTTTTTTCAAATATTTTTTCTAATATAATTTTTTTTATATCTGCAACATCTATATCTCTAAGTGCATACAAAATAAGTATCTTAAATTTATCTACCATGACATCAGATATATTATCATTCATTATCATAAAATTGCTTTTTTCAAAATATTCTCTTCAACCATGTACATAGTAAAATATAGTCATCTCAGATTACTATATACTAGATTATTCTTAAATAACATGTTTTTCGGTCACTATTAGCATGGTAATTCGGATACTTTTCCCTTAAACAGCGTCTCGACTCTGGTTACTCCCTGCCACGGCTTCTTGCCTCATTGGTTTCACCTTTAGGATGACATAGTTCCTTGGGATTTTTCTCCGTTTCCACTTTACTAATAAACTTCTTAACATATTATTTTTTGAATAATTCTACTATAAAGTAACTAATATGAATTTATTTTATCATATCATGATTGTCGGGAATTATGAATTTAGCTATTCATAATCGTAAATAGATATACCTGTTCCGGTAGCTTTGATATTTCTGAGGTTTGTTGTTCCATAGCTTTTTCCATTGCAGTGTATATATTTAATTAATTGGGCTAAATATTTTTGAACGGAATAGACAGAGTTTTTTGGCTAATGTGTGAAGGCTTGCTTTCTGCAATACCTTCCTTCTCTTATTTATAAAATGGAAATATACAAAAAAATTTTTACATCCGTCTCAAAAAAAAAAAATTATTCAATAAAATACTAAAAAAAAACTAAAAAGACTTAAAAGTCTTTTCTCCTACCTACCTATAAGATTTTCAAACTTTACATTAACTTCTCATTAAATGCTACTAACTAATGTTAACTTTACGTAAACAACTTTGTACAAATAAGTCTTCTGTCTATTTTGTCATATCTGCTGTATCTCCATTATTGCTCTCGTCTTATCTTTCCAGCTGTCGTCCTTATCTTCTTTTATTCTAGCTGCACTGCTGGGACGTCATTATCTCCTCCATTACATTTTGAACATTTGTGGTCTGGATATTTGTGTCCAATAGTCTTGCAATATCTGGTCAATAATTCCTCTGAAATAAATTTTTCTCTAATACCTCTGGCAATAGGTTCTGTTTCTGGTTTAAGCAACGTGATAATCCATTGCCTAATAGTTTCCATATCTGTTTCTCGTAATTCTTTTGAATTTGAATATATTAATACATGATTTCTTGAATAATAGCTCCATATAGGATTTTGGTTGCAATATGTATTTGCTAGCTCTTGTAAAATTGTAGATAGTCCGATAACTCTTTTGTTCGCATAAAATTTTGGTATCTCGATTCTGGGTATCTCTGGCTGTGAACCAATATCTTGTGGTAAAATCATATCTCGTGTCATTCCTATCTTTACAACTTGTATGGGTTTTTTAACTTCATCAAATAATATCTCTGCTGGTGCCGTGTAAATTTTTATAAAAAATAAAGTACCTATGGTTATTCTTTTAAAAGTAATAAATGCTTCATATATCTCGGGTATAGTGGATATCTAAGTTCCGTCCGTGGTATATACGGTACTAATTAATCCATATTCGTAGCAAGTTTTAACTAAGCTGGGTTTGGTTTTAGGTAAGGCAATTAACTTTTTGTATCCGGTCAATTTCTGGATTATATAGTTTCTATCTGGTTCTTGGATATTTGTAGCTTTGGGGTTGCTATTTAAAAAGGTTTGTACATTATAAATATTTTCTATATATGTGCGGGCTGTGTAGTTATATGTCTTTTTGTCTTGGTTTAGGCTATCTCGATATGTGGTAACTTGTGGGGGTATAAACATGGGGTCTTTTGATGTATTTGGTGTATATGGTTTGTCAAATAGCTTGTTTAAGTTCATATTTTTTTCTAACTCCTTTGCTTGTACCTGCAGAAGTAGATTGATAAACGTTATGGGTTTTATGGAGTATCCCAACGTCTCCTTCTAGTTCTGGAATTTTATTGTCCTTCGATCGACATAGCTCTGTGCATTGATGAGTTAGCTGATTCATAGCTATAGACTACAGTTTATCTTCACTAGTCTTTAGCTTTAGTGATTCTATCTCAGTACCCATCTTTACTATCTCAGTACCCATACTGTCCACTTTCAATGAAAGCGTAGTCAGGGCGTTGAGTATCTTTTCATGTATATTTTCTTCTATCATTTCAGTTTGAGTAGCTTTGTCTTTATATGTAATCTGCAATAACATTTTTGTTAGTACTGATTACTTCTATTATAAATGTGAAATTTAATATGTTTAAAACTAGTCTCCGAATCTCTTTTGTTGTAACTGAATTTTGTATTTTCTTTGTTAGACACCAGCGTACCTGTGTATTATCTGTTCGCACAATAAATTTGTTATATACAATATATGGCTCAAATGCTAACAAACATTTATATAATGAACATAATTCTTTCCTATTTATTTCCCATTTTATTTCTGTCTCGTTAAACGTACCTGAGTAGTATCTACAATGGTGTTCTATTTTTTCTGCTTCATATCTATATTGAAGTACTCCTCCGTAACTATATTCACTGGCATCTGCTTCTACTATGTATGTAAATTTTTTATTTTCATCCGGAAATTGTAATTTTGGTAATTCCTTGCAAAGTAATTTTATTTTTTGAACATGTTTTTTATCTTCTTCATTATAATTATATTCTATATCCTTTTTCAATTTTTTCTGTAGTGGTTTTAAGCTTTCTGCTAATTTTGGAATATATTCTCTTACTTGGTTTACTAATCCTAAAAATGATTGTAATTTCTTTTTTGTATCTAATTCTTCTTTCGAATTTATTATTTTTTGTACTATGTGTTGTTGCATTTTTACTCCACTTTTATCTATTTGTATTCCTAAAAATTCTATCTGGTTTTTCATAATTTCGGCTTTCTTTTCGCTTAGACTTATTCCTGATTTTTCTATTATATCTGTAAATTGTTCTAATAAATTTAGATGTTCTTCTTTACTTTTTGTATATAATAATATATCATCTATGTATACTATGCAATTAGGTAATTGTTTAAAATAATTATCCATAAAATGTTGATATCTACCTGGTGCATTTTTATATCCAAAGGGTAATACATTCCACTCATAAAATCCTTGTGGTACCGTAAATGCGGTTAATTCTTTAGATTCTTCTTCTAACTTTAGATGGTAAAATCCTGATTTACAATCGAATTTACTAAAATAATTATATCCTTGGATTTGTCTTATTTTTAATATCTTATTTGGTATCGGATAATTGTATGTTATAGTTTTTGCATTTAAATTTCTATAATCAATAATCATTCTACTTTTTCCTCTTTTTTGTTCACTATGTTTATTTACTATAAATGCTGGACTATTATGTTTGCTATTACTTTTTTGTATATATTGTTTTTCTAATAATTCATCTATGTGCATTTTAAATTCTTTTAAATCGTCAAAATTATATGTTAATGGTTTTTGGGTTAATATGCTGTTTTTATCTATTAATTCAATTTTTATGGTAGTTTTATGTTTTTCCCAACCTTTTAATGGATCTTCACTATATAATTGTTCTAATTTTTTATTAACTATTTATTTATTGAAAATATAGTTATTTCTGTTTTATTTATCAAAAATACTACTAATTCTATTGTATCTTCAGTGGCTTTTATATTTTCTAGCTTTTGTGTAATTTTTTCACTTCCTTTTATCCAATCAGTTTTCTTTCTTATTTTATTATTAACTCTTTTTGCTCTTACTTTTTGTTTACATGGTGTTGTAAACCACCAATCATTTTTAGTTATTACATGTGGATATAGTTTTTTTTAAAAATGGCATTCCTAAAAGTATATATCTTTTGATGTTAGTTCATAATTATAAATTTCTTCTATTGTCAATATCTTATCCCATATTTGTGCTTTTACATTCCTAGCTTTATAAGTAATTAAGCTTCCTTCATTATTAAATCCTTTAACTACTATTGGTATTTTTAATTTATCCCATTTACTTTCTGGTAAGCAATTATATTTACATAAATTAGCTTTTGCTCCTGTATCTATCATAGGCGTATAATATCTACTATAATATCCTTCCACTATTATCTTCATTAATACATATATTTTCATTTTATGTTAAGGCTCTTCTTAAGAATAATCTTTCCCTATTATATGTTATGGCTAATTGTGTATGTTCTATATTATATGGTTTTACTTGTTCTAACCATTTTATTCCTAATATTATATCTGCTTTTTGCATTTCTTCTTTTACCTCAAATTCTATTTTTATTTTTCTAATTCCTGCTATCATTATTTCTTTTTCTGCTATATCTTTATTATTTATTAAACTTCTCGGTAGATCTGGGCATATATCATTATCAGTTTTTATTTCTTCATTTTTTACTAGACATTTTGCTATATAATTTTCTTCTTGTCCTGTATTTAATAGTATTAAATATTCTTTTTCATTTATTTATCCTGTTATGTAATATTGATTTAGGTTACTTATTGGATTTGTTTCATAACTCATTCTTTTTGATGAGGTTGGTGATTCTGTTTTTTCATTAGCTATTCTTTTTGTTGTACTTATTCTATCATTTACTATTTCTAAATTTTCTTCTATATCTATGTCCCTATAGCTATAATCATTATAATCTATTGTTTTTACAATTTATTCAAATGGGCTATCTATTTGTATCTTGTTAATCTTATTTTTCCCTGTTATTTTATGTTTTGTTGTTAATACATATAAATTTTTACATCTTGCTGTAAATATTTTACTTCCTGGGGTTAATTCTATTCCTGATATCTTCCAATATAATACTAGTGATTTATCTATATTTCTATCTGTTACTGCTACTGAATAATTTGCACTTATTATAAATTTAAATTTTTGGTATATTAAATTTCCTTTTACGGCAGTTATTATGCTTTTTTCTATAGGTTTCTTATATTTATATTTTGATTTTTTATATTTCTTATATTTCTTATGTCTTTTTCTTTTCTTATAATATCTTTCTTCGCATCTAAATTGGGCTGCTATTTTATTTTTGCAACATGCTAAATTTCTTATTAATGTTTTTTCTATATCTATTACATAGTCTAGATCTAAAAGGTTATAATTTTTATTAACTATTTGTTTTGGTGTCCATTTGTCATATTCATTATATCTTTTAAATTTATTTTTATAATATATAGGTTTTCTTATTTCTGTTGTTTTGGGTATTGGATTTTCATCTTCTTTTTTGTCAAGAGTATTTATTTCTCTATTATTATTTTCTAAGTTTTCTTCATTAATTTTTTCTTGTTTTTCGTTAATTTGTAAATTTTTTATATTTGTTAATATCTCCGTATATGTTTCACTATCTTCTGAGTCATAATTATCTGATTCTTCAACCTCTATATTATTTATTTCTAATTTTTCTTTAAATTGATTTATCTAGTTTATTAGTTTTTGTTCTTTATCTTTTTCTTGTTTTTCTTTTTGTCTTTGTTCGTATAAATCTTTTAACATTTGTAGTTCTTTTTCTAATTCAGCAATTCTATTATTTTTAGTTTCTTCTATTTTTCGTATTTCTTCCGTAGTTTGTTGTTTAATTTTTTCTATTTCCTTTTTTCTATCTATTTCTTCATTTTCTTTTTCTATTCTTACCATTGCTGTTAATTTATCTTCTAATTTTAATTCTTCTTTTTCTAACATTAGATATAAATGTTCTCCTATTTTCTTGTATCTTCTTTCTAAATTAGAAATACTATTTTTATTTTTGATCCTTCGTGATTTTTATATATTTTTTCATCTATTATAAATTCTTCTTTATTCATTTAATTGTGAATAGTTCATGTTGATGTATATATTCTAAACTATCTATTTGAGATTCTAATTTTGATATTTCATCTTTTTGTATATTTATTGAATTTTTACTAACTCCGGCAAATATATTATAATGTAATCTTTCTTTTCTTATTTTTAATTCTTTACGTTTTTCAGAGATAAATTGTTTTAATTCTTTGTATTTTTGCTCTTTATTCATTTAAATTATATTTATAATATCTTGGTGGATATCTAAATCTAATTTTATCATAATTAGGTGGTATGTGTCTCATTCTTCTAGATTTTAAATGGATTATTAATTTTGCTTCAGTACTAGATATTAATGTAATTAAATAGGCTAATCTTTCTGGATTTTCTTTTGTTTTATTTAGACTTATATATTCTGAATAATTACTAACTAAAGATTCTTTAATTTTTCTAAAAGCTTCTCTATTTTTAAATGGTCTTCTCATAATTAATTTAATAAATAACTAAATCTAACTTAACTAAATTTAATCTAACTAATTCTAATACGTATCTTACTTCCATATCTTTTAAATTACTGTGCTTTGATACCATTTGTAGGGGGGTGCGGATAACTAGGCTAATAAATAGATTAATATATAGATTCATCACTCTCTATTTATAGATGGTCGTTTAATTGATGGAAAAAATTATTTTAAATCTAAATATACGATGACTATTTTAAATTTTAGTTCGAAAACACCCTCTATAACAATAATGTATAGGAACATAAATTAAGCTTTGATGGATGAGGTTGGGGGCATAGCTTGAACATTGATCTTAATGGAGATGAAAGTAGATATAAAGCTAATTTACATTCGATATGAATAAGTTTTTATCTGAAATAAATACTCCCAACACATGTTTACTTGTTTGATCTAGTGTTGATGGCAAAACAAAAATGTGAAATTTGCTGCACAATAGGTACATTGCACTTGATATATCTATCGACGGTTTGTACTTACTCTCTCCATTTATTTTTACTTGTCCACTATTTACTTAGCACGCACTTTAAAAAATAATAAATAATAGGGGTAATTTTACTATATGACCCTTTGAATATAATAATTTTAATGCTTTGGGAGATGTACGTATAGGTAATGACTATAGTTAATGACTAAGGATAATACGGTAAAATTCATTGATTTTTCAAATTGCACAAGCATTGTTGGACATCTATTTTTAGTACAGTGGATAAATAAAGATGGAGGGGGAATAGTTTGGAGTGTTTCATGAGCAACAACTACTCTGTGTTGTTTGGTGTTCTTGATTCTGTTTTAGTATGTTTTTCTTCCCTGGAGAAGATCCTTCTTGCAGAAGACTAGGTAACTTCATTATTTGGGCAAATTATTCACAATAAGAAGAGTAACAAGAAGGTGAATATTGGATGTCTTTAACATCTAAATGTCTGCCAGACATATTCTTTTGCACTTTCCAAGTACATATGATACGATTCTTCAGTGCGAAAACATGGCATTTTTTAGCAAAAACATGACACTTCTTTTTACATATCCAAATAAATATCATTGAACGAATTCTGCATGGTTTATGAAAGGCATAATAGATAAACAATCACTCAAATTTGGTCTTAACTAGTAAGTTAGCATGCCAACTTTTAGAGTGCTCATCTAGACACCTCAATTTGATCTCAACAAGCAACTAAACGCCCCAACTCATTGTCATGACCCAATTTCTCAAGTCATGATGACACCTACTATAAACCACTAGTAGGTAAGCCAACCTATAATCCGGAACAACTAGTAATAGACAAATAAGAAAGGTGAAAGCAAACGAAATGACAAGAAAAAAGAAAGCAGGAAAAAAGTAAATATATTTTCAAAACCTAGTAAAGTCAGTATAAGATCTTCTAATACATCAGAGTACAAAGGAAAATACAGAAGAAATGTACATGTATAACCATCTCCAAAAAATAAAATAGAGATAAGTCTAATCAATGCGAGAGAGAGCAGGAATACTATGAACGTCAGGAGCTCACCCCAAATCTTTGATCCACAGCTTCTCCACAAGATGGACATGTCAACGGCGAGAACTCGTACTATGATCTGTAGGTTGCAGAAGTGTACTATGAGTACCAAATATGTGGTACTCAGTAGGCATTAGTCGACTGTGCTTCAAAGATAATGCAAGCATAAATAGCATGTAAAGCAGGAATATAAACCACAAACAACTATCCAAGAAATCTAGACAGGATAATGCTAATGGATCAATAAGGACAACTATCCCATTCTATCAGTATTAAGGAACTAAAGTGTGATACCATATATTCCTAGTCGTTATAAAATCAAAGAGTGATAGAATGAGGTATAATAATAATACAAGGTCAAAAGATATATATACAATATGAATGGATAAGGAAAAAGACAGATACACGGTAATATCATATATATATATATATATGAGACTAAACTCAAAGGTAATAACCTGAGGAAGCCTACCTAACATATCGAGGAATCTTAACCAAGTAGGAAATATAATACTAACATAATAAGCCTCTAATCAAAGTGTGACTACTCATGAGGTAACCTATCAATAATATAACTTACCAATAATAGAGAAAGATAAGGAATCAGAAATGTACCTTCAATATCATGTACCAGTTCATAACCATCCCACCATGAACTAACCATAAACCAATAATAAAGTAATCAGTTGGTGCGGACAAATAATGCCTACCCCCCCTCCCCCCGCCTTAAGACCAAAAGGTTCAAGAAAACACTGTACAAACAACAATCATAGCTTATTCCTGTATAACCACTCATAAATTCAATATATATAAGCACCAAACAATCATACTGGTGATAGGCAATGCATATGAAAATGAATGCACATAAACTAATAGTATCCCATATCCGATCCAAGTTCCAAATTTAACTAGTAATACACTTTCTCCAACTCAATAGCTCACAAAAACAATACCTATGGCGACCATCCTTTGCCGACACTGTGGCTCACGGATGAAGAAGCTCATAGGGAACTCGGGATATTCATATACACTGTCTAATCCCAAATTAGGACTTTTAATAACTATCATAACCAATCTAGTCAGTACAGTACTATATACATACACACACACATACATACAAATAATAAGTAGACTCGAACTGTGTCTAAAAGAGTGTAAACCTATAAATTTATTATCTAAGATCAACGTCAGGACTAAATATGCATAATAGCATAGAAAGAGTCAGAATATCTCTCGATTGAAATAAATAGTAGTGTTAAAAGAGTGGTATAATAGTAATGGACCGAAATCAATCTCGGTCTAATTTTTAAAATATCACATTTAGTTTCAAAGCTCATAATTCATTCAATAAGATAGTATTCGTTATAGAAGAAATCCAAGTTTGAAGTGAAAAGTTGGTAAATTCTTTTTTTAGAAAAGAGTAATAAAATCAATGATTTGGTTGGAATCGTACCACTAAGTAAGCATGAATGTTCCTAAAAGTACACATGCCATCACCAATATTCGAATAATACAATCAGAAGTGCCTAAGAGTCTATAAACTAGAATCATGTCCTTTAAAAGGACAGAATATTCACTTGAAGTCCAACTAGTATCATAACCATGCCCTCGGGCCCATAATATACAGTTCAACATAATATTAGCACCATAACCCGAATACCAAGGTAAATAAGGGCATAAAGCTACTCCAAGGGTCTAATCGAGAAATATTGCCCCCAAATACTAAGTAATATAATAAGTCTTATGCTAAAGGTTTTTTTATGCCAATCTATGGTTAATCAAGACCATCATTAGATATAATAGGATTTTACAACCTTAAAAGGTATTCTAGGCTAAGGTTTAGGTTAAATTTCTATAGTAAATCCCCTAATTAGGCTAACTCATGGTATACTAGTCATCAACCTATCCTATAATCTCTACCTAGCATGCAATTTGTACTATACAAAATCTCATAGAGAAAAGTAGACTGAAGTCTACCTCGATGCCAATTCACAATTTTAAATCTCCCACAATCACTCGTCTTTGCTCTAAAATGTTTAAATAATGTTGCACTATCAAAAGCTACAAGTTAACAGAAGTGAAACAATACCCATATTGTTATATAAAACTTCAGACCAAAAATTGGGTCAATAATGGGCCATGGGGCCCGCTAATGAAATCTCAAAATAAAATTCGTCGTGAGGTCCCTCGAAGGACAAGAAATATGAGCTTAAAATTTGAGCACAAATGGACTATTAATCGGGGCCTAAATTAGCCCCGAAAGAAAATTGAAAAAGAGAAAAAAATAAGAATTAAACGAAAGAATTAGGCCAAAAAATTGTGAAGAAATTAGTGTGAAATGGTCACTTCATCATCCCCTACACATCCCTAGCTCCAATCAATGATTTACCATAAGTTTCTTGAGCTCATAGTCTAAAATGGCAGAAGTGAGCGATAAAATGATAAAGAAATTGGGAAGGGGGGATTATATACTATCAGGCAATTGGTGTTCGCAATCGTGGAGGCCAAGGGTCACAATCGTGATACCTAGTAAGGTTACCCTTTGTAAACGCGGCCAAATGGTTTGGAAAAGTGAAGATAAAGAAGCTAAAGAACCGCGAAAGTAACACAAGGTGGTCGCGAATGCGAAGAGAAGAGGCGAATCAAGTCAGTGAACCTTCATCGCAAACACCAAATAGAAGGTCGCGTATGCGATGTTCGATGTACTGAACCATCACAATCGCATCCTACCCCTCGTGGACACAAACGGTAAATGGATCCTGCACCAGAAGCTAAAAAGCCAACAAAAACTTAAGTCCTTACGGACTCTGATCAGATGTTTGTGATTTGTTCGAAGCTCCATGTGTGAAAATGAACTATGCTATCATAATGGAACTATTAGAACTTTTATTCGAGATCATTCTGATTAAATGTGAGTCCTACAACTATAGTTTCGTTTATCATTAAATTAACCCAGTATCCCAAAATGAGTCTGAAAGCCTTGGAACTTGAACCAAGGGTTCCCCTAGCCTAAAATCAATATTATGGAGTTGATGACTCTGTTAGAATTCTCATTTGAGATCGTTTACCATGAGTTTTGATCCAAGACCAATTCTTTAACAATGAAATCTCCAAAATACGAAAATGTGCTTAAAACCCAAACGAACTATCCTATAATCGAACCTACAATTCTATGAAGTTATAAATGACTTGTAGCCATTGTGGAAAGACTCAAAATATTAAAAACTCATGGGAATTGAGAAAATGACCTGAAGGGTTATTACACTCATCCTCACTCTGTCTTTGGACACTCAGTATTGACATGTCACATAAATTTTTGAGGTGTTTAGATAATCATTTTATAAGTTGGAATGTTCAACAATGGAGACGAATTGAGTTGTCTAGATGTGCATTCTCAATGTTGGAGTATTTACTTGTCAACTGAGCTAAAACCAAGTTTGAGTGTCTGTTTATGTATTATGCCTTCAGGGGACTCTTTTTACATTTCTTTTCCTTTTCTGGCATTTCTAGACTAATTAATGTTAGATTGAGATAATCTTCTCAATTCACCGAAAAGAGAACTAGGAAACCCTAATTAGAAGAGAGACAAAAGAGAGAAAATAGAAAATCGGAAAATCAGAAAAGCTTCTATTGATTTCTAAAATGAGAAAATATCTATTTAATTTACAAGTTACAATTCAATGGTCCTTATATCATATCATACTTATTCTAAAAGTGGAAAGCCTTTAAGTTAAAAGTTGAAAGGCCAATTTTTCCATCAAACTTTACCCTTCAATCTAAAACTATTCCTGTAATATTACTTTTCCATTCAGATTTACTTGACACTATTTTACTAATTTGATTTCTATTTTTACTTGTTATTTTTAAGATATCAAGAAAAGATAATTTTTTTCATGTTTTACTCTTAGCATTAATTACTTATTTTCCAAATCATTTTTCAATATCTATGACTAAACATTAATTAATATGGACAAAAAAATAAAATTGCTATATCAATTATTGTTTTCTTAATAGACATGTCATGTTAAAAATTGACAATTAAACAGAACTAGAGAGTATTAGACAAAGATGTAACCATGCATTCGAATAAAGATAATAAAAAGTTAAATTTGGAAAAAATTCTTTATTAATCCAAAGCTTTGCCGAATTTGAGAAGTTGCACGAATTTATTGATGCATTTAAAGAAGAAACTCTAAAATTTCTACTCCCTTCATATTAAGAAGAACAATTATTGACATAGTTATTTTATTATAGTATTCCTATTTAATAATATATTTTAAAAATTAATTTGAAAAAAAAATTAATGCTAAGAGTAAAACATAAAAAAATATTGTATCCTTTCTTAATTTGTTAAAAATGACAAGTAAACATTAAAATCAAATTAAAAAAATAGCTACAAATAAATTCCAATGGAAGAGTAATTAGGTAAAACAACAACCCCTATATATTAAAAGAACATTAAAGCACTTCAAAAACTGCTTAGGCATCAATTTGCAGTGTAACTTTAGAATTAAATTATATCCCATCACATTCTAATCTACATTCCTTCGCATTCTGTGTTGCCACATTTATAAAGAGTACAATTCTCTTTCTAAATTAAGAGGATCATTCAGCAAAAACATTACTTTAACGTTCCGAGATTATCCATAGATGTCGTACGGCGCTTAGGACTATATGTAGCTTCAAAGCTAACTCATGATATGCACTTAACACTGAATAAGAAACAATTCTAATACGCATAAGCGAAAACTTTAACTTATAAGCTGAATTTCACTTGCATATCCGGTCTCATTTAACACAGAGTAAACTAAACATCAACTAAAAATTTGAATGTCCAAAGAAGACAACTAACAAGTCCTGACAAGCCTCTAAGTAAACTGAAGAGCTACTGGGACAGACCCTAAGTGACCCAAAATAAAATATAAAGTCTGAACTTAATATTATTAGCTGAACATCCAAAACTAATCATAATATTAGCCCTCGAAACATAAGGATTCACCAACTAATAGGGTGTAGAAGGTGGTGATCGTGGCTAATCGTACTAGTGAGAACGAACACCAGAACTTACATTATGAAATAATATAGCCATACAGACATATATATGGTCAATACTTCTGAAAAATATTGAATATGCGGGGGTGAATGCAATAGGTAAAATCAATATAAATCATAAGCTTTAAACATGCTTGTTAACAAATACATAGTCAAATACTTTGAGGAGTCTTTACACTTAATTTAAAAATTTAAAACTTTTCTTGTAGGAGATTCTTATAACCAACATAAATCATGTGAGTTAGCATGGAGTCCAACATCTTACCCGAACTGAGGATATATATTCTATACCTTGCCATCAAAGAACCTTTTTTGGCATGAATTTACTCTTGGGAGGGAAGACACTCTCAACTAATGAGGACTTCCTCCAAAGGAATACACTCTCAACTAGAGAGGACCCTTTTAACCTACGGTGGCATGTAGTTTGAAAATCTGAGTGTGCTAAACCTGAATTCCATCGGTGCTAAAACACTACTCCCAAAAATCATATAGTGCTCATACTTATGAAATTCACCTTAAAATAACATGTGAATTTATAATACTGAAAACCAATTATGCTTCTCTTGCTAAATCATACTCATAAGAAATTTGTGAATTTTATATCATAGTTGAGATCATAAGATCAAAATTGAAACCTTAACATGCTGTAATACTCTGTAACTTCAACTAGTAAGCTTGAACTTCTTGTAAACAGAGTAAATTATACTAAATCATATATACATTTTTCAACTGAAGGAATTTGATGTCAAAATACCAAAATTCAATTCATAAGACCAATTAAGTGGTTAATAACATAAGTAACATGAAATCTTGTGCTAAATGAAGTTTAACTCATGGGAAAACATCATAGTTTCAAAGAATAAAAAGTGGTATGATAAATCCTAGTTATCAAATCCTTAAATTCAAGTAAAAATTAAATTTTTGGGCACAAGGATGAAAGATAATCCTTTTTCAAAACTCTACATAGCTGAACTTAGTGAATTATATAAAGGAAACTTGAATTTGATCCTTGAGAGTATGAACATTAGAGAAGAATCCTTATTTAGGTGCTCTTGAGAGTATGAGAGAAGAGACATAATGTAATTTGATTTATGAGGTGGTAATACTCATTTAGTACTAGTTGTAGGATCAATTAGGACGTAAATGACTAAATTACCCTAAAAAATAAAATAAAATTTTGGCATCTCCACGACCCCTGTGTATGTGTCACGCCCTTATCGCGCCATGCCAAGGGTGTGACATGCCTTTAACACAACAACCAACAGGAATCGCACGCCTTTATCGCGCCAGACCACTGATTTTCACGTTTAAGGTGATATAGAATCAAACTATGAAAACTAAAGACGCTACAAAAAAGTAAACATAATTGATAAGATAGCTTATTAGAAGTAAAAATAATTGATAAGATAGATAATTAGAAACAAGAAAAGAAGTAACTAAGGACAAAAGAGTATGTCAAACTCTAATACCCTCAATTATAATCTAATTGAATACCTAACTCCTTCGGTGACCAAGAGGAAGATGAACGCCCTCTAAAACAACTTTTCTATACCAAAGTTCAACAATTTTTTTTAACTACTCTCACTCAATGGAGAAGCATTCATCAATTCATCAATTATCAAGCAAAAACTAAGAGAATGAGCTAGCCTCAAAAGTATTTTACAGTTTAAGATTTTTATTACAATTTTAGGGCCCAAAAGTGACCCAATTACAAGAAAAGACCCAATAGGGGATGTTTTAATATGCTCTTGAAATGCTAGAATGAATCAAAAGCGGATCCAAAGTGCCTTTGGTGTAAGTCCTTTCCAAGGGACTTTCTTGTCTCGTTTTTCCTTCCCTTGTCTCATACGATGATCCTTCGACCAATATGAGTGTTACCATAAACAAATGATACCCTCTTGATGGTAAAGACGCTTACTCAAGTACATCCCTTTTCATAAATAATCTTTGAATCCTTTGAAGCTCCTAGGCTTGACTTCTAGTGAATGGCTTGGAGCTAATCTGAATTATACCATCCTCTCCATCTAGATAAGAATTTGAACTAAAATTCAAAGGGTGATTATCCCCTATTATGTAAAAGAGTGAAAGATCACACACATTAAAGCTATTGTGCACTTGATTTTCTGAAGGAAGGTCAATCTTATAAGCATTGCCGTTTATCCTTTCAAGCACTCAAAATGGACCATCACCTTGTGGCATTAATTTGGATTTTCTTTGGGTTGAACAACTATCATTACAAAGGTGCACCCATACCCAATCACCTGGTTCAAGTACAATCTGGTTTCTTCCCTTGTTTACTCTTTTGGTCACCTCTTGATTTTTCTTCTCAAGGTGAATTCTCACCTTCTCATATAACTTTTTCATAGTTTCTGCCCTTTTGTTTCCTTATAAGCTTATCACAACATCACTATGAAAAGGAGTGAGATCTAAAAGGGTAAGGGGTTAAAACCATAAACATATTCAAAGGGAGTCATACCAATAGTTGAATGGATAACATAATTATAAATAAATTTGACTAGAGGTAGGTGGTCCTCCCAAGAGGATGTTTTTCCTTTAACTAAGGTGTGCAATATAGAACCTAAGGTTCTACTTAACACCTCTATTTTTCCATATATTTATGGGTGGCATGATGTTGAGAAAAGCAATTTGGTGCCAAGCCTACCCCACAACGACCTCTAAAAGTGACTAAGTAACTTAGAGTCTATATCACTAACAGTGGTTCGAGGAATTCCTTGTATTTTGACAACATGATCAATAAACAAAGAAGACACATTAGAAGCATCATAAACTTTATGACATGAACTAAAATGAACCATTTTTTAGAACCTATCAACCATAACAAAAATGCAATCTTTACTCCTCCTTGTCCTAGGCAATCCCAAAACAAAATCCATAGAGATGTCAAGCCATGGGAATTGAGGAGTAGGTAGTGGGGAGTATAACCCTTGAAGTAGAAACTGAGATTTCATACTTCTACAATCTATGCATTGGCCACAAAGTTTAGTAACATCTTGACGCATCTTGGGCCAATAGAATTGTTTCTCTAGGATTCCAAGGGTCTTGTCAATTCCAAAGTGACCCATCATACCCCCATCATATGCCTCTCTTACAAGCAATTTTATCTATAAGTTAGAGGGAACATACAACATTCTTTATTTGAATAAGAAACTATCAAACTTAGAGTAGGGCATAGAAACACTATCCCTCTCTCACCTTTCCCTACCCTATGTATCACAATTTTTGTAGATTTTAGAAAATTTAGGGTCCTCAGGGTACATTGTCTCTAGACTCTAAAATGTCATCAATTTTTAAGACAATGGAATAAGCACATACTTCTTTGATAATGAATTGGCTAACATATTTTTCTTTTTATTTTGTATTAAATTACATAAGGGAAAATCTCTAGGAAAGAAATCCACTTGGCATGTCTTTATTGAGTTTATCTTGCGCCCGAAGATGTTTCAAGGATTCATGATTAGTGTGAATTGCAAACTTATTGGGCCACAAATAATGTTGCCTATTACCCAAGGCTCTAATTAGGTGTATAAATCTAGATCATAGGTGAAATAATTTAGAGTTGTGCCTTTGAGATTTTCATTAAAATAGGCAATACATTTATGATCTTACATAAATATGGCACGTATTCCTACCTTACTTGAATCACATGCAAACTCAAACATCTTATCAAAATTGGGTAATTAAAACAAAGGGGCGGAGCTAAGCATAGCCTTCAAAGTTTCAAATACATTGGCTTTCTCATCACCCCATTTAAAAGGTTTCTCCTTATGGATCACCTCGGTCAAGGGAGTGGCGATGGTAATAAATCCTTTGACAAATCACCTATAAAAACTAGACAATCCATAGAAGCTTCTTACATCACCAATGGGTTTCGTAGTTGGCCAATTCTTGATGGCGTATATCTTAGATTCATCCACCTCACCTCCTCTTGAGCTCATAATAAATCCCAAGAACATAAATTCATTCATACCAAAAGAATATTTTTCAAGATTAGCATACGACTTCTCTTTTATAATCACTTCAAACATATTTTGCAAATGTATGACATGTTCTTCAAGGGATTTGCTATAAACTAGAACATCATTAAAGTATGCCACAACAAACTTCCCTATGAACGGTTTCATCACATGGTTCATTAACCTCATAAAGTACTAGGAGCATTGGTGAGGCCAAAAGGCATGACCAACCATTCATATAGATCAAACTTGGTCTTGAATGCGGTCTTTCACTCATCACCCGATTTCATCCGAATTTAGTGGTACTGTAATGCCCTGTAAATGTCATGCATGTATTAGACCATAATTTCTGAGCTTTAGACTTAAGTTTTAGTGGACGTTGTAATTTGTGTCAGCTTCCATCGACCCTAATTCTCTGTATATGTCGAATTGGAGAACCTACTATGTGTCAAATAATAGGTCTTCGAGTCAACTTTCCAATGATACAAATTTTGCTAAAATCCGACACCCGAGCAAGAAGTTATGGCCTTGCAAAGTAGAGTGTGTCGCCTAACCAATCGCACATAGCCACTGGACTGGTTGTGCGATACACAAGGCGGCGCCTACCTTAGTTTAGGTGATACACAATGCGGCGCCTAGCTTAGTCTAGGCGATACACAATGAGGCACCTATCTAAATCTATGCAATGCAAAGGGCGGCCCACACTTATGGTTTCAGGTGACGAAAACACTCCGTTTTGAGTTATTTTAAGTGCAATTTAGTCCTTACAAAACCCAAAATCATCCTTACTCACTCCTAAATGGATCTGGACCTATTAACAACATTGAAGCCTCCTATAAAATCCCAAAATCTAATCCTTTAAGAACTTAAGAGGAGAAGCAACTAGGGTTTGAGAAAATAACCTTGAAGGTCCGATCATTCTGAAAATTCTTCGTGAAACAAATTTACAGATTCGAAATCCTCTCAACGTAGGCTTCGATAGACACCCAAAATTCATGGAGAAAAAGGTACGCAGGGTTTTCTTAAAATCTCATGGGCATAGAAATCATGTTTTAAGAATCGGGTTTTCAAATTCGTGTACATACTCATGTTTTAGAAGCTTTAATGATATTGTTTTGGCCTTTTGGCTTTCCGCCAAAGTGATGGAAAAATTTTATGCATACGTATATATGTGTTTGTCCTGAAATATGAATTGAGAGCATGATTTTTATGAAACCCCTCTCTTAATGTAAATTTTTTCATGTTTTGCGTAATATAAATTGTTTTGAAACACATCTTGAAAAGAAAAGAAAATCATGATATGAAGTGCTTTGACTCTTGCGATGTTTGGAATATGATTTTAAACACGAAAGACAGGGTTGTGAATGTTGAATATGCATGTAATGAAAGAATGCATGGTTTTGCCAAAATGCACATGACCACCATATGTTTGATGAAAGTTTTGCATGGATTTGACTTGAATTTCGGAACATGACATCTTGAATACAAACTACATGTTTCGGTGGTTTGAAACTATATTTTTATGAAAGATCGTGCTAAATGCATTATGACTCAAAAATAGAAATTGCAAGTCTTGGTATGATGATACCAATTTAGACTAATGCCATATCAGACTCAGACTAACAGACATTTCAGACTTTCATAATTTTAGACATTCAGAATGTTGCATGTACAGAAAATATTAAAAATGGGCATACAGAGATGTTAGGTGGTTCCCCGAAGAGGGCTTGAGTTCAAGCGACTCATTGCCTAAAACCGTGGTTTGCCGAACCGGGTATACTATTATGCACTGACTTAAATGTCCTGTGGCATATCAGACTCAGATACTCCAACCCTTGCGGCACACTTGGGTTAGGGGCTTCCCCGCCGAGTCAATGACGGATTCCATACAGCCCGTGGAATATCAGACTTGTAGGGGAATACCACCTAACTTAGAAGTAAAACACAGATCATGATTTGAAATGAACAGCCAGGTGTCATGTTTTCAGAAAATGCCCATGTATTTTTCAGAAATAGTTTTACACATGATGTCTTGATGAAAAATTGTTTTTACTTAATATATATATATATATATATATATATATATATATATATATATGTATGTATGTTCCATTATACTATTTTTGGAGTGCTTCGCGTGCCAGTACTTTTGTGCTGACCCCCCCTCCTTCCAGGTTCTGAGGCATAGTCTAGGGGTCCAGATACTCCGTAGACATTTTTGGATTTGCAGACTTGATTTATAGTGGTGAGCCTTCTATCATTCGGAAAGCCTAATTATGTCAGACATTAGCTTATTTATTATGTTTTTGGTTCACTGGGGGCCTTGTCCCAATTTCTTTCCAGACAGATGTTTATGTTCGTAGTAGAGATTTCGCAGACTGATGTCAGATAGTATTATTCAGAAATATTGCAGAACTTGACCATGTTTCCCGTACTCAGTTTCAATTACGCATTTTATTATGATTACAAATGTTGTGCATGATAACCAGATAGAGAATGGGTGTTCCGGGCCTTCATGGTTTGGGATGCTCGTCACGGCTAGGGCCTAGGCTCGGGTTGTGACAATCTTGGTATCAAAGCACGGTTCATGGTTCCAGGGTGTTTGCAAAATCATGTCGAGTAGAGTTATGTTTATGGGTGTGTAGTGCGACACACTTATAAACAGGAGGCTACTAGGCGTTTAGGAATGTTTCCCTTCTTTGTGATTTAGTTCGTGCTTCAGAGTCAAAACCGTCCCCTTATCAATGATTTCTTGTATTTCAGAAACACGACTATGCCTTGCCGTTGCAACATCGATTAGAGTGCTTAGGCAGATGTCGTCCGTTTCACCCATGGGATACGGACCCATAATAGAGCTTCCACGCCAAAACTTGTCCCTACTCTGAGAGTCCCTCCGGTTCCAACCAGTCCACCTCGGGCTCCGCGGACTAATGTCAACCGTCCACCAACTTCTCAGAGAGATATCTCAAATGCAGAGTTCAGACGGTCTATCCATAGGCTGACACAGCTGGTAGCTAACCAGGCTCAACAATCGGAAGATGTTGGGTCTGCACCCATTACATCTAAAGCTACTAGAGTCGGGCATTTCATGAAGATGAATCCACCTAAGTTCATTGGTGCAAAGGTGGACGAAGATCCACAGGAGTTCATGGATGAGATGGAAAAGATCTTTAAGGTAATGCATGTAGGTGAGATTGAAGGAGTGGAATTGGCAACTTATCAGCTTAGGGATGTTGCAAATCAGTGGTATACAGACTGGGAAGATGCAAAAGGTGAGAGTGTTGAGCCTACAGTTTGGGGTGAGTTTGTAGAAGCTTTCCTTGACAGATTCTTTCCTCTGGAGTTGAGGGAGCCAAAGCAGAAGAGTTCATGAATCTAAAACAGGGCAGTATGAGTGTACAGGAGTACACTTCAAATTTTTTCAACTAGCCCGCTATGAACTAGAATTGACTAGCAATATGAGAGCCCGGATGAGGAAATTTGCATCCGGCCTTGCTGATAACCTAATACTTGAGTGTAAGGGGGCAATATTGAATAGGGAGTTAGACTTTGCTAGGCTAACAGTCCACATGCAGCAGGTGGAAGAGAAGAAGAGAAAGATTGCTGAATCTAGAGAGAAGAACAGACAGGCCAAGAGAGTCAAATCTGCGGACCAGCACCAGAGTCAGCCGCAAAATGGTAACTGGGGAAATAGTTGGTCCAAGAAGATGAGGTTTTGGAATAATACACAGTCAGCAGCCAGCTCCCCAGCGCCCAGACCCCCTGCAGACAGACAGACTTAGAGTTTTCAGACTCCTCATGGATCTAGAGCACCAGATACTCAGTCACAGGGTAGTGTCGCTCAGCAGCATCGCACTTACCCGCGATGTGGAAATTGTGGTAGGAATTATCCGGGGAAATGTCAGTTGGGCGCACTTGTGTGTTATTCATGTGGTCAGTCAGGCCACTTTCAGAGGGACTGTCCATCTGCTAGGAAGAGTGCTGGTTGTGCAAAGTTTCAGGGCAATTCTACAGCACCACCCCCGTCTCAGAAGGGCGCCACATCAGCTGCCGAGAACAGTCGCAACCGGTTATATGCCTTGACCAACCGCCAGGAGGCGGAAGCCTCCCCAGATGTTGTTACTGGTATGTTACAAATCTTTTCCCGTGATGTCTGTGTGTTACTTGATCTCGGATCTACCTTATCCTATGTGACCCCTTTTGTGGCTGTTGGTTTCGGGTTTGAGCCCAGTGTGATTTCTGAACCCTTTACTGTTTCTACCCCGGTGGGGGATTCTGTTGTTGCTTGAAGGGTATATAGGGGTTGTGTGGTGACTGTTGGTAGTCGGGATACGGTGGTAGACCTTATAGAGTTGGACATATTTGTATTTGATGCTATCTTAGGGATGGATTGGCTCCATTCATGCTATGCCATATTAGATTGTAGGACCGTAGAGTTACCTTTTCTTTCCCGAATGAACCAATGATAGAATGGGAGGGACATTCTTTAGCACCCAAAGGGCACTTTATATCTTACCTTAGAGCCCGAAAACTCATTTCTAAGGGTTGCTTGTATCACCTTATTCGAGTCAAGGACTCTAAAGTTGAAAATCCTCCTCTTCAGTCTGTCCCTGTGGTGAATGAATTTCCAGAAGTCTTTCCCGAAGATCTCCCAGGGATACCCCCCTTGATAGGGAGATAGAGTTTGGTATTGATGTAGAAGTATGCCTAAGGTGACATGAGGTTGTGGTATTTTTCTAAGGCTATTACTTGTTGTGCATGGCTAGGGGTACCATTGAATTGTTAAGTGGAGAAAGACTAGTTAGATGGTACATGGTGATCTAAATAGCCATGTTAAGGTGTTTTGATTGATATTGTTGGGCCTTTTGCGGTGATCTTGATTCTCATAGTAGAGGAATATAAATTTAGAGTTGCAATAGTGGTATGCTCTGTCGAAAGAGATATGGTTCATCAAAAGGCTTGGTGATATCCATGTTAAGTGTTAGCATCTAAGCTTGACTTTTGAAGGTCAAACCGATAGAATAAGTGTGTAAGCATTATACTATGTCTATTGGTGGCTAGATAAAGATAGAGTGTATCCCAGAAGGTATTCATTCGGGCTAAGTTCTATGATATGAATGTATTGTTATTTTTTTTTTCAGACCCTAGAGTGTAGTAAGTGTAGTTCAGCTAGAATATGGTAAAGGATCTCCCAAACTCTAGATGATGACTTGAAGCTAAGGGGGAGATGACAAAACGAATGACCAAGTAAGGCTCTCAGATTCTAGTAGTGATGTAGTATGATTTAGAATGTTATAAAGTAAGGGTGAGACTCAACCCATTCTTATCTTAGTATTTTTCAGTGATCCCAATGCCTACTCAAGCTTTATGTTTCAGTTCCGTGATCATAGTTCGTGATTCCTGTATATGATAGAGAGTCGTGTACTCTTCCAGTTCCAAGATAATGAGTTCTAGTTCATTCAAGTAGTTGGAATTAGATTCCTTATGTTTCAAACTCTAGTTGAGGTCATGCAACTCATGACGCATGTACTCACTCTTTATACTGTGTTTGGTCCCATATAAAAATCTTCTCATGCTTCAAGGACTTATGTTTTAACCTTTTAGTGTCCTCCCTATGCAATGATAGTAGTGATAAAGTAAATGTTCTTTTTGATGGAAGATCATAGCACGTTTGTTTAGATAAGGCCATAAGTATGAAGTGAGATTTGGGGCCAATCTTTGATACATGTGATGTTTAGTGGAAAAGTTTGTGTGTGTATGTTTTTAGGATAGTGCGTGGTGTAGCATATTGTATTTTTGTGACTTAGAGTTAGGCTTGATCGCGGGGTAAGGATTAAGCTATTTTAGACATTAGTAGAAAAAAGTTGTCAATGCTCATATGAGAATTTTAAGCTGAATTGAATGAATATGATATTTACAGGGAATAGTATAGTTAGGGGATATTCGAGAAGTGTACTAAGCTTGAAAATAAGAAGTTGTATTGCCAAAGGTCTGGTAAATCTATCCTAATTTAAGAGTTATATGTCTATATTCCAGACTGCAGAGTAGTGTCAATGCTGTGATTTCCTCAATGGGATGTCTTGTGTAATCCATACCCAAGATTTGTGGCTAGAACTTCTTTAGAGAGAGCGTTGAAGAGATACTCCAGTTAAGTATGAGGGTCCAGCATAATTCAGTCTGTATAGCCAGTAAGTCAGTTTAGCAGTCAGATTCGCATGACTTGTTTTATCATCTTTTCATTTATTCATGCTACCCGAAATCTCAGACATGATACTATTCCAACATAGAGTATACTAGTAATTGCGAGTATAGCTCAGTTCATGTGTCATGGATTAGATTCAAATTCCAGAGGTTCAGTTATGAATCAAATCGTAGGTGCCGTGTGCATTGCCTCTATTTTTCGAGTATCTTAGTGAATTGAGCACTCATAGACGGATATAGGATCCTAAAGGGGAGATACCCCATTCGGTTGCATGCATAGATTCTTATTACAAGCTTCGCATCAATTGTTATTGCGTATTCAGTCATACGTTCTTGTGTCAGTTTTGTCAGATATGCCTGTATTAGGAATGCATGTTCAATTGAAAAAGTTCAGCTTATCAGTGTATTCAGTCCTGCGTTAATGAGGACAACTCAGACACAGACCCGTGCATCAGATATGCATGTCCAGTATAAGAATTCAGAACATCTGTAGTTCCAGTCTTATAGTCATGTTTCAGATCAGTGTTTTCTTTATTAAAGGACATGTCATGTCCGCGTTATTCTATATCTTTAAGGCTTCAACAAGTTCCTATCCATCATTCGAGGATGAATGATCCCAAGGGGGAGATAAATATAACGCCCCGTAAAAGTCATGCATGTATTAGACCGTAATTTCTGAGCTTTAGACTTAAGTTTCAGTGGACGTTGTAATTTGTGTCAGCTTCCATTAAGCCTAATTCTCTGTATATGTCAAATTAGAGAACCTACTATGTGTCAAATGATAGGTCTTCGAGTCAACTTTCCAACGATACCAATTTTGCTAAAATTCAACACCCGAGCAAGAAGTTATGGCTTCGTAAAGTAGAGTGTGTCACCTAACCAATCACACATAGCCACTGGACTGGTTGTGCGATACACAAGGCGGCGCCTACCTTAGTTTAGGCGATACACAATGCGGCGCCTAGCTTAGTCTAGGCGATACACAATGCGGCGACTATCTAAATCTATGCAATGCAAAGGGCGGCGCACACTTATGGTTTCAGGTGACGAAAACACTCTGTTTTGAGTTATTTTAAGTGCAATTTAGTCCTTACAAAACCCAAAATCATCCTTACTCACTCCTAAATGGATTTGGATCTATTAAAAACATTGAAGCCTCCTATAAAATCCCAAAATCTAATACTTTAAGAACTTAAGAGGAGAAGCAACTAGGGTTTGATAAAATAAGCTTGAAGGTCCGATCATTCCGAAACTTCTTCGTGAAACAAATTTACAGATTCGAAATCCTCTCGATGTAGGCTTTGATAGACACCCAAAATTCGTAGAGAAAAAGGTACACGAGGTTTTCCTAAAATCTCATGGGCATAGAAATCATTTTTTAAGAATTGGGTTTTCAAATTCGTGTACATACTTATGTTTTAGAAGCTTTAATGATATTGTTTTGGCCTTTTGGCTTTCCCCCAAAGTGATTGAAAATTTTTATGTATAAGTATATATGTGTTTGTCCTAAAATATGAATTGAGAGCAGGATTTTTATGAAACCCCTCTCTTACTGTAAAGTTTTTCATGTTTTGCATAATATAAATTGTTTTGAAACACATCTTGAAAAGAAAAGGAAATCATGATATGAAGTACTTTGACTCTTGCTATGTTTGGAATATGATTTTGAACACGAAAGAGAGGGTTGTGAATGTTGAATATGCATGTAATGAAAGAATGCATGGTTTTGCCAAAATGGACATGACCAAAATATGTTTGATGAAAGTTTTGCATAGATTTGACTTGAGTTTCGGAACATGACATCTTTAATGCAAACTACATGTTTCAGTGGTCTGAAACTATATTTTTATGAAAGATCGTGCTAAATGCATTATGGATCAGAAATAGGACTTGCAAGTCTTGGTATGACGATAGCAATTCAGACTAATGCCATATCAGACTCAGACTAACAGAAATTTCAGACTTTCATGATTTTAGACATTCAGAATGTTGCATGTACAGAAAATGTTAAAAATGGGCATACAGAGATGTTAGGTGGTTCCCCGAAGAGGGCTTGAGTTCAAGCGACTCATTGCCTAAAACCATGGTTTGCCGACCCGGGTATATTATTATGAGCTGACTTAAATGTCCTATGACATATCAGACTCAGACACTCCAACCCTTGCGGCACACTTGGGTTGGGGGCTTCCCCATCGAGTCAATGGCGGATTCCATATAGCCCGTTGAATATCAGACTTGTAGGGGAATACCACCTAACTTAGAAGTAAAACATAGATCATGATTTGAAATGAACAACCAGGTTTCATGTTTTCAGAAAGTGCCCATGTATTTTTCAGAAATAGTTTTACACATGATGTCTTGATGAAAAATTGCTTTCACTTAATATATGTATATATATATATGTATGTTCCATTATACTATTTTTGGAGTGCTTCGTGTGCCAGTACTTTTGTGCTGACCCCCCTCCTTCCAGGTTCTGAGGCACAGTCTAGGGGTCCAGCTACTCCATAGACATTTTTGGATTTGCAGACTTGATTTACAGTGGTGAGCCTTCTATCATTTGGAAGGCCTAATTATGTCAGACATTATCTTATTTATTATGTTTTTGGTTCACTGGGGGCCTTGTCCCAGTTTCTTTCTAGACAGATATTTATGTTCTTAGTAGAGATTTCGCAGACTGATGTCAGATAGTATTATTCAGAAATGTTGCAGAACTTGACCATGTTTTCCATACTCAGTTTCAATTCCGCATTTATTATGATTATGAATGTTGTGCATGATAACCAGATAGAGAATGGGTGTTTCGGGCCTTCATGGTTTGGGATGCTCATCACGGCTAGGGCCTAGGCTCGGGTCGTGACAGGTACCCACTCCTAATATACATCTTAGAAAACACACAAGAACTATTCAACTCATTAAGCGTATCATCCAAATGGAAATCATTGCACATGCACCATGTTCCATCTTTCTTTGGCACTAGCAACACCAGAACTGCACATGGACTCATGCTCTCTTTGATGTATCCCTTATTGAGGAGTTTCTCAACTTTATTTGGAGATCTTTTATGTCCTTTTGGATTATTTTGGTTGGCCAGTTTGTTAGGTAATTGAGAACCTGACACAAAATCAATTTGATACTCAATTCCCCGAAGTGGGGGTACTCCTTAGGGAAGCTCTTTTGGGAACATATCTTCATAGTCCTGCAAACCAAGGGAAATAAAATGAGAGATAGGATAAGTAGAGTGGTTAGCATAAAGAAAATGGGCTAGAAGGAGCATAGGTGTGTTGTCATCATGCTCATTAAAAAGATCTTTGTTCCTAGTCGACATCACCAAGGGACTCTTCTCTTTCAACTTTCTCAATCTTCTTATCTTCTTCATCCCTCTTCTTGGTTTGATCCTTTTTCTCACTTTGTTTCTTACCCTTCTCTTTTAATTCTCTTAACCTTTAGTGACCCCCATTCACTTGAGATGGAAAAAGTGGGTGGAGAGTGAATTTTTGACCATTCAACTCAAAAGAATACCAATTGGTCCTCCCATAATGCTTGGTTGAACGATCATATTGCCATTGCCTCCTAAACAAGAAATGACAAGCTTGCATGGGTATCATATCACAATGCACCTTATTATGATAATTCCTAACTTTGAACTGAATCACTCTTTGCCTAGTCACCTTTAAATAACCACAATAATTTAGCCATTGAATCTTGTATGGTGTGGCATGTTTAGTTGTGGGCAACTTCAAGAATCCAACCAAATTTTTGCTATCCACATTAACACAACTTCTGCTATCAATAGTTAAAGAGCACACATTTTTCTTAATAAGAAGTATGAAATAGATTCTCCCTTTGACTAAGATCATATATTGCCTTACTAATCATTGCACACCTCACAACAAAGTTTGAAACCTCATAGTCTCCATCTTGAGGCCAAGAATCTTCATTATCCTTGTGTACTTGAATATCTTCTTTAAACCCCTCACCATCTTGGGAATTTTCATTACTCTCATCTTCAAATCCCACATCTTCTCCAAGGTAATATAATTTCCCTTCCCTATGGATCACATTTCTCCAGTTGGGACATTCACTTACTTTATGTACCCATCCTGGACATTTTAAACATTGAAAACTCTTAGGATTGGGAGTAGGATATTTGTTACCTTCATTCTTTGGTGGGTATTGAGTGATCTTCTCTACAGGCTTCTTATTATTGGACTTGTAATCCTTGTTATTTTTCCATCCTGATGGAGATTGGGCTACCTCTTTATTCTTACTCACAGTGTTGGTAGATGAGCACTCTTTTGGTTTGTAAGTTACACTTTCTTTGATATCCCTCTCAATCTCCATGGCTGCTTGGAAGATTTCATCTGTGGTGTCAAACTTTTGGATAGTCATGCATGAGGAGATAACATTGTTCAACCTAACCTTGAAGCATATGATGTCATGGTTCAAGTTCTCTTGATGGTAGAGCTTCAAGATCAATTGTTGGAATTCATCATAATAGGCCAAACACTCTTGCTACTGATCTGATGTGAATTTATGCACCTTAGTATTGTTATCCTGGCTTGTTTATCCTTGTTTAAAGGACTTATTGTGTGCTTAATGAGTCAATGATGATATAAATGAGAATATAAGTGTTTAAATAGTTTATAACAATGTTTAAGGTGTATTTCAAACAACTTTGGATTCAAATTGATAATTTAGAGTTCATATGAGAAAACTAGTATTACTAGCTAGAGCTCATTCTAGTTGATATCAATGGATTCTAATGTGTTTAATGAGTTACTAATATTATTATTTTGTAATTATGTGTGGAAAAACTTGTTTATAGAGTTTAAAGTGCAATTGAATCAAGCCAAGAGTCAAGACTAAGTGAAAGGTCAAAAGGAGCAAAACTAGTATTGTTAACTTAAGTTTCTAGTTCGCCGTCTTGGATGTTGTGTTGTTTTGAGATCTAATTTGTTGTGTTTAATGATATAGGATGCTTTTTGAGTTGATTATTATGATATATTACGGATATAAAAGCTTAAAATCAAGTGTAAAAACACAATAAGGCTTGGAATGGATCAACGAAAGCATAAGACCCAACTTGACGTGAATTGGACACCTTGGATGGCAAGGGGGAGTAGCGGACCAAAGCAAAGGCCAATAGGCACATGCTATGTGAAAGAGATTCCTAATGGTATCAAAACTAGCATATTTTTTACACTCGGCCTAGTGCAAAAATATGCTAGTTTTGTCCTCCTATAAATAGGACCCTTGTACTTGATGTTAGACACCTTGGACAGCTTTGAACTTGGAGGGGCTTGGAAAATGTGCCAATTAGAGGTTTTCTTATTTTACTTTAGTTTTAATGGATTTTATCTTGTACTCAATTATCTTGATTACTGTTATGCCCATAAAAGGCTAAAAGCCCTATTTCGGGGTCATTACCGGAAATTACCCCTATGGCAATGAACTTTTTGGTGATGGTTAACAAAGCGTTGCAATAGGTGGTCTATTGTAAATCTTTCAAGCGTTGCCAAAAATAATTGTTCAATTAGCTATAATTTAACACTATAATCGTCGCTTTTGACATTAAGCATTGCAATAGATAAATAAAATAAGCTATACCAACACTTATTTTATTCTCTCAATTTTCACAGACAATTTTATTAAGTCCGCCAAAAATAAAAAATTTTAATAAAATTATTCTCTATTAACCAAATTTTTTTTCTCTAAATTGATCTTAAGCTTATACGACTCCTAAATCACTAAATCAGTAAATCCTAAATCGCTAAAGGTGTCGTGGACTTTCAATCGATGACCATCAAGGATTTCCCTAATCGCTAAAGGTTCTGTGGAAGGAGATCTGTGTAACTCTATGGGAGATTAGCTGGCGATGCATTTCGGGGATTTTTCAGTAACTCTATCATTTTTTGGGGGATTTTTCTGTAGCTATAACTAAAGTGTTCTTCCAAGGAATTTCTGCGTTCATTATCAGTAAGTTCTCACACAATTTGGCCTAATTTTTGGGGATTCTTTTTGTTGAATGTTTGATTTTAGTGATAAAGTTGAGTTTAGATTTAATTTGTGGGCTTGTTAATTTGATGCTGTTTTGTTGCACTATCATAGGTATGAGATTTTAATGATAAAGTTGCTCCTAGGGGTAGTGCTACAACTTTTGTAATTCATTCTACCGGGTCTTGATCTTACTGCCACTTCCTTTCATAGTCTATTTGGAGATTAGTTGCATTCAATGAAAATGGAGCAGTGACAGAGGTAGCATATGATTTTTCTAAAATAGGATTGTTCGGGGATTTCCCTTCAATTTGCTTCGAAATAATGGCATTAGCTCTAGCAGAAACTTGAAATTGCCCAGTACCTCCTTTCGACGACAACAAAATCCTTGAATAAACTCTGTGTAACCCAGAACCAGAAGACATTTCCAGTAAATGGGTCCTTTCTGAAGCATTAGATTCATCATTATTATCACCAGAGTTTGTGGAAGAAGAAGAACGGTTGCGTTTAACATAGACTTTCCAGAAGTAGAAAAGAGCACAAGGTATAACTGAACCTAAGTAAAGACCACCTCGGCCTTGTACTACACCTTGTAAGGGTACTATTACCCTCATCGCCATCGTTGTACCTCCTCCACCTCCATCGCCACTAGTTATTCTGGTTTGTGAATGATCAAGTGAGCTTGTCATGACTGTGACATAATGGTAATGACATAATGGTGATCAAGAGATGTTGTCTTCGCCTACTGCAGCACCTGGAATGCAGGTACAGAGTAGGATAGTCGCATGTACAGTGTAGGAGGGAGCCTAGTTACTAGTTTGGTTTGCGTTTGAGCTGCTGAAGCAGCTCCAACACACCCTAATCGCAGGTCAATAATAGATCAACTGAAACTGCTCACTAGTGGCCGAATTGTACATTCTTAGTCCCTTTTTGCCCTCTTCTCTAGGAATACTCTTCGGATCTTCAAAGGTAATTGTACTAACACAATTTCACACATTTGTATTCTCTTTTTTGTTCAAACTCTCACTTTTGGATGAACCTTCAAGATCAAAATAACTATCTTTTCAAGAATAACAAGAACATCTACTTTTCAAACTTTTTCTCCTTGGTTTGGAATGAGTTGAAATTTCAAACCTAAGAACTTTTCAACGTTCTAAACTCATTTCAAACATTATTTCTCTTAAATTATTCACCAAAAACTTCAAATCTTGCAACCAACATTGAAATCATTAATCCACTTTAAAGTTCATCAAACTCAAGCTTCCAATGGAAGTATAAGGCTCAATTTTACTCTGATTTAGCTCAAATTTGATATATGAAATCTAATAGTGTTAGGGAACGCAAATATAACATTAGAAACACAAGAAAACACATAAATGAAAAACTCAGAATTTGACCAAAGACCTAAAACGTGAGTAGTAACTTTTTTTTGTGATTTTTGATTTTTGGAGATGACTAGACCCCAGATTGACTTTGTAGGAATAAACTCAAGCTCGACTCTAATACCAAATGATACATAATTAAACTATGAAAAGTAACTATGATACAAAAAAGTAAAATTAATCGATATGATAGATAATTAGACATAAGAAAAAAAGTATCCAAGAACAAAAGAGTATGTCAAACTCTAATACCCTCAATTACAATCTAATCGAACACCTAATTCCTATGGGGACAAAGAGGGATATGAACGCCCTCTAAACCAACGTTTCTAAATCAAAGTTCATCAAAAGTTGTCATCTACTCTCAATCAATGGAGAAGCATTCATCAATTCATCTATCATCAAGAAAAAACTAAGAGAATGAGCTAGCCTAAAGGTATTTTATAGTTTAGATTTTTTATTACAATATTAGGGCCCAGAAGTGACCCAATTGCAAGAAAAGTCCCACTAAGGGATGTTTTGATCTAGAAAATTACATGTCAAAGACCCAAATGTCAGAGCGGATCAAAAGCAGATCCAAAGCGCCTTTGGAGCAAGTCCTTTCCAGGGGCTTTCTAGGCCGTTTTTCCTTTCCTTGCCTCATTCGACCATCTTTGGACCAATATGAGTGTGATCATCAACAAATGACACCCTCTTGATGGTAAAGAGGCTTCTTCAAGTATCTCATACTTCATGAACAATCCTTGGATCCTTTGAATCTTCCAGACTTTACTTCTAGTGAAAGGCTTGGAGCTAATTTGGATTATATCACAGAGTGTGCCTTACCTCCTTGGCACACCCTAATCACGAACCCTTACTGTTTTGGAATCTTGAAATATCCCGAAACTCATACCAAAAAGTCCAAAAAATTTCCAATGGTCCCGTTAATATTCCTTGCTATTATTCAACTTAAAAATCACCTTAAAACGCATAAGAGCTATCAAAATAAAATCATCTAAATTTTGGGGTACAACATTCACCTTTTAAAGATGCAAAAAGCTAACATCAAATTGAAGAAGGTAAGCTGTGTTTCCTACATCTGTAGAGACTTTTCCATCTTTCTACTGATGTTTGGCTTCTTTTAACTTTTGAATTCTTATTGTTCTTGCAGTATATTATTTTTTCTTTCAGAATAATTAATTTATTTGCTTGGGTGATTATTGTTTCCCTTAAACTTCATATAGCACTGTTGTAGCATTTTCATTACTTTAATCACTTTTTTTTTAATTTTTATTTTCTTATCCAAGTTCATATAAGTTTTGAATAAATAGTTTCATATTTAACAGTATATTATAATATGTTGCATACATATATATATCTTTCTATTAAATTTTTCCTTTTTTCTTCCTTTTAAAAAGAGTGATGTTTATATATATATATATATATATATATATATATATATATATATATATTTATATATATAACTATCGTATTGAGGTAACAAATAACAATGTTGGGCTATGTAATATCCCTAAATATTAACATCGTTGGGTGATGTAAAGATCTCTAAAATGGTGATTGACTTATATACTCTTTTGGTCTAATTTTACTATATGTCTCATAAGCACAATATTGATCCAAAGTAGCCCTAAATATTGAAAGAGATATAGCCAAAGATTGAGCAAGAGTCAATTGAAATGTCTTAAGGTTCTAAATCCATGCTTATTCTAAATTGATAGAAACAATATTATATTGTTATGTATCTGTAATAACATTTATTACTTCTGTCAGGTTAGGCGTACATCATGAAATTGATAATGATCGACTATCTACTCTATAAAGACACATTAGATTGAATCTCTGTACAACACAAAAAAGCTATTCATTTGGTAACAAACACAAATTCTAAGACGTGAAATATTTGTAGCCACAACTACCCATGCCAAACATTTTGTTTTATTCTCTTTTCGGCTTTCAAACCAACATGTCTAGATATGGATCAAATGAGATAGTTTAAATCGTGTCAAAACAAAAAAAAAAGATGATGATAAATTCACTGTAGTTTATCAACAAACCTCATCATCCGTTTACTAAAAATTTAATCTTTGACTATAAATTTTTTGTGCTTAAATAAATGAGAAATGTTATTGACAAATTTTAGGCAGATACCTATTGCAAAGTACATTAACATTTTAAAGAATGTTAGCTCATAATTCTACCCATCCTTTTGATTGCTAGTTTCCTATGTTAACTAATACACATTAGCTCGAACACTTATTAGAAATTCTTTGATCTCACAACTTTGTACACCTATAACAAAATATTAGTGTGTTATCGGAACATGAAACAAGTCATATTCATAACCCATCATATTACCTAGACAGAATATAGTATAAGAAAACCAAACCTTGGTTGACCCAGGAAGAAACTCATAAGATGAATGTGTTGATAGGACTAGAGATATATAGTGATTGAAAATATCTAAATCTATATGTCAACAACTATTGCTTCCATCCCTACCTCACTTGTAGAAGACGTCCTGACCTTTTAAGATTTCTCTCATCAATGGTGGATTGTGCCCTGCTAAAATTCCATAAAGGAGCTATTGAAATACCCTGAACATAACATAACTCAAAAACAAATTTTAAAATATTTTTAGGAGAAGAATCTGTAGAACTATAAACAGTATAATGAAGAGGGAAGTATCTAATGTTATTTTAGTAATCCTAATACACCGAGGATAGCTGCAGAATAAGGCAGGAGCAAGTAGTATAGCTAACAAGTTAGTCCATTCCTAACTTTGGAAAATGAGAGGCTCACACAATAATGTAATGAGTTCATAGAAGTCATTTGTTCTTGAATCCTGATGAGTTCAAACAAGAAGAATCACTAGAGTTGACAATAATCGGGGCAGGAGAATGGAGATTGACTTCATACAATTTGAGTCCCATATCAGAAAAGTCAGAGCAGAAGGTGTTCTTATTTATTGGTTTAATATTATTCACAGAGTCTGGTAGTCTATTATAATACTTTAATGAGGTTGTGGAAAAGTCAACGGAGGGATATTTTGGTATCTATTGAAAGAATCAAAACCATCAAGACTATCCTTGATTTTGCGGAGTCTGTTAGTCTATTATAACACTTTAAAAAGGTTGTTGAGAATTTATAAAAAAATAAACAAATATATAAAGTGAAAATGAGAGAGGAAGGCACTACTAGAAATGGATTAAAAAAGGCAACAAAGGGATGTTCTTGGTAAGGTTTTGAATTATAAGGAATTTTTTTAGTTAAATGAAGTATTACAAGGATGTGATGAAATTTTAATTGATATAACAGGGTTGAATTTGGTAAAAAACTCAACAGTAATGCATGAGAAATCACAAAAAATAAAATATGATTCTATAAGAGACATATAAGGCTTGATCATATAAGGCAACCAAAAACTCATATTCGTAACTCATCATATCAACTAGGTGGAATATAGGATAAATAGATCAAACCTTGCTTGACCTGAAAGTAACTCATAAGCTGAATGAGTTGATAGGACTGTAGATATATGGTGATGGAAAATATCTAAATTTGTCTGCCAACAATAACTGGTTCTATTTCGACCTCACTTATATCTAGTAACTTGACCTTTTTAGCGTTTCTATCATCAATGGTAGATTGTACCCGTCTAAAATCCAATAAAGGATCTATCAAAATACT
This sequence comes from Capsicum baccatum var. pendulum, assembly GCA_030864225.1. Classification (NCBI taxonomy): domain Eukaryota; kingdom Viridiplantae; phylum Streptophyta; class Magnoliopsida; order Solanales; family Solanaceae; genus Capsicum; species Capsicum baccatum. The sequence continues at coordinate 203,926,776 of CM061559.1, read as the reverse complement.
CTATAAATAACATACCTCAGAAATATATTTTAAAATATTTTAAGAAAAACAATATGTAGTAGTATAAATAGAAAAATGAAAAGGGAAGTGCCTAATTTAATTCAGTTATGCTAATAAGGGTGGCTAGAGAAAAAGGCAGGAGCAAGGAGTACAGCTAACAAGTCAGTGAATTCCTAACTCTGGAAAATGAGAAACGCTCACATAATAATGAATTTTTTAATGTGTCCTATTAATAAGTAGATGACAATGTTAGAGTTGATATTTCAACAAAACTTATTCCTAATGAGTTCCTAGAAGTCATTCGTTCTTGAATATTGATGAGTTTAACAAAAAAGAATCATTGAATTCAATCAAAATTGGGGTAAGAAAAAGGAGTTTGACTTTATATAGTTTGAGTTCAATATCAGAAAAGCCAGATAGAGAGTGTTCTTATTTATTGGTTTAATATCGTTTGCGGAGTGTCTTTGTCTGTTATAAAACTTTAATGAGGTTGTGCAAAATTTATCCCAAATAAACAAATTTATAAAGTGTAAATGATAGAAGAAGTCATAGTTAGAAATAGATAAAACAAGTGAACAAAGGCATGTGTCAGTATCTATTGAAAGAATCAAATCAATGAACAAAAACCGATAGAAATAGATAGATTTAAAAAATCATGTAGTAATCTTTTTTTTTTTTTTGACATTTGTAATAAGTAATTGTGTGAACATTGAAAGTAGTTCTACGATAATGGAAAAGGAAGAGTAAACTTCACTGATTTTTAATGCCTGCAATTCACCAAAGACCAAATACCATTCTACAGGAGACATAGGTAATTGATTAGCACTAAATCACACATATGGATTGTTGACATCTACAAACTCCTGTTTAATTACCATCTATATTTTCGTTTTTCTTTTTAATCAAAATGAGGCTTCAAAAGAATGGCCCAACAGAAGAACAGTTCTCAAATGTGTCAAAATTTGCAGATACTGTATATATGATGATACAAAAAGGATATCTAGCATGATAGAAGATTTTCCTGCTCATAAAGGATATGAAATGCTTGCTTTATGGGTAAGTCAACATCCAAATAAATGACCTAAAAATAGGCTTGATCAGAAAAGGCAACAAAAAATTCATATTCATTACCCATGACATTACCTAGACGAAATATAGCATAAATAGATCTAACCTTGGTTGACCCTAAAAGCAACTCATAAACTAAATCAAAAAAAGGAAGTACCTTATATTTAGGATGGCCTTTCGCATCCACGGCGAATCTATTTTAAAATAAAGCTCATGCAGATAGATTTCAACAAAAATCAATGTTTGACTTTGAGCTTTATTTATTGTCATTGAAAAATATAATTAATTAAAAATTGTGTTCTTTTAAAAGAAACCGAAATATTTTCATATGTTGATTTCATTGATGGTATTTTTGAAATAAATACATGTGTATTTTTAAAGTCCCCATTAGAAAATATAGCACTAATAATATGCTTGTTAAAATTTTGACATATTAATCGTGTTTCATTACATAATTCTTTAGAAGTATTTAAATTGCACAATAATATAATAGGATAATATTTTTTTTAAAGTCAATTTATACGGAGGTAAATTATCAGGATTTGAAGTGTGTAAAAAATTCTCAAACTGACATTGATCACCAGGTTATATAGTTACATTGATTGCAGTATAAACCTAAGCATCATTAGAAATATAGTGTATAAGCATGCCATTAATTTCATTAACAAAGTTATTTTTTTAGTTAAAATAACTCGTGAAGTCATAGAATATGGAGTTGAGAAAAATATATTAATATTGGGATAAGTTTTATTGAATAACTGATTTCGGGATTCTATCTTATTTGTAAAAAGGAAGATAAAATCATGAAAATTTTGAATTTTATTGCTGTCATTGGTTGCCTTGTTCATTTCCAATTCGCATTAGATATTCGCAGAAAATAGGATCTTCTTTGAAGTGTGAGCTTGAGTGAACAACATACCTTGAAGTGTGAGCTTCGTCAAGGATTCTCTCCAGTAGACTATGCATATTCGAAAAACAAATCCTACCTTGGTATCTCAAAATTCCATCACCACAACACGTTCTATTGACCCACATCTTTCTTAATTTGCATCAAGATGGGATCTTCGGCCTGCTTTTCTTTAACTTCAACACAAAGAAAAGATTTAGCTACCTCATGAACAACTACTCCCCTATCCTCGAAGTCTAAAAGTCGTACTCCTAGATTTGAAAGTCAGTGAATATCCTTCACCATTTCTCTCTTCCTTTCCTCAACATGAGAAAGACTACCTATAGCTAATCTGCTGAGGGCGTCAATTACCATATTTTCCTTGCCTGGATGATAGTAAAGGCTCATGTGATAATCCTTCAAAAGTTTCAACCAATGCCTCCGCCTAAGGTTTAATTCTTTCTACGAGAAAACATACTGTAAACTTTTGTGGTCTGTAAATATATCAACATGTACCCCATAAAGATAATGCCGCTAGATTTTAAGCGCAAACACCACAGCTGCCAATTCCAAGTCATGAATAGGGTTATTTATCTCATGCACATTCAACTACCTAGATGCATTAGACACCACCTTACCGTACTGTATAAGAACACGCCCAAGTCCCACTCGGGATGCATCAAAGTACATAACAAAACCCTCTGTACCTTCCGAAAGAGTCAGAACAGGTTCATTAGTTAGCTTGTCTTTCAACCTCTCAAAGTTGTTCTCACAGGAGTCAGACCATATAAACTTTACTTTTTTCTGAGTCAACTTAGTATGTGGAGCATCTATGGAGGAAAAACTTTCTATGAACCTTCTGTAATACCCTGCCAAACTCAAGAATCTCCAAATGGCAGTTGAAGTCGTGGGTTTGGGCTATTTTCTCACTGCCTTAACCTTCTGAGGATCAACTTTAATTTCCTCACTAGATACAACATGCCCCAAGAAAGAAATAGAATTTAGCCAGAATTCATACTTGAAAAACTTTGCATACAATATATGATCTTTGAGAGTCTGAAGGATAATTCAAAGGTGATTGACATAGTCCTCCTCACTCTTAGAATAAATCAAGATATCATCAATGAAACCTATGATTAAAAGATCTAGAAACTAATGAAACACCCTATTCATTAGGTCTATGAAAGTTGCAGGGGCGTTAGTCAACATGAAGGACATGACTTAAAATTCATAGTGATCGTATTGAGTTTGGAATGTCGTTTGGGTAATATCAGACTCTTTAACCTTCAACTAATGATATCTCGAGCGAAGATCTATCTTTGAAAAACATCTAGCACCCTGAAGCTAGTAAAAAAGATCATTAATTCTAGGAAGGGGATAATTGTTTTTGACACTGACCTTATTTAACTGATGGTAGTCTATACACATATGGAGGGAACCATTTTTTTTAAGCACGAATAGCACCGATGCACCCCAAGAAGAAATACTAGGGCGAATAAAGCCTTTGTCCAGTAAGTCTGTCAGCTGCTCTTTCAACTCTGCAGGAGCCATTTTATATGACGAAATAGAAATAGGATAGGTCTGTGGTAACAAATCAATACCAAAATTCTTTAATTTGCTCCATCTATGAAAGAAAAGATCTCCCTATCAGGTGGTATTCCAGGGAGATCATCAGGTAAGACATCCGTAAATTCATTTACCACAGGGACTGATTTAAGATAAGGACTATCGGTACTTAAATCTTTAACCCGTATAAGTTGATACAAACAACCTTTAGAAATAAGTTTACGGGCTCTGAGGTAAGATATAAATTTCCCTCTAGGTGCTAGAGAATATCTCTCCCACTCTATCACTGGTTCATTTGGAAAGAAAAAACTAACCTTTCGGGTTCTAAGTCTAATGTGGCATAGCATGAATGAAGCTAGTCCATTCCTAAGATAGCATCAAAGTGAACCATCTCAAGCTTTATGATGTATGCCACAGTATCCCAACTATAAAAAGACACAACATTATTTTTATACACCCTCCTAGCCATACCAGAATCACCTACCGGAGTGGAAACAGAGAAAGGTTCTGCAATTACATCGGGCTCAAACCCAAAATCAATAATCACATATGGGGTCACATAAGATAGGGTAGACCTGAGATTAAGCAACACATACACATCATGATAGAAAATTTATAACGTACCCATGAACACTTTTGGTGAGGATTCTTTCACTTTGTGGCTTGTTAAAGCATACAACCAGTTGCGATCGCTTTCGGTAGTTGAAGGGGAACCCTTGGGCTACGGTGGAGGAGCAGAGGAATTAGCCTGTGACTTTGGTCCCCCAACATTACCTCTCGCTGTCGAATAATCCCTTTGGATATGGCCTGGATAGCCGCACAAATAACATACCGTGGCGCCAAATTAACATCTTTCTGGATAATTTCTCCCAATCTTCCACAGTGTGGGTATGATCGAGGAGTATGAGATATACTCCCCTGAGACTGTGTACCCTACAATATCGGCCCATGACTAGACTGAAAATTATGGAATTACTGATCAACTGGAGGTCTGGGAACTGGAGCACTGGCTGCGGACTGAGCATTACCCTAATTCTTTTTCTTCTGCCACCTGTTCCCCAAATTACCACCCTATTCTGACTATAATTCTGGTCTACTGGTCTGGCCATCTTGGATTGCGTATCTTTTCCCCTTATCTCAACTACCTTCTTCTTCTGATTCTCTACCTGCTGCATGTGGACTGACTGTCTGAAGAAGTCCATATCTCTATTCAGTATGGCCCCCTTGTATTCTATCACCAAGTCATCGAAAAGACCAAATGCAAATTTCCCCATTCGGGCTCTTATATTTCCTCCCAACTCCAGAGTGTACTCCTTGAAACTCATTTTTCCTTGCTTTAGATTCATGAATTCTTCAGCTTTGGCCTCTCTCAGCTCCTAAGGAAAGAATCAATCTAGGAAGGCTTCCATAAAATTGCTCCACACTGAAGGCTCGGTATTCTCACCCTTCTTTTCCCACTCGTTATACCATTGGTTTTCCATATCTTTTAATTGATACACTGCTAACTCCACACTTTTAACTTTATTCACGTGCATAACACAAAAAATCTTTTCAACTCATCAATGAACCCTTGAGGGCCCTCTTAAACTTTTGAGCTTGTGAAGACGGGTGGGTTCAATCTCATGAATTGACCAACCCGATTACTTTAAGACGTACCAGATATCGAAACCATATCTTCAGACCGATAGGTTTGAGAGGCTACCAGTTGTGCAATCATATGAATAGACTGCCTAAAGTCAGCATTCAAAATGTCCCTCTGAGAAGGCTGGGGACGGTTAACATTTGTCCTTGGGGCCTGAAAAGGACTGGTCGGGACTAGAGGTACTCCAGGAGTAGGGACATATTTTGAAGTATGGGCTATATTACGGGTCCTCATTCCATGAGTTGGACAGACCTCTTCCGCTTGAGCATTCTGTTCGTTGGTTCTACGGGGAAGCATGGTGATTTGCTGAAAGACAAGAAATAATTGATTAGGGGACTTACAAACTCAAAAACACGAACTAAATTACAAAGAAGGGAAACATTCCTAAACGCCTAGTAGTCTCCTGTCTATAAGTGTGGCACGCTATACACCCACAAACAAGACTCTACCTGACGCGATTTTGCAGACACCCTGAAACCATGAACTGTGCTTTGATACCAAGTTTGTCACGACCCAAACTGAGGCCCTGGCCATGACGAGCATTCCAAACTATAAAGGCCGGACGCCCTTCTCTATCTGATAGTCATACACAATATTCATATAATAAAAGAAGATATGGAATTACAACATAATATGAAATCATGGTCATACTCTGAACTCAATTTAATGATAATGAATTAAAATCCAACAACTCTAGATAACTTCTAAACCAGTCTGCAAAATCTCTATTACATGCTATAATGACAACTGTTTGAATCTGGGATGTGACCCTAGTGAACCCAAATCAAACTAAATAACATAATCTAATATAAGCGGGCCTTCTAGAATAAATAAGGCTCACCACTACACAGTTCCTTCTCTCTAAAATATCTATTGCATAGACAGACCTCTAGATTGAGCCTCAGACCCTAGAAGGTAGGGGGTCAATACAGTTGTACTGGTACACAGAGAAAATCCAAAATATTTTTTTTTATTCAACATATATGAGAGCAATTTAAAATAGTTCATAAATATATCATATGGTAAGAATCATATGGGCATATTTAAAAGACTCTATAAAATCATCTGAACTCTGTGACACTCTTTATTTTACTTCTGCGCTAGGTGGTATACCCTACAACACTAAAATTCTGCGGGCTATAGAGAATCTGCCATTAACTCGGTAGACAAGCCTCCAAACTGAGTTTGCCACAAGGGTCAAAGTCTCTATCTCTACTACACTACAGGGACATCACCAGCGTATAATAATAATATACTTGTATCGGCAAAACACGGTTTTAGGAAAGGAGTTAATTGACTCGTACTTACTTCGGGAAACCACCTAACCCTCTTTAAGACCATTCTAACTCTTTAAAATATGTATTCTATGAAATCAAACTCTAAGAACTCTAGCTTTGTTATGGCACACGTTTATATGGTATCGTCATATCATTGACTTGCAAGTCGCATCTTTAAGCCATTAATAGCTTATTATAATTCTCTTATTTCAAAACATAAGGTTTGGGACCACCATATCAATAAATCATTTCAAAGAACTTTTTCTTAAAACTCATGTAAACACATGCAAAAAACTCTCTTTTTCAACATTTCAAATACACAAGGTGGTCATGTCAAAGTTCTCAACTACATGCAATTCTTTATCTCTAAAAAAAGGATATTGTTATATCAAGAAACTCCCTCTCATCATCTCTAAATCATGTTCAAATAAAATGATATTAAGAAAACCACTTTCAAACCATAAAACATGCATTTCTAATCATTCCTGACAAGATTATAAACTTTAATTCATCACAAGAGAGGGACTTCATAATTATGCTCTCAATCAATCTTAAAAACTCAATTTCATACATATACATATGAGTATAAATCAATTTAAGAGGAAATGCCTAAAGACCAAATCAATAGTAGCATTTAAACATTCAGAATGTATAATTTAAAACATAGATTCCAAAACCACTTTATAAATTCAAGCTTGATAAACCTTAAATCTTATTCAAGTGTATGCATAAGCCCATGTAGTTTTAGGATAAACCCCATGTACCTTAGGTTATGAGTTTTGGATGAACGTTTGCTTTTGGGATTCTATTTGTATTTCTAATGGATGATTCTTAAAGCCCTGGGCTTGGGAATTCCAATTCTTAAATCAATTTCGAGAATAGATGGTTAAATCTTGAGTTTCCTTGGATTTTTGGGTTGAAACCCTAAGGAGTGTTCTTGATAAATTTTGATGAAAATATCAATAAAGTGGTGATTTAGGAGTATAATCCCGTGTTAAGGATAAAAAGGGGTAGGGGAAATAACTAAATTTCCCCCTTGGATGCAAATTTTAAAAACCTAAACAACCGGGCATCAACGTAATAGGTGACGCGGCACGTCGATGCCATCGACGTGATACCAGATGTGTCGCACCCTAATTGCATCAAGCCTTATTACTTTTTGCCTGGCAGCTCCTGCACAAAATTGACCAACACAATGGGCGAAGTGGCGCCCTAAGATTGTGTTGGTTCATTATTTTTGGACACCAAACAAGGTCTAAGCGCGGCCCAAAAAATTCAAAACTTGTTCAAGATGTCCTATCGACTAACCCCATCGTGAATCAACTTAAAAATTAACTATCGGAGGTCGAGATGGTTATAAAATTACTTCTTAAAGATTTGGAGCTCAAAATGAGACTAAGTTCTTTTGACACTTCGAAAAATTTTCAAGTTTTCAACTCTATAATCATGCTACTAGGAGATAACACATGGAGGAGTTTTGCGGGGTGTTACTTCATGGGCCATAAATAATATCCTCTATCTCAAATCACCCATATTTAGAACACACAACCTACCCTAACAACGAAGAACACCATCTCCCCATTAGAAGAAAACCTCAACCTTCTGATCTTAAACTTCTTACTTTAACTTAAGAAAAAATTTTACTTTACTTTGGCAACCAATGAGGATTTCGAACCATCTGAACCCAAACACTACCTTCGAATGAATCAGTTACTCGAACACCCAATATAGCCAGCTAATGAATCATGTGAACTAACTCCTTCTTATCATCCTTAACATGGGCAATACTTCCCATAGACAACTTTCTAATAGCATCATCCACAACATTGTCCATACCAAGGTGATACAATACACTCATATTATAATCTTTCAACAATTCAAGCTATCTTCTGATAAAGATTTAGGTCCTTTTATGTGAATACATACTGTAAGCTCTTGTGATCAGTAAACACATCCACATGTACACCATAAAGATAATTCATCCAAATTCTTAAGGTAAAAAAAACTATAGGCAACTCAAGATCATAAGTCGAGTAGTTCTTCTCATGGGATTTAAGAAGTCTAGAGGCCTAGGGTATGACCTTACCTCGCTGTATCATCACACACCAAGACCAACTCTGGAAGTATCATAATAAACTAAGAACTTATATGAGCCCTTGGGTAGAGTCAATGCTAGATCAAAAGTGAGCTGAGTCTTCAACTCCTAAAAACTATTCTTGCATGAATCAGACCACTGAAACTTGATTTTTTTCTGAGTTAGTCTGTATATGGGAGAGGAAATAGAGAAGAATACTTCCACAAATCATCTATAGTAAATAACCAAACCCAAAAAACTCTTAATAACTAACGGAGAGATGAGTCTAGGCCAGTTCTTCATTGCTTCGATCAGATCAACTCAAATGCCTTCACTAAAAATAATGTGACCGATAAAAGATATTAATTTTTACTAGAATTTTCTTTTTCTAAACTTGGAAAATAGTTGATGATTTTTAAGTGTCTGCAAACTAATTCTCAAATGGTCAGCATGCTCACCTTTACTACGAGAATAGACAAGAATGTTATCTATGAAGACTATGACGAACATGTCTAGATACTGCTTGAACATTTTGTTCATCAAGTCCATAAAAGTTGCTAGAGCATTCTTTAGTTTAAAAGACATAACTACAAATTTAAAGTGACCATACTGAGTTTTGAAGGCTTTTATCAAAATGTCACATTCTCTGACTCTAGGTTAATAATAGCCGGATCTGAGGTCTATTTTAGAGAAATATTTTGCACCCTAAAGCTAGTAAAAAAAGTCATCAATCTTGGGGAGAGAATGCTTATTCTTGATTGTGACTTTGTTTAACTGACGATATTTGATGCACATTCTGAGAGAACCATCTTTCTTTCACACGAAGAGATATGGAGCACCCCATGGGGCAATACTAGGCCTACTAAAACCCTTGTTTAAGAGATCTTTTAACTGCTCCTTTAATTCCTTAAGCTCGATTGGAGCCATCTGTAAAGGTGGAATTGAAATAGATTGGGTTTCTAGAAAGAGTTCTATTCCGAAATCTATTTCCTTCTCAGGAGGAACTTCAAGTAGACGTTCAAGGAACACTTCTGGGACCTCATTTACTACTGAAATTAATGCATGTTTTGGGGTTTTTGAACTTGATCTCTAGACTCAAACAAGATGATAGATACATTCCTTAGAAATCATTTTTCTCTCCTTAAGAAAAGAGACAAACCGCCCTATAGGGATTGAGGTACTACCTTTCCATTTTAGGACTGGCTCATTAGGGAACTTAAACTGAACTATCCTATTTATACAGTCAATTAAGGCATAATAGGAGTGGAGCTAATCGATGCCAAGAATGACATTAAAATCGGTCATCTCTAACCCTATGAGATCAACTGAAATAACTTTCTCAGATTCTGTGATTGGGAAATTTATGTATACCCATCTGGTTATAATAGAACTATTGACTTGAGTAGATATTGAGAAGGGCTCTGTAAGAACTTTTGGACTGACACCAAGCTTACTTCTATATAGGGAGTCATAAAGGATACTGTGGATCTGCAATCTAATAATGCATAAACATGAAGGTGGAATACTTGTAATGTACTCTTAAACACATTAGGAGAACCTTCCTGATCTTGTCAAGTTTGAAAGGGATAGAGTCAATTCTGACACTGGCCATTAGTTGCACTAGAAGTGGCACCCTGCTGATATAGGCGACTTGCTAGTACCTCTTAAAGAACTAGCCTAACCCTGCGGGCCAAAATCATTACACTTCTAAGAAACCAATGATCAATCCCTGATTTTGTAGCCTGGCTTTCCATATCCAAAACAAACATCACTACTACCCATGCACTTACCTTTGGGTTTTTTACCGTATCTTCTATTGAGGGTGTTATGTGACCACTATTCACACTACCCTAGGACTTAGAGCCTGGTGGTCTATCTCAATTACCTATCTAAACATAGGTACTAGAGCACAAGCAAAATATGAGGCTGGGGTTGAAGATTTCTAGTAGAACTGAGAATGATTCCCACCATCCAACCTTTGTTGAGAGAAGCTGAAGCTATCGATTATGTCTTTTTTATTCTCCATTTCCTTATCCTTAAGCTTCTTTTCCTCAATATTCTTAGCATGAACCATCAATCTAGAAAGGTATATTTCCTTAATCAACATCACGGTTGGACACTCCTTGACCAAATCTTCAGAAACCCCAGACACAAACTTACTCATTCAGGACCTGGAATCAGCCACCATAGTCGGAGCATACATGGCTAACTAGATAAACTTGAGTGAATACTCTTTTACACTATGGTACCCTAGTTTAAATGAATGAACTCCTTCACTTTGTACTTCCTCAACTAAAGTGGAAAGAATCTATCTAAGAAAGCAGTAGCAAACTTATCCCTATCTACAGGTGCATTGACGTCTCTATCCTTCTTCAATTGATTCACCCAAATAAGAGCTACTCATTATAATTGGTAAGTATCTAAGTAAGCACCCTTACTCATATTAACACCCATGATATCTTTCATCTTCTGCACACAGTCCAAAAAATCTTGTAGATCCTCTTCAGACTTAGATCCAGAGAAGGTTAGAGGATTCATCCGAGTGAAATCCTAGATTTAGGATGGTGTTGGATTCACTATTAGATTGTCTAGAGTAATATAGTGCTGGTTATTTTAGGAATCTGTAAATTGTCCAAAACTATGAAAATAGCCCAAAATTTGGCATGGGAGACCTACTTATTCATAGGGTCTTTAGGAATAGGTGGCGGCACGGGCTGGTCCCTATTTCGTCTCCTATTATTCCTTCTGGGATACATTTTCTATAAATTGATAAAGGACTAGTTGGAATAAGAAATTCAATAGAGCTAGTATTCCATCGCACAATATGAACAATGAAAGAAGAGAAATTTTCCTAAAATGTCTTGTAGCGTCTCGCCTATAAGTGTGGCACACTTCATACCCATGAATAAGACTCTACTTAATACGAACTTTATATACCTTAGGACACTTTAAACCTGGCTTTGATACTAAGTTTGTCATGACTTGAGACTTCCTCTTAGTCGTAACACCGTGCTTAAGGCCACCAGTGACCCCAAGCTAACCCATAATCTGGCACAAGCTGTAAATGCCGAAGGAAGATAACAAAATATTGTACGGAAGTCATTTAATAAATGTTTTAATAGTCAAGTAGATATCAAAGTATTTTGAAACACATCACTAAAAACATAACTAACTTTCTATCTGGTTGAAAGTTTCTAAACATGATGAGTTGCTGGGATAAGTCCCTAACTAACTCTGACTATTGAAATAACATGAACTAAAATAACTGATGAGGACTCACCAGTGCTACAACAGAGTGGCACCTAAATTATCTAAGTATGATCAAAGAACTGAGCATCCGATCTTATGTTACAAGATAATATAGCGTAAAAGAGAGTTTGAGGTCAATACTTTGAATTTAATGGTATGCGAGGTGAGGACTGACTGATATACATATAAATTAGGCATGAATATACGAACATGAATATAGAATGCAAAACCAAGCATAAACATATATTAAAATAATTTGAATAATTGGATAACTTATATATGGACACTTGGTCATGCAAGCTTGAACTAATGCAGTCTGAATGCTGAACAAAAAATATGGGAGAAATTATATAAATGACATGCCCCAATCTGAGCTAATTAGTGTCCAACCTGTAACCTCAGTTGGAAGGGTATCAGTACCTTTCCATGGGTACCAACACTGGTTGTGTAGAACCACTAAAATGATGTCCCAAAGGACTAGGGTTCCTATTCTCTACTAGAGGGTAACCCCTAAGAGAGTGTCGGTCCTCAATTGGCTGGTGACCTATCATAAGCTATGTTGGATATGTAGTTCTGGAACTTAGGGACTTATACTAAAGGTCTCAATCCTCTATTGGCACGTAAGCATTCATCCCTAGGTTTACTTGGTGTTAAGTCCTAATCCCAACTAAACTGACACTGACATTGATGAAAATCTTAACATGACTGATACTGACATATGGTCAACATGATAAAATTGTAAATTAATGATACAAGTATGCTCTAAATGACTTAAAACTTAACATCTTTTACATATATAAATATCTAGGTATCAGGTGATCATAACCCACCCATATTATCTAATGAAGATTGATCTTGACAATATTGAACAGTCCATGGTATAGAAAAATCATGAATAACACCTAAATCAATAACTAATCATGATGTAGATATTTACATTATCAAACATATAGAAACACAATTATCAAGAGGTAATATATTTTTCATTGATGAACTTGAGAGTTTAACTGAATAAATTATGAAATTAATACTTCTCATAGAACCTTAGACAAAAGGGATTTAAATTTGAAAATTTGGAGAAACTTTGGACTCAATGGGTGAAAGGAGACCATTGGTGAATATCCCACATACCTGAAGTAAAGCCTTTAAGGAACCTTCTTGAGAATTGGACTTGCTTGAAGAACCCTAGTTTACTTTTGAGAGAGAAAAGAATCGCCTTTTTGGTTTTTCTTGCATAAAATTTATAATTATTTTATGATTTGAGGCTTTGGGTATTTTATACCATCCTTTGTGAATCCAAAACAACGTGAGTTTGGATTTTAAGGGAGTAGGAAAAAAATATAAAATTCCCTGAAAAAATGTGTTGGAATAAACATTCACAGTCGCTATGACTCACTTCACGATTGGTTTCGAGTCCTGGTCTGAGTCGTAACCTGGGATATTAGGATTTTGGATACATTCTATTATGACTATGACTTACCATCTAATCACTCTTTACAACTGACTATGAGTAGTTGGGTGAAGTCGTAGTCTGAGACTTGATTCTTAGATCCTTTACCAGTCAAGCTACGGGTCCATACAATAACTTGTAAAGTCTGACTACGAGTCGTGTACTAGACTCGTAACCATTGGAAGGGATTCTTGGTTACATACTTCTTCTACTATGACTTACTCATAGTGATTACTCATGAGTGGTTATGACTCATTTCCTGAATTGTAGTCATAATAGTGTATCGAGCCCTTAGGGAAATTTTTTCATAAATCTTTGCCATGACATTGAATTAAGGTAAGACTTGATGCGTTGGAAAGATAACCTCGTTTCCTATCTTTTAAGGGGTGTAAATCTTGAAAATTTAAGGTATTACACTTAATGTCTGAACATACCTCTACATTAATATGGCAGCTAAATGACAGATAAATTTATGCTGTAAATAGGGATTGTAGGGCATGACCCAAGTATTGTAAATTTTGTATTGCTTTAGTTCTGTATGTGCTTTCATTTTTCGTCTTTTGTAAATAGGGTAAGAATTTTTTACCTTTATTGCTTGTTCTGAAAGTTCTTTAGGATGTTCAAATTTGTAAGAGCCTTTTTTAATGCAAGAACATGTTGGATTTAAATAGCCACAAGGTCCATGAATTATGTGTTTAGTCACAATAACATATAAGTCTTGGTCTTTACAATCAGGTAGCTCGATGTAAATTATTTTATCATAAGCCGTTGGCGTTAATAATTTGTATTTGTTTGTAAGTATAATAAGAAAATGTTAATGGGGGGAGATCCCATTTTTGAAACTCTATTGTGTATATCAAAGCTACAACTTTTTAAAATATGTTATTTTAGTATATCTATTTTAAGTTCTTCTACCTTTGATTCTTGACTGATTGAATCAGGTATGTTTTGAACTTCAATAGTTGGCATTAGATGTTCTTGTATTCCAAGCCAGGAAGGATTGCAAGTGATTGAATATGTAGGGTTTTCTAAATTATTGTATCGAAACAATAACATCCATATATCGGTGATACGTCTTTTGGACAACCAATGAAACTTGCAAGTAAAATTCATCCTTTTCTAATATTTGAAGCATCTCTTTCTCCATGTTTTAATATATCAATAATCTTTTACAGTACTACAATTCCAAATAGATTTTGATTAAATGAAAAAAAATCTAGTCGTTGTGTCTCAAGTTTTATGTATTGGTCAACTATATATTGTTGGAACACTCTTCTAAAATGTAAAGTTGATTTAATTTTTTATATCTTATTTAACATTTATAGAAAAAATATTCACAACAAGAAACAATTTGTCTTTTTTTGTTTCCTTCAGATAGAAATTCTGATTCTATGTCGAGTAGTCCATCAATTCAAGCCATGTCTATTATACTTGGTAGTTTTTCATTGTCACGGTAAATTTGATATTTGGAAGTGTCACATGTTTGTGTCATTTTCTATATACGGGAGTGCCATCCATTTTCACCTTGAGGGAATAACAATGGATACTATAATGAATCATAACATTTGTAGTAGTAATTGACCAATTATGATTTTTCATTGTGAGTGTATATTCGAATATGGGTGTATAAACTTTGTCAGTTGATTCTTATTCTATCCATATTGCTCTAACTTCAGATGTAGTTGACAAATTGTATGTTCTTTAGTTCAAATCAGAGTTTGATTTAAGTGTAATGTAGAATTAAGATAATTTTTAAATGGCTGTTAAAAACTTAAGAAAGATAGTATATGAGATAATTTTCATTATATACATCAGCTTTGTCACAATTAATTCACTTAGATTTTCCAGTAAAGCAATTCGATTTGTTATATATTTTCATTAACATAGAAGTATAATTGTAAATATTTAGGTCATTTGTCAGAAGGAACTAAAACCTCAATAAAGTGGTACATCTATCCCTGAACTCTACATGTTTATATTATGTGATCTTTCTTTGCTAAGTTTTTGTAATAATTTACTCCAAGAGAGGTGAATGCAAGCATATTATTGTATGTTCTACTATAGGTGCAACAATATTTACTTTATTCGGTGTTTTCTTAAAATAGATTCCGTAATTCCTCTGACATTTGGGGGAAAGTTAGTTTAATTGAGACCTTATCGCAATAAAATCCTGGTGGTTTATATTGAAATATTTTTGTTTCATAAAATTTACAGTTAGAAATTTTTTTAAGTGCACATAACTTTTTGAAATAGATTACCATTCTGTAAATTTTTTTCTAAACTTTTTTTACCTGTCGATCATAAACTATAATATCGTTACAAACAAATTAAGACAAGTATGACATCGTTGCTGCATAGAGACATGTACCTTTATTTGAAGCATTTAGTGGAGTTGAAGACTTTTTGGCTGCTTCACATCTACGTGATGTTGATCTTGATATTCCAAAGTTAATAGTCAAAAATAAAGAATGCATAAAATTAGTTATAAGCATCCGATTTACCTCGACTTACCTACTTCGAAGATAGAGGCTCAAGCAATTGTTTGTGTAGTCGCAGAAGTATGTCCTACAAAGTGTTGGAAGTGAAAGCTGTATAAATACTAATAAATCAATCAACTTATGAAAAAATATGTATACATGCCAAAGCAACAGTAATACAAAATTTAGGTTCCCGGCCTTCACTGCTAGGTGATGTAGGAGTGGAAATTGAAAGCAAACTTAGATTTTTGACATGACTCTCAACTTGTAATAATGACATTGTATTATCCGCTGTTGCATGAGTCGACACCTTTTTTATTCGGCTCTTCTAGTTTCTTGTCGTGACAAAAGTAATTATTTTCTTTCTGTTGACATTTGCGCATATCTATTATGACGTAGCATATTTCTCTTGTTGTTTTCAGCTTTTGCAGTCTATCATTATTACTTGTTGACATTCCTGTTGCAAGCAATTTTTAATTCCACAGAAGAAATAAGTGTATATTACTGTAAGTGAAGATACATATCCTTAGATACACATGAGAAGTCTAACAAAATATAAGACCGCAATTGAAGATACATATCGTTGGAAATATAGGAGAAATCTGATGAAATTTAAGACTGTCAGAAAAAAAAAATTAGCTAATGTAGCCCTTTAATTTTTTCTTTTTAAATTAGCTAATGTAGATACTTATAAATTTGGATATACATGTTTTATTTTGGAACTAAGAATCATGGTTAAACCAACCTAATGCTTAAAACTAGACTTTATTATGAACATGCAAGTAAATATTTATACAGAAAGACAAAGCAAAAATTTAGAAATCCTCTTAGATTTGAAATTCGCCAACTACGAATAAATTTTCAGCTAGTAGAGATAAAATTATAGATATTAAGAGATGAGATGAGTGAGTGACTCCAAATTGAAGATCTAACTCAGAAAAAGAAACCAAAAAAACTCACCAGATTATTACATCTAGAATAGACAAAGAGTTAGCTGAAAAAGACAGAGATATCGAAGTTTGGTGAAATACCTGATTACAAATACAATAAAAGTGATTAATTTTTTTTTCCAACCACTTAAGAATCACCTTCAATCAATTTTTTGAGAGAAATTAAGCTTTCTTGGACATTCAATTTTTGGTCTTCTTCTGTAGCTTTAAGATAGATTTTTTGTTATCAATAGATGTACAGAAGTGCAAACAGCAGGAATAGATAATGAAAGGTTGTACTATTTACTTTATTCTTTTTCTCTCCTGACTCATATTATTTTATCTTTTATTTGTTACTCTATGATTTTGTGTGTATTACTTAATAATTTTATTTCAGTCAAGTATGTTCAAACAATAAATAATAGTGGTAATATTAACATACCTCCTTTTGAATATAATTAATTTATTTCTTTGTCATTAGATATTGAATAGTATTTGTATCAAAGTAAAATGAGTAGTTAAATTATTCATTTATTTTATAAACTGCAAAATTATTGTAGAACATCTATGTTTAATATTTTTTAGTAATCTGGGAGTAAAAGAAATCACTTTCTATTATATATACATTGAACTTAATCTCTATGTGATATACAAAACAACAATATTAGTTATACTGACTTTGAAATATCAATTTGGCTAAAATAATTTTTTGATGTTATTTCATAATTTTGTTAATGAACCTGTTCATAGAGTGAACGTAATGCTAACACAAAGTATGTGTGTTTTCAATTCTATTTGTAGTTAACTCTGCCACATTAGAATGTTTGTATGAAATCTGCCGTTAAAGTCGTTATTATAAATCACATTTTAAGACTGAAATATTACTTTTTAGTAATGATTTTATCGGATCAAATTAGAATATTCCTAAAATTAAAATTCACACACCTATATATATGTGTGTGTCTGTATGCATGCATGTATAGATGTATGTATGTATGTATGTATGTATGTATATTGATTATTTAGTGGATATAAAAAGAAAATTTATGTATGTATATATATGTATATATGTGTGTGTATGCGTGTGTGTATGTATGTAGATTAGTTAGTGGATATAAAAATAAAATTTACTCATCTAAATGGTACTCATCTTTTACATATATTCAATATTTAGAAAGTGTATAATAAGATCATAAGTGCAGATTTTGTACAAACATCACTTGAAAAGATAGCCCATAAAGTTTCAAATGAATTCAAGTTATCACCTACGACTTGCTGGATATCGCCTAATTGGCTTGTTCATTTGGGCAAGCTTGTTCTGGCATCAAAGAAATCCATTTTTTCCTTTAAATGTGCTCTTGTTCTACTGAATGAGAATCTGCAAACTGGAGCATTAATTTTGTGCCAGATTCATGAATGGATTAGCAATTCATATTTTTTTCCTCTATCACATGGAGGTGGTGTAATCCAACTAAATGTGCCGTCTAAAGTTCATAATCTGTAAGAAGTAGAAAAATATTTTGCTAGTATTTCAAATAATTTGATAACTATGTACGCATGTGGTACTCTTTTGGACTGTTATGCTAATGCAAAATCGTTGAGAAAAACACTAGGTACAATGTAAAAGATGAGAAGTCCAGGGAGTGCTACTGTACTGACTTGCAATATTATGGAGAAACTTTATGTTAAAACAGGAAATCTTGACAAGTTGCACTCATTAGTGCAAGGAATGGATGCTAAAGAAATTTATGTAGATGCATTCACCTACGCTATTTGGTTAAATGCCGATGTATGCATTGTAGATATTAAGGAAATGGAGAAACTTGTAATGAAGGTGGAAGAATATCCCCTGCTAATTGACATGGAATGGTTTTGCAATTGCCGTCGAAGTATACATGAAAGCTGGTGTTGTAGAAAATGCTTCTGTGGTATTGACAAAATGCAAGCTCTTAAGTAAACGGAGAAATGAAAGGTTTGGTAATGAATACATGCTTTCCTTCTATGCTAGTGTGGGTAGAACAATGATATGTACCGTGTATGAATTTGAAGCTGCATTATCGATGTACATATTATGAGAAATGCGATTTCTACCTTCTTAGCGTCTAAGTTAATGAAACATAAGAATACTACAGCTAAGGTGATATATATATATATATATATATATATATATATATATATATATATATATATATATGTATGTATGTATGTATATAAAACAATATTTACAATAACCACAGATGTTTATCTAGTCAAATTGCTTGAAAGCATTGATGTAGTAGTCATTACAATACTACTTGAAAAAAGTAAATAGTCATTGAAATTTCTGACACACCACGATTATATTCCGAATGTACAAATGTTGGATGATAGAGTTAAAGTCCATCCAAGCTTTTGCATTTTCAAAGAGAATTACAACATACCTAAGGTGAAAAGGTAAATATTAGTCGCCTTGGAAAGCTAGGAAATCTTGACAGTATTTATGGTAAGAAATACACAGAGCATAACTCAAAACTACAACTAATGAAACTTAACAATCATGATTTAAAGGTAAAATTAGCTTAATAAATAAATATGTGTATACCAAAGTCTACCTAGAAGCGACACATTTCCATGCCACTAAATCAAAAGCAGTGAGGTGGCACAAAAAGTTGCTAAATCTACAATGCATTTGTTATATTGATCCATAATTTTAAATGGCTAATCATTCATATGAGCAGAAGTGTGGCGATTCAGAGCCCAAAAAAATTAATCCTTTTCAAGTAGGCAAAAGTCAGCAAAAAAAGGACATCAGTTCCTACAAGCAAACCAAAATGAATATACAAAAAGTAAAAGCTTTATAAAATCATATTACATATCCCTTTAAGCATATAGGCAGGAATGATTTTTATTTGTATGTCATCAAGAAAAGCTGACAAAAAAAGAAAGAAAGTTCCTGCAAGCAAACCATAATGAATATGATAAAAGTAAAACCTCTATAAAAAAATTATTTTAAATATCCCTTTAAGCATATTGGCAGGAATGATTGTTGTTTGCAAGCCACCAAGTTTAAACAGAACAAGAAAGACACCAAGGATTTCATGTTGTTATCGATATGCAAGTTGACTTCCTTTATGTTCTAGAAGAGAATAGGACAGGGCAACACTAAGCAGTTAAATTTCAGGTGAAGAGTTAGTAGGTGCACCTTGTTTCTTTACAATTAATCCTGAAAGAAAAATTGTCTTAATCCTCCATTCAACTCATTGTTCCAAGAATGAATTCATCTCGTTGTTCTCTGGTGATGTTAACCTGAGTACTTCGAAGAAAAGTTACATTCATTTTAGGACTCCACCACAGAATGTTTGTCCTATGTTATAGGTAAAGAGGATCATTAACTCTCTCAAAGTGATTCTAGATATGGACTGCGAAAAAAACAGGATCTATCCTAAAGAAAATAGAATATAAGGCATAATTTTTTTCAATTATTCTAAAGAGAAATAATGGTTGCAACTTAGGTAACTGCATTATCCATTTCTACTAACGGTTTGCATGCTTTAAAGAATTTACACCCACAAGAAATGTTAATGTGGTGCCATCGCTATTTTGAAGCACAATCTAGATATAGGCAGTATGTATATATATATATATACATACAAGTTAAAAAGAAACTACAACAACCATCTTATAAAATATAATGGGAATGAATTGAGTCTAGAGAAAGATTCTAATCTATAAAAAGGAATTAGGTGAAGGCTTCTTACTCAAACTGATGCAAGACAATTAAATGTATATATATATATATATATATATACATATATATATGTATATATATATATATATATATACTTGGGTACCAACTACATATACTACACCTATTACTATCTAAACCTTTATTTCTTTGGAAATCATGTTCACATTCTTGAGTAATATTCATTAAATTATTTATTGTTAGGCTGTTTAAATCTAAATCGTCTATTTCTTGGCCTAATTCATTAACTAGGTTTTCTTCTTCTGAGTCTGAGGAATCAGATTTTTGATTATCTTTATCGGTTATATCAATACTTATTATTGAATAGATACTTTCTCTGTCGGACAAATATTCATCTACATTTAATAGTGTTTCCTGGAAGTCTTCTATTAATTGCGAATTTCTTGTTCTATTATTATTCCTCTTTGGACATACGTTAGCTAAATGATCTATGTTGCCACACGTATAACATTCTAATTTATTTTTGTAGTTTCTATCATTTCTATATTTTCTTACATGTCTATCTCTATTGAGCCATGGTTTTTTAGCTTTTGACTTTCTTAAAAAGTATTGTTTTCTGCTATATGGTTTCTGATTATTTCGTTTCTTATATTTCTTACGTTGTTGTTGATCATAATTATGGGTTTGTATATATCCTTTAGTCTGGATTCCTATCTTAATGTTTCTTCCAAATTCCTTTAAGTTCATTAGGAAACTGCGTCGATTTGATAAAAGGTCCATTTTTGTGGCTTTCTTATTATCTTCTTACGTTCGTTTTGAGGGGTTATTTCGATTTTCTTTAATTGATTTACAAGTTCTTCTATTTCTGAAATAGGTTTTTGTTTTTCGTTGGTTTCTTTGTCTTTTATTAAAATATCTATCTTTATATGTAATTCTGGTAATTCTGGTTCTTTTGGAGTTGTAATTATTTCTTTATTCTTTATTAAGCTATCTATCTTTTTATGCAAATCTAAAAGTAGTTCTATTATGGTATTATTTTGTTTTAGTAAGACTTTATCTGTTTGACTTGAAGGTATATATCTAGATAGTCCTTCTGGTTCACTATGATGAACTCTTGATTTTTCTAGTGCTTTTAAATAGTTTATATCTTCTTCACTCATGAAAGAGAGATCTCTTCTAATCTTTTTACTATTTCTTGTAAATCTTTGATTTCTTTAGTTATAGTCTCGACCTGTTGTACAAGCGTAGATATTAATTGTGTTGTTTTCGATTCTAGTTCTTTAGGTTTTTCTATTAATGTCTTTATTAGTTTTTCGATTTCTATTTTTGTAGGTATTTGTTCTAAATTAAATTTATGGTTTAGATACTGGATTTTTCTATCTATTTCTAGTTCTTGTGATTTTAAATAATCTAAATTTTGTTCTATTTTTTCTAGAGTCTTTTTATCTTTCGTTTGAGTAATTTCTATTTGTTCTAAAGTTTTTATTATACTGTTATTTTTTTCTTGAATTTTTTCACTAGAATTAATTAAAAGGTCTACTATTGTATTATATTATTTATCTTCTGAATGTAAAATATGATAGATTAGAATCTTTCTCTAGACTCAATTCATTCCCATTATATTTTATAAGATGGTTGTTGTAGTTTCTTTTTAACTTGTAAATTCCTAGGAATTCTGGCCTTGATAGTCCACCAAGTCTGCAGAATAGACATAGGACGAGTGTTAGTTGCCAGATAAAAATATTCCGGGGTGTGGTTAAAGAAGTAAAGTGTTAAGAACATAGATTAGGAGGAAGAGATGAACAGGGTAAGTTTAAAAAAAAGGTAAAAAATTGGGGAAAATATAAATCTTAAGAACGATAAAAATGAAGAAACCATGAGAGAGAGGGAGTACTGAGTAGGATTTACACAAAATATTGACAAAAAGCAATCAAAAAGTAATCTTTTTTACGTTCTCAATTGAAAAAATGCATTATTGAAATATCATCTTATTTTTTATTGAAATATCCTCTTATTTTGGTATCAGAGCGAGAAGGTTTTGGGAATATTTCCTACTAACTCGCAAAAGTTTTATAAACTCTGTATGAAAAGGCATAGATCATTCCAAGATATAAGGTGTAGCTATTTTTATTTATTTAGAGAGTATAGAAAAATCCTTGGTCTAAAAGTCAGAAAAACCAACTTAGAAGAAAGTTTAAAAAGATTATTAAAAGCCTGTAGATTAAATAAATCAATAAATAAATCTAGACGAGCTTGCGAACTAGTAAGTGCTATAAATTGGGAAATACAAAGTTGTGAAAGAGACTTAGAACAGAGTACTAGAGCAGTAAAGTGGATTAACGAACGTATTAAAAGAAAAGCTTATCAGCTAGGATAGTAAATGCCAATAAGATATATATTCATTATATTAGAGAAGTACAACGTCAATATTATAGGGAAGTTACTTACAAACGCCAAATTACAAAAATACGGAACCAATTTATAGAAAGATTAGAAAAATTAGACAAAGAAATAAAAAACTTAGAAAAAGATATTATAAAGTTTAGAGAAACAAAAAACTACGAAATAGTTGCTATAGGTATAAATCATTATAAAAACATTTTAATTAGTGAACGATCTAGATTAATAGAGATTTTACAAGAACTAGACTTAGACTTAACTTGGTCAAAAAATAGATTAACATATCAAACTAAACTAAGCAAAAAATATCTTAATTTAAATCACTTAGGATAACAATATAGCGTCGTTAAAACGCCTTGACTACTTAGACCTTAGATTTCAACCAGAAAAGAAATATAGGATATTAAAAGATAATTCTACTATAAGGTGTAATTTTAACCAAGGAGAACATATTTTACACTCAGAAGATAAACAATATAATACAATAATAGACCTTTTGATTAATTCTAGCGAAAAAACACAAGAAAAAGATAACGGTATAATAAGAACTCTAGAACAAATAGATGTTACTCAAAATAAACTTAAAAAGACCCTAGAAAAAATAGAACAAAATTTGGATTATCTAAAAACACAAGAAACAGAAATAGACAGAAAAATTCAGTATTTAAATCACAAATTTAATTTGGAACAAATACCTACGAAAATAGAAATTGAAAAATTAATAAAAACATTAGTCGAAAAGCCTAAAGAATTAGAAGTAAAAACAACACAGTTAATATCTAAGCTTGTAGAACAAGTAGAAAATATAACAAGAGAAATCAAAGACTTACAAGAAATAACAAAAAGATTAGAAGAAATATTACTTTCATGAGTGAAGAGGATACAAACTATATAAAGGCACTAGAAAAATCAAGAATCCATCATAGTGAACCAGAAGGACTATCTAGGTATATACCTTCAAGTTAAACAGATAAAGTCTTACTAAAACAAAATAACACTATAATAGAACTACTATTAGATTTGCATAGAAAGATAGATAGTCTAATTAAAGACAAATAAACAATTTTAAAACCTCTCCAGAAAGAACCGGAATTACATAAAAATATAGATATTTTAATAAAAAATAAAGAAGAGCAACCAAAAACTAATTCCGAAATAGAAGAACTTGTTAACCAATTAAAGAAAATTGAAATAACTCCTCAAGACGAACGCAAGAAGATAATAAGGAAACCACAGAGATGGAATTTTTATCAAATCGACGGAGAACCGTCGAAAATAACAACGAAAGACAAGGAGAAGAAAGACAAAGAATCAGTTTCTCAGAAAACAGGATAGGAAATAATAATATATTATCCAGAATATGCAGAAGACAATCTACTATGGAACAAAACCAAGAACTTAACGAAATAATAGATGTAGATAAAGATTTACAAATCTTTCAACAACATCAGTTAAAACTACTAAATCCTAAGACATTATATAACGCAGGATATTTTTCTTTAGATAATCAGTTAGATAGACATTATAGAGAAGAACAAATAGCAGCCATAGGAGAAGATTTTAAAATACTAGACTTAGTAAATACTAATTCATTAAAACATATAAAGAATAATAAATTGATTTTAATGCATATTGGTTTAATTGTTATAGGAATAAAAGGCTTAACTAGAAAAAACCTAGGATCTAAAGTATTAATAACCATATATGATGATAGATGGTCAGATATTAAAAAATCAGTAATAGGATTAACAGAAGTAGATATGACAAACAATGGAAGAATATTTTATATAAGTCCAGACTTCCTAATGAACTTAAAAGAATTTGGAAGAAATATTAAAATAGGAGTTCAAACTAAAGGATATGAAGAAATGAATAGTGAAAATAATTTATTAATGTGCATAGGTTTTATTGGAAAATTAACTTTAAGTAGTAATACAAAATTTAAATTAAAAGTAAATGATGTGGTAGAAATAATGGGAAATAAAGGCATAAGCCTTATAAAACCAATCAAAATAGATCCCGAAATATATGTAGGATTAGAATGGAATCTAAATAAATTTACGAAACCAAAAACTTTCACTCCAGACTCTCACCTACTGTATACTACAGGTAAAGGAGAAACCTCAGTAAGATTTAAAGATTATAACTATACAACAAAAAGAAACTTAGACGATGATGATACAGAAAGTAATATAGAAACGGAAAGCGAGTTTATGAATATAGACGTTTTACAAGAATATGAAGTAGACATATCCATCGAAAAAGCAGAAAACTTAGCAGAAGAGTATAAAACCATAACTTTCAAATGTAAAGGATGTCAAAAAGACGACATGAAAATAGACGAACGTAAAGAACATTTTAAAAGTTGCCTAAAACGAAGTGATAATTTAGGATATAGAAGTAATGAATCTTTCCTTAATAAAAATAAAGAAGATACAATCTCTATACTAAGTTCTACCATTAGTTACAAAGAATTAGCTGAATTAGAACCAGCTAGCTCTTCTAGTGCTAGCCCCTTCTAACAAACAAACCCTAATCCCCAACTGATAGATTACAGTACCGGCAATGTACCTCGAAGAGCTGCAGTAAGGATAAACCCAGACACAGAAATTAAAGGAGATTATATAAAACCAGTAGGAAAAAAGAATGCCTATAGAAGAACCAATTAAACTCCAAGAAGGAGGAAGTAAGGGTAAAATTTTAAATATTGCAGCACATGATCCCCAAATGTGGGATACAGTAATAGATTTATGGAAAGGTATAGTAGCCGTTGATTACCTAAGACATTATACTGAGACAAATACAGAAACAATTTATAAATATTTGGAAACTTTCTTAGGAGAATCTGCTAAAGCTACATGGGAAAGTTTTAAGACAAACTGCCCCCATGATTTCCAGATTTTACTAAGTATGGGACCAAATCCTTATAATTTTACAAATAAAATGCATATGGTATTAACTGGTAAAGATCCAAATAATGGATTATTAGCCTTACAAAAAGAAGCCTTGATTAAATTGGAGCAATTAAGTATTTCACACTGGGTATACATAAAAAAGTTCTTACAAGATTATTTTTACTACCGTACTGTTAGTGGAAATACCTTTAATGAAGAACTAGGTAAAAAATTATTTAATAAACTACCTGGAGCTTTAGGCAGAGAAATCGAAGAAAGGTGGTATAAAAGAGATGGAGTAGCAGCAAACCCAAATTTAAAATGGACAATAAGACATAGAACACAACATATAATGGATATCTTAACCGAAAAATGTACAAACATACAAATATAGAAACAATTAAAAAGAAATGAGAAGAATTTCTGTAAATTAGTTATATATACAACTCAGAATTATGACCAAAAACAACATAAAAAATATAAGAAACGAAATAATCAAAAACCATATAGCAGAAAACAATATTTCTTAAGAAAATCCAAAGCAAAAAAACCCTGGTTAAACAGGGATAGACATGTTAGAAAATACAGAAATGATAGAAATTATAAAAACAAGCTAGAATGTTACACGTGTGGTAGTATAGATTATCTAGCTAATGTATGTCCCAAAATAAATAATAATAGAACAAGAAATTCTCAACTAATAGAAGACTTCCAAGAAACATTATTAAACGTAGATGAATACATGTCAGACACAGAAAGCATCTATTCGATAATAAGTATTGATATAACTGATAAAGATAACTCTAAATCTGATTCCTCAGAATCAGAGGAAGATAACCTAGTCAATGAATTAGGCCAGGAGATAGAGGATTTAGATTTAAATAACCTAGTAATAAATAACTTAATGAATGTTACCCAAGAATGCGAACACGATTTTCAAAGAAATAAAGGTTTAGATAGTAATAGGTGTCGTATATGTAGTTGGTATCCAAGTAGATACAATAAAGCAAAATGTAAAAAATGTTATCTAGAAGCATTTATAAATTGTATAGAAAACACATTAAAAATAAAAATAGAATCGCAAACAAACAACGGACCGAAATATACGAATAACCAAATCCTCAATCTGAGGATATCTACTCTAGAAACCGATTAAATGATTTAGAACAAAGACTCGCCACTCTAGAAAAAGGAAAAACTAAAGAAGAAATAGATACACAAGACACAGTACATTTTGAAAAACTAGAAGCAGAACTTATGAATTTAGAAAATAATAATACTGTTTTAATATGTAACGAAGATAAGGAATTTTCTACCATAAAAGTTCTGATAAAGATTAGGATAAAAGACATAGAAATAGAGACTCTAGCATTTGTAGATCTCGGATGTACCAGTTATTTAATTAATAAAGCAATAGTACCCGAATACTTATTAAAGACACTTGAAAGACCTATACTAGCCACTCAAATGGATGGCTCTCAGAACATCAATCGTTATTACATAGAAAATACACAAATAAGTTTTTTGAATACTTGCGATAAATTTTACAACCCAGTCTATAAAGTGAATAGAATATTAGCTAGAGATCTAAATATAGGATCAGACTTTGTTATAGGTTTAAAATTCTGTATCCAAGATAAAGGAGGATGCCTTTTGACAAGAGACGGAATAATGTTATTTAAAAATTTAACTTATACACCTGTACAGACAAAAATCTTGCCTACAATATATAGAACCCTAAATACTCATAAAAGGAAATCACTTCCAGAACAATGCTGCGAAAACTGCCAAAGTGCGCAATGCAGCAACCTGTTAAAAGAAAATCTAGACGAAGTCAGAAACTATACTCTAGTTAATGCAGAAGGTCAAGAATGCCTAGAACATATAGAAAAAGATTATACACTAATAAGCATAGAAACTCAATTTTATAATGTAAAAAAAGGAATCAATAAAATAGGAATAATAAATAGTCCAAAAGACTTGGAAAATATAATATCCATATTAGACGAAATGGAAATAATAGGAGAAAGACCATTAGCCCATTGGGACGCTAATGAATTAATGTGCAAATTAGATATAATTAACCCTGAATATACTATAAAAATAGCTCCTATAGAGGCGAATAATGAGGATACTAACGAATTTGATGTACAGATAAAAGAACTTTTAAAATTAGGAGTCATAAGACGATCTACCTCCAGACATAGATCAACAGCATTTATGGTACGAAACCATAGAGAGCAGGTAAGAGGAAAAGCTCGTAAGGTAATTAACTACAAAAGATTAAATGATAATACTAGAACAAATACATACAAGCTACCTGACAAAAATGAGTTAACTAATAGAATTCAAAATAAAAAGGTTTATAGTAAATTCGACTATAAATCCGGCTATTGGCAAGTTAAGATGCACCCAGATAGCATTGAATGGACAACATTCACATGTCCAGGAGGACATTTTGAATGGTTAGTCATGACTTTTGGATTAAAGACAGCCCCGCCCATTTTTCAAAGAAAAATGGATAATATATTTGGAGAATATAAGCATTTCATATTAGTCTATGTAGATGATATTTTAGTATTTAGTCAAACTATGCAAGAACATTTAGGACATTTACAACTGATTTTTAAGTTATTTGTTAAACATGGCATAGTAATAAGTAAGAAGAAAATGGAGTTATGTAAAACTTATATTAATTTCTTAGGAATAACTCTAGGCAATGGAAAAGTAAAATTACAACTACATATAGCAAAAAAGGTACTAGAAATGCCCGATAAATTAGAAACGACGAAAGATTTACAAAAGTTTTTAGGACTAGTAAATTACGCACGAAATTTTATTCAAGACATAGGAAAGATAGCGGGACCTTTATATGCCAAAACAGGTAGTAAAGGACAGAAAAATTTTAATATAGAAGATATTAAATTAATTCAAAAAATAAAAGAGAAAGTTAAAAATATTCCAGACCTAAAAATTCCACTAGAATCAGATTACTTAATCATTCAGACAGATGGTAGTGACTTAGGATGGGGAGCTATCTTAAAAGCAAGACCCAATAAATATAGTAGTAAAAATGAAGAACAGATATGCGGATATCAAAGTGGTGCTTATAAAGAAAAAAGAAATATGAGTTCCATAGATTTAGAAGTACTCTCAATCATATACGGTTTAAACAGTTTCAAACTATATATATTAAACAAAGAAGAAGTCTTAGTCAGAACAGACTGTGAAGCAATAGTTAAATTCCATCAAAAAATCAATGATAAAAATAGTAGTAGATGAAGGTGGTTAAATTTCACAGACACTATATCTGTTTACAAAAATATAGTATTTGAACATATTAAAGGAAAAGAAAATGCATTAGCAGACCAGTTAAGTAGACTACAATTAGGAATAAATAAATAAGTTTAATATTACTTATTTGTTTTCAGAATGAGACTAACAGGACAACCTCCTGCAGACAAAGGAAAAGGTGTAGCCTTGCCTTCAGACTCATACCAACAGACAATGTTAGGTAATCTACATTTTAGACCCTTAGAAGCTTTAGACACAATGGAACGAATTCATTTCGGACCATTTAATTTAATTGCATTTCCAGAAAGCAATATCTCATTTAGAGTCAGACCAGATTATGTTTTAGACAGAACCCAAAAATGTTTAGTAGACAACTTATGGATTTCTTATAATAAACAAAACCGCAATCATTTTATAGCTTCTATGAACGCTTTGTGCCAGTACATGACAGAGAAAAATAGACCCCGTTTTAAATACTATGTAGTAATACATGGAAAAACTAATGGTATTTTCCAAACCTGGCTTGAGGTTTTAGACTCTATACAAGGTTTTAAAACTCCTCTTTTTAAAGGCTTTAATGATTTTACTGAAG
Organism: Capsicum baccatum var. pendulum; assembly: GCA_030864225.1. Classification (NCBI taxonomy): domain Eukaryota; kingdom Viridiplantae; phylum Streptophyta; class Magnoliopsida; order Solanales; family Solanaceae; genus Capsicum; species Capsicum baccatum. The sequence continues at coordinate 203,897,293 of CM061559.1, read as the reverse complement.
CTACTAACCATGCCAGAGGATACTTAGGACCCAATTATTATATTTCTCCTTCTCTTAGACAAAATCCAGACCAAATTCTCCAGTATAACGTACAGAAAGACACTGGGAAGATAATATTTTGTGATCATTGCTTTTCCATGACGGAAAATTTCAAGAAGTTAAATGCTCAAAAAGAGTCACTTGTCATGGAGAATACTAGATTGATTAAACAAATCCAGATATTAGAAACAAGACTCAGACAGCAGCAATCAACCAGTAGGACAAATGCACAGACACAGACTACTCCAGATCAGAGTTCTCCATCTCCTCAAAAAATGGATGAGAAGGGTGTGCATTTCCCACTAAATACTAAGAAATCCACTATACCGGATGTTGGTACAGCTAGTCCGGCTTAAACGGTAACCGGTAAAGACAAATCAAATCCGTTAATGACTGTCACTTTGCCAAAAAGTGAAGATGAAGGATGTTCTTCATCAAAAACCAAACTAACAAGATCAGAAAATAAGCTTAAAAAGACCCTAATAGCTAAAAGAAAAAATCAGACAATAGAGATAATAATTAAACAGACATTAGATAAATTCTTCAATAGCCAGACTCAAGATAAATATGTAAACGAACAGACAAGGAAACAACCCACTAATCCAGACGAAGAACAACCCACTAATTTAGACGGAGTTGTACCAGAACAAGATAGTAGAAACTCTTCAAGTTCAAATGAAGACAATAATTTCCAATTCCAGGATGCACAAGACCCATATGAAGATGATGGCTCAGGCATGAGTTTCGACTCCATAGCCCTGCACAACTTGGACACATAAGACGAAGCTACAGTTTCAAGACAAGACATAGACAAGACCACCTACAATTTTCCTACTATAATTTTTTCTTTATTAGCTAGCCTAGTCAAGTGGGGATGCCCACTTTATGTCCTGTAAGTGTCAGAGTCAGTCTGAGTGCTTCCTTTATCACTACTTTCCAACAAAAGAAAAACTGTTGAAGCACGCGTCTGAAAGAAAAATCAATAATGCATGTGACGATGGGACCCACAGCGCACCCGACTTGCATTATTAAAGTTTTCTTTCTTATCCTTTATCTAAAAGTGTCGGCCCATTGTATGACGGCTGCGTAGTAGTCTTTATTACCACTCCTTTATGTAGTTTTTGCCTATAAAAGGCGTGCAAGTAGAGAGTAAAGAGATCAGAGTGCAATTACCCAACTCCACAACCCATGTGTAAGCCTTTGCTCCCAAAACACCTATCAAAACCTGTCTTTCTTGTATAAACTTTGTATCAAGTAACTTATTTTGTTTTAATAAAAGCTCCAAGGTTTCTATCTGATCTTTAGGGGGTTCCCGAAAGGGAAACGTCTCTTCTAGTTACTTCATGTAAGTTCTTATTTATGTATTTTCCCCACAAAAATATTTTCTTTATGTTTATATGTTTTTCTATTCATTTTTAAATTATTTCTACATATCCTCATACATCATGTAAATTATTTTTTATAAAATCTTTACCCTTAGTATATGGTTAACCTCTTAATTTCTTAATAACAACAATGGATTAACCTGTAAATTCCTAGGAATTCTGGCCTTAATAGTCCGCCAAGTCTGCAGAATAGACATAGGACGAGTGTTAGTTGTCAGATAAAAATATTCCGGAATGTGGTTAAAGAAGTAAAGTATTAAGAACATAGATTAGGAGGAAGAGATGAACAGGGTAAGTTAAAAAAAAAAGGTAAAAAATTGGGGAAAATATAAATCTTAAGAACGATAAAAATGAAGAAATCATGAGAGAGAGGGAGTACTGAGTAGGATTTACACAAAATATTGACAATATATATATATATATATATATATATATATATATATATATATATATATATATATATATATATATAATTTTCTTGCATCAGTTTAAGTAAGAAGCCTTCACCTAATATTTCTTCGCACGATATGGTTAAAAAGAATTACAACAACCATCTTATAAAATATAATGGGAATGAATTGAGTCTAGAGAAATATTCTAATCTATCAAAAGGAAAGTATATGGCTTCTTATTCATCATCATACTTATCTAAAATGCAAAGTATGTAGACATGGAGAGTGCCAGCAGAAGGTCCTCTGGGATCTTGCTCTGCACTTAAGTAAGAAGTAATGGTAGAGTTTTTACATCAAGCAATCAGGTACCGAAATTCACAAAGTTTCAAATCCCTCTATCAGAGGGATAGAGAAGAAGAAAGAGGTATACGTTGTAGTTTTGCATCGATTGTGTCTTACTCTCTCAATGGAACTTAGGGAAAACCACATAATAGGGTTCAGATTTCATTCAGATTCAATTGTTATTAAATAGCAGCAAAAGAAGCTCTAAATTTTGTAGTCCTGTTTAAACCTACATTGAAAAACCAATCTTAAATCAACTCGAAGTAATTTGTTTCTACTACCGGCCTATGAGTTACTTTCTTTATGGATTATTTATTAGTTGGGTAGGTGGAATCTATTAACAAGTGCACAGATACAACCTTCTCATATTAACAAATTAAAATATAAAGTTGTCTGCATATTTTTACCAATTTGCAACTGTTTGGTATAATATTCTAATAACAACCACAAATTGTTGTATACAATTAACGACAGACAAACATCATTGGACCATAGCTTCTCCCATAACTTCATTTCTTTCCATTTTGCTTTATTGTCCTTTTGCACAAAATATTGTAAAGAAAACCCCCCAAAAGTTATTTCACTCTATTCCATTTTAGCTACTCTTTTAATAACTATACTGCTATAGTTTTTCTCGAGCCTTTCAGTGCCGCATGTTTGTATTTACCATCTTCAATGTCAAATATCTTCATGGACTACATTGGGTTTTTCTCCTTAATGTCGTTGTCAAATGAAACTGTACATATGAATAAAAACAATATTAATACAACAATTGGGTGACCATCTTTCTCTATCTTTCCTCTTATATTAAAAAGAAGGTGGCCACCGACTTTACCATAATCAATTTCATCTTGGTATGGGTACTTCATCTTTAGTATTTTCTGAATTGTCTAGAGATTCTTGATCATATTGAACATTCTGTTATGCGGTTTTAAATTTTTTGTTCAATTCCCAATCTTTTTAGTTCTTTTTCGTTTATTTTGTCTCGAGTACCAAAAAGTTTGAAGATCAAGTTGATTATGTTTGTTCATGATCAAAGACAGTGATTTCCTAAAGGTTGCTTTCTCTAGCATTAACCCTGTATTAGGATTATACATCAAGTGCTATTCTGTAGTCCATTATTTACCTTTCAGCGTGAGCCTGGGGAAAAAATAAATGGACATCGACTATACCTAACCTTCTAATTGTCGGTCTGATTATTTCATTGGAGCACACTTATAATCTAAGTGATTTAAATAATCGTAAAGCTATAAAGACTGCACGAAATCAGCTGAAGTTTCAACCAAAACACAGGCAATATTTTTTCCCTAAATTAAAGTTTACTACTCTCGTATAACTTTTTTGCTGATGCAAGCAATTCGGTTGAGGGTGTTGCACTTGAAGTCCCAGATTCGACAACGGTTGCTTCTAACCCCACCTCACTTGTACTAGGCGGCCTGATCTTTTTAGCATTTTTGTCCCTAATGATAGACATAAGCACTTGTTTTTTTTTCTATATACGACAGAACTGTTAGACCTATATGAGTAACATTAGTGCTTACTTAGGATGACTTCTTTAACTGAATGCACAATAATTTATTTGACAACATCTGCTGGATATGATCAATGCGTAGGAGTTGGAGCTGTAAACAGGAGGTAGTTGTAAGACTTGAAGCACACGTGAGAGAAAAGGTTGAACTAACAAAATTGAAGATACACATAAACAAAGCCTCACCTTGACACAAGTTTTGTTGAATATATCCTCTGCTGTCATGGAAAATATTTTTTCATCAAATGCACCAGATATCAATGCCGTTGCCGAGTCACTGTCATCACTAAGATCAATTTAGAACGTACAACTGCAAGTGTAATAAGTTAATACTGAAGGTATATGTTATGTTTTGCATAATTAAAATTTATGTGTATGGAAATAAACATAACACTGAGGCACTAATGTCATCACCTGCTCGCACTTTGGACAATCAAATAGCTTTCTGTCCTTTGTATATTTTTTTTATTTGCAGCCTGAACATTCTAACACACAGAACTTTTAAAAGTCATTTGATATTGACATTGTAGCCTCAATGTTAAAAAGTCCAACCTATCCAAAAGAGCAAAAGTATGTACATGTTTAGTCCATTTCATGGGTAAACTGAGCAGGTGAAGATATTGGAAAAACTTACAGAAGTTTGTGAGGTCAATTCTGCAATGAAGATACCATGGTCAGTAGTATGAGTAAGGATGAAGGGGGCTATACATGTGAAGGAGTTGCCTATGCACCGCTTAAAATCATACCCAACGCATAATTTAAAAGAATGCCTTTGTTTGATTTGGCCTTATCACCAGATCAAATAAGCTAGCGTTTATGCTCCTTAAAGTCATGCTAAAGCTGAAGAAGAAATATGAGAATTTCATACTTATTGAGGAGATCCAATGCTTGTGGGTAGGAAGGATCAATGCGTATTGTTGTGTTAAACTTGGGCTACAGTGACAAACTTGCACATACAAAGTGATTGGGTAATGTTGAGTTTTATGTAAGCACCTTGAACTGGGATATCTTTATATGTTTATATCTTGATAAGTAGAGGTTCCTATGTTTCTTCCAAGAATGACTGGGTATTCTTTCTTTTCCATTTTAGCATGCAATTCGTACCTTTCAATTTCTTCGAAGTCATCCTATAAGGTGAGCAAAAATTGATTGTTCGTGAAAACGGTAAGAAGTAATTATCATTTCTTCCGAAACCTATTACCAAAATGTGAGTACTTTAAAGGTAGAAATTCAAATTTCTTATGCGGAAGGTTATACTTGCTGATCATTAGCCACAATAAACTCACAACACCTATTTTGAATAGGACCTGCATATTTTGTAGGGTCACAACGGATAACAACTCCTAGAATATCTGATAGCAAGAAATAATAAAATATATTTATCATGTAAAGTTGTACTCATATAAAATCAGCCAAACAACGTTTGAAACGAACAATATACCAATTTTTGTAGATGAAGCGGGAGTTAGCTGAGCAATATTGCCTAAAGTTGTGACATTCAACTTGGTCGATGGTGGCAAGGGATTTTCAAACTCATTATTTGGGTTGATAAGTTCAACTATTGTTTCCTTATCAAGTATCCAATAAAAGGTATGTATTGGCTGCTCATATGAATTTGGCGATACCCTTACTCGTGCAGCTGAGATCAGGTCGGTGTTGAAGAGCATCAACTTATTCGCTTAATATGCAATTTCATCGCCATACACAGTCACCCTAATTGTTGGACTTGTAAAATTAAAATCCTTCGTAGTATGTAGGTAAACAATATAACCATGTGTAGAATAGTATAGATGGTGACCATATAGGCGAGAGTACCTGTTCATCCTCGAAAATGAGATTTTGAAATTAGATCTTCTTCTCTGGATGTTTTCTCTCTTGGATGATGTCGACGATTTGGACCTTGCATGTCCAATCAGGAGTTTCGATTGTTATCTTATCGATGCTGAATCTTAAGCCCATGTATAATGCAAAGGTAGCTGCACAATAATACGAACAAGAAGAGTTAGAGAGCCAGACAAATCAGGATCGTGTTCAATCTGTGCAAGCTATAATAAGGCACACATTTTGTATGAATAGGAGCAGCAACTGAGATGGTGATACACATAATCTGGAGTTTATTAATACAACTTTGAGACTAAAAATTTAACAACATTATTGAAAAATTGAAGTAATGAGTGTAAATGAAACAAATACTTCTTAACAAAATGTTTTCTTTTCACCAAACATCTTAGGTGCATATTAATTTCTACTCCAAGTTCATTATCTATACATGGCAATTTACACAACCATACTCTATACATACTAACTCACACAACTTAAATGATGCATTTATGGGGACAATACCATAATTTTATATAAATAGAGGCATCATTTTGATTACAAATCATCCAACACTAAGACTCTACGAGTAAGGCATAAGAATTAATCTTATTTACTTTCTCTCCCTTTCTTTTTCTTTTTGTAGGATTTATTTTTCTTTCTTTATCAATTTTTATCTTTTCTTCATATAGGTGTAACTTATTTCTGTTGGAATTGTTGATGGAATTTTATACATTTATAATACTATCTCACTTTTAATACCTATTTTCGCTGAATATTTTATTTAAAGCTTCATATTGTGCTAGAATATTATTATTATTATTATTATTATTATTATTATTATTATTATTATTATTATTATTATTATTATGCCTATCTATTTTATCTCTAAGTTATTATTATATTGATTTTCTTATACTCACGGAATAAAATTAATATATAATAAATGATGAGTAAAATAGTAGAGTGAGAGTAATTCTTAGTCATTTATTATTTTAAATTTTTAATCTCACTTCTTTCACTTTTTATCTCACCGAGCGATTGACTCAAGCAAGTTTACAGATTTAAATAATCTCTATCTTATTTGTTCCAAACCATATTCTCACGGAGGAATTGTCTTAAATAAGATTATTCTTATTTCTTTCAATCACTATCCTCACAGAGAGATTGTTTGATATAAGTTTATTAATTTAAAGATTACTTGCAAGACGTCTTTACACCTTTTATCATAATTCAGCAAAAAAATATTTGATTTAATTATCATTAGTCTTAAATAATTTAATTGACATAACCTTGTGCAATGCTAATTAAATATTTACTTTTTATGCGAGTAAAATATAATTATTTTAGTAATAAATAATTATTCTTTAGATAAATTCATGTGGAGACTTAGATTTTATTATAATAATGTTATTAGTGAATTCATTGATTTTCAACTCTTTTAAAATATATATAAATCTTTTGAAAGTGATTTATTTTATTTCAAGTAATTTATAATTCAACACTCACCTATCATCGATTTGATTCTCTCAAATAGTAATTATGATAATACAAGTTTGTAACTTAGATGGTTTCAATTTCTATGGAACGATAGCTTAAATTATACAAAAATTTGATGAATACAAACAACAAAATTTTATACACATTGAACCCGTCACTGGCATTTCTCAATAATTGAATTGTATCATATTTTTGTGATAACAGTAAATATTGAATGTATAGGTTCTCCACTCATTCGTTTGAGGTTGTACTCTATCCTTTCAAATTTCATGTACATATCTCACCACATAATTATTCTGATATTATGTAGACCAATATAAGAAGTTTGTATCAGTTAATATGGAATCCACGTGCAATACACATATAAATAATTAGTTATACTAAAAATGAAAAAATTCCAAGTGTAAAATAAGATTATCATAATGTCCATAGAATATTCAATTCCTTTTGATATTTTTTGATTTTCTTCCTTAAAATAACTACATTAAATGAATAAAATTTTAGGTACAAATGTGAGTCCCTTCCCATTCTTTACCAGCATAATAGTGGGAACGTTCATATTGTAACTGAAGCCTATAAAGTCTCTTCCATATCCTATCATTATTAGACTTTAAAACCAAACATTCATTACCTAGAAACTTATCAAAAGCTGCCGTTTGACCAAAATGTTTAATTACTTGGTTCTTTCTGACTTCCTCTCTATTTCTAGGTTCTTAATGCTCCATCTATTTTAAAATAATTGAATTATTGGGTATGACACACCTTTTAAGAAATTTTTTAGGACGTAAGTTACTTTTCATTATTACTCTTTTAATTTTCTTAAATTATTCTCCTAGAGAATATGAAGTTCTTAAGAACCTGATTAAATGAAAGGGTAAGATTGAAAGAAATTTTCAAACCGTGACATACTACAAAATTCTAAAGGTTATGACCAATCTTTTTGATAGATTATATACGAAGACTTATCCTTGTGTACTCATAGCAAGCAATAGAAATACAAAAATTTAACAGGACTGGCTCCTTGAAGGTATGATTAGCTTTTTGTAAAATTTTAAATTTAGTATTAGCTCATGGTATTTACTCATAAGAAAGCAATATTTAGTTGTCTTCAAGGTGTTCTTCAGATTCTCTTTTGAGCTCATGGTATGTATCCATAGAAGTTAAGCGCGCTCTTTTTTTTTTTTTTTTTTTGGGGGGGGGGGGGGGGTTTCACTTTCTTCATATTATGTTCATAAGCTTAACGGATAAATGATTAATAATGTTAATTGCAGGAGAAGTTTTACGAGACCAAAGAAGCAACAAGAAGAGAACTAAATGACAGAAAAATATATCAAAGAATAGTCCATGATTACGGAATAGGGGACGAGAAAAAAAGCTACTGCCTATGATATGATATTTTTTGGTGCACTTGCAATCACTAAATAATTAGAGAAGCAGTTTTTTTTTTTTTTTATGTGTTTTGTTTTGTTATTATAATTTCTTATAGATGCATAGTGATCATTTAGATTTTTAAAGATATCATTAGTTAATCTTTTACATTTCAATAATTATCAACTTGATAATGATCTATTAAACATCCTAAGGAAAATGTATTAGTAGAGTAATTATATAATTTGACCGCACTTCGTACAATCATAAAATACCTTATTAAATTAATAAAATGATTTTTAAAAATATTGAGCATTCAATATTCTAAAAAGCTCTTGATCTAATTTATTATTAGTCCATAAATTTTATGATTTTTATATTTTTAAGAAAATAAGAATTAGTAAAAAAGTTTCATATATCAAGAGATTAATATATAATTTTTATAATTTAATATAATTCAAATATATGTATTTAAGGATTTAATTTTTTCTTACTTTGATTAAATGATAAACTTTTATTCATATAATTCTTCTTTAGTTCTATATCTTTGTGACATTTTATCCTTTCAAAGTTTATATTTATCTTTTTCTTTTTTAACTTTTCAACATCATCTAAATGATTTTCTATTGCTAATTTTGTCTCTATCCTCTATTATAGTAATTGTTTATATTTCTTCATTACTTTTTTCTTTTCCTTCCTCTATATATCCTACCTTTATTTTAAAAACCGGAAGCTTACGGATCTTTATTTTTTAATTGTAACTTTCTAACATCTCCAAAATTATTGTTGTTTCAATATTTGTATCATTTTATAAATAAAAAAATGCATATCTCTCTCTACCTTGATCTCGAGACAAAAGCAAATAATTAGAAAAACTAAAAGAAAGTATCTTACATTTTTACACAAATTCTATTGGCTTTTTAAGAAAAAATATTTAATATAATTTTTTAGTTGTGTCTATAAATCTCATGACATGACAATAGTAGATTATAATTGTAGATCTCATAACATGACAATCGTAGATTATAATTGTTTCACGATCTCAACGGCAATCAAGAATTAGTGAAGGTATTCAAGATATTGTTATAAATGTATTCTATTTTAATTTATTAAAATGAATATGATTAACCCAAGTATTTATATTGTTACAATCAAATTCTTTTGTGCTATTAAAGTAAAAGAAATGAGCAAATCATTAAAGAAAATATAATTTTTTTTTTTGCATCGTAAAAAACACACTAAAAATAATGTATTTCATTAATTAATAACTATTCCTTTTAATACATCAATAGTATTTGTTTGAAACTTGGTTAGTAATTAGCACCAATAAAATTACATTAGTTATTGCTTAAACTAAAATAAAATAACTCAGTTTTTTTCCTATCCTAGAGCAAGAAAAATGATATTCAAGGGGTGTATGTACCATTTTTTTTCGAGTCAAGGACTCCAGTTCTAGGACTTCGAGTCTTGGGTTAGTTCCAATAGTGAATGAATTTACAGATGTGTTCTCTAAAGATCTTTTAGGATTTTCCCTCGAGAGACAAATTGAATTTGGAATAGATCTACTTCCAGAAACCCAGCCTATCTCTATTCTGACCTATAAAATGACTCCAACAGAGCTTAAGAAATTGAAAGAACAGTTAAAGGATCTCTTAGATAAGGGTTTTATCAGTCTTAGTATTTCTTCATGGGGCACTCCAGTCTTTTTCAAATGTAAGCAAGACGGTTCTCTCAGAATGTGCATCGACTACGGTCAGTTTAATAAAGTCATAATCAAGAATAAATACCCACTAACCAAAATTAATGACTTGTTCGATTAGCTTTAGGGTTCCAGTTATTTCTCTAAGATAGACCTCAGATTCGGCTATCATCAACTTATAGTCAGACAATGTAACATTTCGAAGACATTTTTTAGAACTTGGTTTGGTTACTTTAAATTTCTGGTTATGTCCTTCAGACTAACAAATGTCCTTGCAACTTTCATGGACTTGATGAACAGAATTTTTAAATAGTACTTGAACATGTTCATCCTAGTCTTCATTGATGATATCCTTGTCTATTTCCGTAATGAGAATGATCATGCAAATCATGTGAAGGTTGTGTTGCAGACCCTTGGATATCATCAATTATTCGCTAAGTTTAGTAAGTATGAATTTTGGTTGGATCTGTAGCTTTCCTTGGCTATGTAGTTTTTGATGATGACATTCGAGTTAATCCTCAAAAGACCAAAGCAGTGAGAAACTGGCCTAGGCCCACCTCTCTATTAGATAGATGAAGTTTTTTTGGGTTTGACTGGTTATTGCAGATGATTTATTAAAGGGCTTTCTTATTTGTGTCCGTATGTTTCAATTGACTCAGAAGAAGGTCAAATTTCAGTGATCAAATTAATGCGAGAAGAGTTTTTAGGAGTTGAAGTCTCAACTCACCTCTGCCCCAGTCTTGACTTTGACAGATGGTTCAATTGGATTTATTGTTTATTGTGATACTTCCAGAGTTGGTTTTGATTGTGTTTTGATGATGAGAGGAAAGGTCATAGAGTACGCCTCTAAACAACTTAAACACCATGAGAAGAATTATCCAACCCATGATCTCGAGTTGGCAGCTGTAGTTTTTGCCTTAAATATTTGGAGGCATTACCTTTATGTGGTTCATGTTGATATGTTCACGAACCATAAGATCTTACAGTATGTATTCACAAAGAAAGATCTAAATCTTTGTCAGAGAAGGTGGTTTGAGTTCCTGAAAGATTACGATATAAGTGTTTTGTATCATTCGAGCAAGTCCAATGTAGTAGAGATGCCCTTAGCAGGTTGTATATATATAGTGTTGCTCATATTGAAGATGATAATAAGGATTTAGACCGTGAGGTTCATTAGCTTTCTAGGTTAGGTGTTCGATTGGTTGATTTAGCTGAAGGTAGTATATGGGTTTAGAATAGTTTGGAATCTTCATTGGTTGTTAAAGTGAAAGAAAAGCAAGGTAGGGATCCTAGTTTGGTTAAGTTAAAGGAGTCAGTTAGAGATCAGAAGATGGAGGTTTTCTTCCAAAGGAGAGATGCTATGATTTGTTGTCTGGGTAGGTTATATGATCTATGTGTTAATGGTTTGAGATAATGAATTTTAACAGAAGCGCATGGTGTGCGGTACTCTATCCATCCAGGAACCACTAAGATATATCATAATTTTTGAGAAATCTATTGGTGGAATGGTATGAAGAAGGATATTGCAGAGTTTGTGGCTAAGTGTTTGAACTATCAACAGGTTAAAGTTGAGCACCAAAGTCCTAGTGGTACATTGAAAGAGTTTAGCATCCTCACTTGGAAGTAGGAAGTAGTGAACATAGATTTTGTAATAGGATTGCCTCACACATGTCATTAGCATGATTTGATATAGGTCATTCTGGATAGAATGACCAAATCTGTCCATTTCTTGCCAGTTTATACTTCGTATTCAGCTGAGGATTATGCTTAAGTCTATCTCATAGTGTATGTTAAGTTTCATGGGATTCCCTTGTCTATCATTTCTGATAGAGGTACTCAGTTTACCTCTCACTTTTGGAAGGCTTTTCAGAAGGGTCTTGGTACCTAAGTTAATCTCAGTACAACTTTTCATCCTCAGACAAATGGTCAAGAAGAAAGGACCATTAAGACTTTAGAGAACATATTGTAGGCCTGTGTTATTGACTTTAAAGGTAGTTGGGATAAACACGCACCTTTGATTGAGTTAGATTACAACAATAGTTATCACTTTAGTATTCAGATGGATCTGTTTGAGGATCTTTTTGGAAGGATATGTGGATCTCCTATGGGTTGGTTTGAAGCAGGTGAGGCTGCTTTGATAGGGCAAGATTTAGTGTTTGAGGTGATGGAGAAAGTTCAGCTGATTTGATAGAGGCTGGAGACAGCCCAAAACGGTCAAAAGTTTTATGCAGACGTGAGGAGAAGGGATCTTGAGTTTGAGACTGGTAACTTGGTCTATTTGAAGATTTCACCTATGAAGGGACTGAAGAGATTTGGCAATAAGGAGACGCTCAGTCCCTGCTATATTTTCAGATACAAAATCTTGAACCGTATTGGGAAGGTAACTTATGACCTTGAGTTTCTAGCAGATTTGACATCAGTACATCCGGTGTTCCATGTTTCTTTGTTAAGAAAATTCATTGGTGATTCAGTTTCTTTTGTTCCTTTATAGAAAATCGTCAAAAGCCCCTCCAACTTTTACCCCAAATCCTAACTGCTCACTTATACTTTACTAAGGTCTTATGACTCCCCTGAACTATTTTATAGTGGAAATATTACCTCCCAAACTATTTTAAAGTGAAATTATTACCCCTTAAAAAATTGACAACCATTCATTTGGGCATGTGGTGTGATGCACGTGCTGCCACGTCATTTTATTTTACTCTAAAAAAATTAATTATTTAACATTGTTATTTCTTTTTTTCTTCCCCTTTTCCATTTTGCTCCATTTTCTTCTTCAACCCAATTTCATCTTCTTGGGTCAAAAATTAAAAAATGAGTGTGTAAATGTACCTCACACATACACACTTATGTTCTTCTTCAGCCCATTAATGGAGGATAAATGCTCCTCAAAGCTTTTTATCTCTTTTTACTCAAGATCGCCATTAATGGTGAATTCTTCCCCATTGTGGAAATTTAAAGCTTTGAGCTCGCCATTAATGGCGCATCTTGAGCAAAAATAGAGAAAATTGGAGAAATGGGTTAAAAATTATACGTGGGTTATGTTGGAAATTATATATGACATTGTGGAAACTCAAAGCTTTGAACTCCCCATTAATGGGAATCTTGAGCAAAAAGAGAGAAAATTGAAGTTCTTGAATTTTTGCAAGTTTTTTGAATCGGAGTTCATCATATTCCTCATTAAAGAATTCATTAATCAGAGAAATCTTATTTTTTTCTTAGTTCAAGTGTTTCTTGGTTTCGGTAATAACATTTTTCAAATTATCAAAAAAAATCATTAATCAGAATTTAGATATGAGAAAGATGAAGAACACTATTAATGAGTTCTTAAATTTTTGTTTTGAAAAAGAGAAGAATAAGAAGAAGACATGATGTGGCAATCAAAAAATAAAGAATTTTAAGTGAAATGGACTCAACTGACGTGCTCATGGGCGTTGAAGACATGTCTGTTGACATGTCAGCAACTGGGGGTAATAAATTCTGTAAAAGTAAGTTTAGGGGGTAATAGGTCACCTTTAAAGGTTGAGTATGTAGTTGGAATTTTGACTAAAGGCTAGGGGGGTGGGCAATAGACCATTTTCTCGTTCCTTTATAATGTAAGAAGTTAAGGATAGCCTGTCCAACGAAGAAGTCCCAGTTGAGATCCTTGATCGTCAGATTTATTATCTATGGAATAAAAGAGTTTCCTTGGTTAAAGTTCTATGGTGGAATAAGTCTGTTTAGGTAGGTACTTGGTAAAAAGAAGCAGATATGTGAGCCAAGTACTCTCATATTTTCTCCGCAAACTCAGATTCAACTTAAGCTAAAGATTTTCCTTAGTTTGACTCTTTTTCGTTCTCTGTTTCAACTATATAGACATTCTCATTTCATTGCATCCATTTACAAAATCAGTTCAATTCGTGTATCAGGCTTCAGACTCAGTTATGAAATCACGTTCCAAGTTATGCATGTTTAGTTTATGATCTCAGTTGCCTAAGTATTTTTAGTCTAACCAGTCTCATTTGAGGATAAATGTTCCGAAGGGGGAGATATAATTATACCCCATCGGATTATAAACTTGGTTCAGTTATAGTTGGATGTTTACATGGTCAAAGGCTTGAAATTTTCACTAAGTGTTAAGGACTTACTCATTTTCTAGACCTCAAAACATTATGGATTTTTCTTTTGGCCTTCCCAAACTCGGGACATCAGTTTTTGAGTTGATTCATGTTTAGGGAGGTTTAAAGTATGTCTCGAGAGAGTTTTAACATTTTTAGTTGGGTTTGGGATATGTTTGGATAACGGAGAAAGAATGTCCCTGTGATAAGCCTGTGATGCATTGGTCTCTCCCATGGTGATAGAGTCCGCAATGCATTAGTCTCTCCCCAGAAGAGAGGGGCAAGGCACATTGGTTACTCTTACATAGAGATGGGTGCGATCCATTGGTGACCTATGCCCAACTTCTTGATTAAATATTTCAAGGGGAAAATGAGTCTTGTACCCTCGATCAAATTCATCCATACCACGATTTGGGAAACCCATAGGGGCATTATTTGCCCCTTTCTCTCAAATTTAACTCATTAGAAACCCTTCTCTTTCACAAGAACAAAATCCAATCTCCTTTCCCTAAGAATCCTAGAGTTCAATCTTCCAAGTTCAAGCGATCTGCAAGAGTCTAGCTATTGAGGTGTGTGGGGTATTTATCAATGGGTCCCTTTCACCCATTGAGCCACCTAAAAAACCCTATTTTTAAATTTTAAAAGTAAATTTTATCCTACTTTATGAAATCATAAATGAATCTTATGAAAGTTATCGATGATTGTTTACTAAATCACCTACAAGCCGTGTCTACATGTGTTTCCAAGTGAATTAAGCTATTTCATGTTTTGGGTTGCAAGGTTCCATGTCATACTCCATTGATTTCATGTTAAATCCCCAAATTATGTATTTAGCCATGTAATAATATTGTTTTCTCATCTTTAATACGTTCCCATGTTCAAGTTCATGCTTCTCACTTAATGCGTGAAATGTTCACGTTTTGGGTTTTTGAACCATGATTCCATAATACAATTTTAAGATTGCATATTGTATTATATAATCATTTAGTGCTAGCGGGATATGAACACCCGATACCTATGTTCTTTACATGATTTTGGATTTTTAAGTAAATAGTCAGTTAAATCACAAATCTTATCACTATACTCAGATATTTATGATCACGATAAGCACTATCAGAAATAAAAGTTTAGTTTAATTTAGTTCAGTTCAGTACCAGTGTCAGTTTAGTTGAGAGTAGGATTTAGCACCGAGCGAACCAAAGAATAGGGCCTCACCTGCTAGTAGAGGGTGTGGCCTTTAGTAGTAATCTCTAAGTCCTAGAACTACGTAGCCAGCGTAGGTTTAAGATGACTTCCTTCCAGATTAGGGTTGACACATATCTCATGAGAGAATCTACTAGTAGAGGGTGACTCCTTAGTCCTTCGGGACTCCAGTTTAGTGGATCCATACAACCATGTGTTAGTACCCACGACAAGGTATTGACACCCTTCCAACTGGTTTACAGGTTGGACCCCAAATATATTAGATTGGGGCGTGTCAGTTACATGATAGCTCCCACAGTTTTAGTCAGTATTTAGTATATCTCAGTTCAGGTTTTCTTGACCAAGTGCTTAAATTTTCAGTTATTCAGTTAGACAGAATCCAGCCTTCCAAATTATAGATTATCTGTGAGACATATTTTATGCTTGGTCTTGCTTTCTTAGATATTATATGTACATGCATTCATGCTCACTTATCTTAGGTATTTTAGTCAGTCCTTATCTCACATACTAATACATTCAAAGTACTGACCACATACTTTTCCTTTGTGCTATATTGTGTTATAACATAGATCGGATGATCAGTTTCTCAATCGTTCTTGGACAGCTTAGTGATACTCAATAGCAATAGTGGTAAGTCCTCTTCCATAGGGGATATGACGTGTTTTTGCAGTTATTTTAGTATTTCTTTATGGTCAGTCAGTCAGAGTTAGTTGGGGTTTTATCCCATTAACTCCTCATGATGTTTAGAAGTTTTTAGATAGATAGTCGGTCAAATAAGTTAGATAGTCACTAAGTTTTCAGTATTATCAATTGTTTCAGACAGACAATTTAGTTTCCAATATTTATCAAATGTTTTGGACGGTCATTTATATATGTATTTCAATATTTTAGTTGACAGAATTTTATCAGCTTATCTCCAGTACAGGTTGTATTATCATGATTTTTCTATGTGCTCACAGTTGGTACCAGCTAATGGGTTAGCTTATGGTAATTTATGGTCGTAAGCACCATGTAACGACTAGGGGTAGCCTTGGTTCATGACAAAACTTGGTATTAGAGACTAAAGATTTAAAGTGTCCTTGCATATCTAAAATCTGTGTTGAGTAAAGTCTTGTGCATGGGTGTGAAGCGTGCAACACATATGGACAAGAGCCTATGAAATATTCTTAGGAATTTTCTTTCTTTTAGTGTTTATGTCGTGTGAAAGAGTATGAGCTCTATTGAATTCTTCTTATAACTCATCCTTCATTCCATTTACAGATAATGCCTCCTAGAAGAAACAAAGAAAGAAGGAATGAGGATCATCCCATACCACTACCTATTCAGGAAGATCCCCTGAATGAACGTCTCTAATGTTGTATTTCGGGCTACTTTATGACCTTATCCCATTCTATATCTACTCAGAACAACCAGAAGACTGTTGCCCCAGCCAATCCAGTGGTAAATACAACTGCAATTAGGATTTGGGATTTCACTAGAACGAATCCCTTTTTGTTTCTTGGTCCAAGTCTGAGAGGGTCCATAAGAGTTTCTAGACATGGTGCAGAAAGTGGTAGATATCATGGGTGTCACTTCGAGTGAGAGTGCAAACTTAGTTGAATATCAGTTATAGGGTGAAGCTCACACCTAGTTTAAGAAGTGGAAGGAGGATCAAGGTGTTGAGGTAGGGCCTGTAGAGTGGGAGGAGTTTTCCATATATTTCTTAGAAAGGTTCTTTCCCCTAGAGTTGAGGGAAGCAAAAAGTCAGGAGTTTATCAACTTGAAGCAAAGTAGTATGAGTGTGAAGGAGTACTCACTCAAGTTCACTCAATTAGTGAGGTATGCTCCGACTATAGTGGCTGACTCTAGGTCTAAGATGAGTAAGTTTGTATCTGGTGTATCTGATAGTTTGGTAGAGAAATGTAGGGCTGCCATTTTGATTAAGGAGATGGACCTATCTAGACTCATGGTTCATGCTCAGAAGATTGAGGAGGAGAAGTATAAGAAGCAGGAGAGAGAGAATAAGAGGGCCAAAATAGGTAGTTTTAACTTTTCTTAGCCGAGGTTAGAAGGTGGTAACCGTTCTCAGTTCTATCTAAAATTTTTATCCCTAGATTTGTCTTCCATTAGTACACCAGTGCCTAAGTTCAGGCAAGATAATAGGGATAGAGCACCAGGTTCTAATCCCTAGGGTAGTCTAAATAGTAGTTATACAAATTCACTCTGTAGGAAATATGGTAGGAATCACTAGGGTGAGTGTAAATCTGGTAGTGATATGTCTTTTAGATGTGGAAATCTAGGCCATAGGGTCAGGGATTGCCCTAGGGATATTCCGCAAGGTAAGTCCAATCGTTCCTTAGCTCTAGCCAGTTGCCCGAATCAGCAGGGTGCCACTTCCAGTGCAACCAGTGGACAACGCTAGAATAAATAATATGCTCTCCAGACTTTGAAGGATAATAAATGTTCTCCCGATGTGGTTATCAATATGTTACAGGTATTTAATCTTCATATTTATATTTTATTAGACCCTAGAGCTTTACTTTCTTTTATGACTCCTTATATAACTGTCAACTTTGGTGTCAGTCGTGAAACATTAGCAAAGCCTTTCTTAGTGACTACCCTAGTGGGTAAATCTATTTTAACCAGACGTGTATACAAAAACAACCAGTCACAGTAGCTCAGAAAATCACTTTAGTTGATTTTGTGGAGTTAGAGATGTTTAATTTTAATATCATTCTCAGCATGGATCATCTTCTCTTATGTTATGCCTCATTTGATTGTAGAAATGGAATAGTTCAGCTTCAGTTTCCTAATGAACTAGTAATTGAATAGAGGGTAGTACTTTAGTGCCTAAAGGTCAGTTTTTTTCCTATCTTAGAGCAAGAAAAATGATATCCAAGGGGTGTATATACCATCTTTTTCGAGTCAAGGACTCTAGTTCTAAGACTTTGTGTCTTGAGTTAGTTCCAGTAGTAAATGAATTTCCAAATGTGTTCTCTGAAGTCTTCTCTGAGTTGGCAGCCGTAGTTTTTTCTTTAAAGATTTAGAGGAATTTCCTTTATGTGGTTCATGTTGATGTGTTCAAGAATCATAAGATCTTACAGTATATGTTCGCGAAGAAAGATCTAAATTTTCATCAGAGAAGGTTATTTGAGTGCCTAAAAGATTACGATATGAGTAATTTGTATAATCTGGGCAAGACCAATGTAGTGACGGATGCCCTTAACAGGTTGTATATATGTAATGTTGGTAATATTGAAGATGATAAGAAGGATTTAGTCCATGAGGTTTATTAGCTTGCTAGGTTAGGTGTTTAATTGGTTGTTGCAGTATGTGTTATTGCAGAAAGATTTGAATCTGCATAAAAAAAGATAGTTAGAATTGTTAAATAATTATTATGTAAGTGTTTTGTATAATCCAGGAACGACCAATGTAGTGGCAGATGCCCTCATTAGGTTGTCCATGCGTAGTATTGCTCATGTTGAGGATGGTAAGAAAAATTTAGTAGAGGAAGTTCACTAGTTTGCCATGTTAGGTGTTCGTTTGGTTGATTTAGCTGAGGGTAGCATTTGGGTATAGAATAGTTCAGAGACTTCTTTAGTAGCCGAGGTAAAAGAAAAGTAGGACAGGGATCACAATTTGGTTTAATTAAGAGAGTCAGTCAGAGATCAGAAAATAGAGGTTTTCTCCCAAGGGGGAGATAGCGTGTTGCGTTTCCAGGGTAGACTGTGTGTGCCGTGTGTTGATAAGTTGAGGCAGTGAATTCTTGCAGAAGCACATAGTGAACATTACTCTATTTATCCCAAGGACACTAAGATGCACCGCGACTTATGGGAAGTCTATTGGTGAAGTTAGATAAAGAAGGACATTTCATAGTTTCTGGATAAGTGCTCAACTTATCTGCCGATTAAGATTGAGTACCAAAAGCCTAGTGGGTCTATGTAAGATTTCAGTATTCTCACTTGGAAGTGGGAGGAAGTGAACATGGATTTTCTGATAGGTTTGCCTCGTACTCTTCGTTAACTTGATTCGATTTGATTCATTATAGACAGGATAACCAAATTAGCCTATTTCTTGCCAGTCCATACTTCCTTTTCAACTGAGGACTATGCTAGGCTCTATATCAGAAAGTTGGTTAGGTTGCACAATATCCCATTGTCCATTATTTCAGATAGAGTTACGAAGTTTACCTCTTACTTTTGGAATACTTTTTAGAAGGGTCTTGGTACCTAAGTTCACCTACAACCTTCCACCCGTAGATAGATGGTCAGGACGAAAAAACCATTTAGACCCTTGAGGATATGTTGAGAGCATATGTAGTTGACTTTAAGGGTAGTTGGGATGATCACTTGCCTTTGATTGAATTCATGTATAATAATAGCTATCATTCCAATATTCAGATGGCTCAGTTTGAGGCCATGTATGGAATGAGATATAAATCTCTGATTAGTTGGTTTGAAGTTAGTGAGGTTGCGATAGTGGGGCCTGACTTGGTATTTGATTCCTTAGAGAATGTACAGTTAATCAGGGATAGACTTAAGGCAGCCCAGATCCAGAAATCGTATGCAGATGTGAGAAGGAAAAACCTTAAATTTAAGGTTGGAGATTTTATACATTTGAATATCTCTCCCATGAAGGGAGTAAAGAGGTTTGTAAAGAAAGGGAAGCTCAGTCCCCGGTATGTGGGCCTTTACAGAACTCTAAATTATTTTGGGAAGGTGGCTTATGACCTTGAGTTACCTGTAGACTTAGCATCAGTGCACCCAATGATTCATGTCTCCTTGCTAAAGATGTGCGTTGGTAACCCAGTTGTAGTTGTTCCCTTAGGAAGCGTAGATGTTTAGAATTTTCTTTCTTACAAAGAGGTCCCAGTCAAATCCTCGATCGTAATACTTGCAAACTAAGGAATAAGAAAATTTCCTTGGTAAAAGTTAATTGGCTGAACCAATCCATTGAGGGATCCACTTGGGAAGCAGAAGAAAATATGCGGACCAAGTTCCCTCTATTTTCTCCGCAAACTCAGACTTAGCTTAAGGTAACAACCTTTTTAGAATTTCTCTTTTCCATGCTCAGATTCAGCTGCATATCATTCTCATGTCAGTAATGTATTCACAAAACCAGTTCAGTCATGTGTCATGTTTCAGACTTGGTCATGTAACCATGATTTCATCGTGAATATTCAACATGTATCCAAAGTTCCTCAGTGATTTTAGTCTAACCGATCTCATTCGAGGATGAATGTTCCCAAGGGGGAGATATTATAACACCCCAAAAATCCAAACCAATGTTAGCGCCATGTTCCAAGCTCATGTATAATACCTTATAGTTCTTTGGTAATTTTACGAGTGAGTTTGATGTATATTAAGTCCTTAAATAACTCCCAGCTATTAGACGAATCAAAATAATCCTTACCGATTTAATTTTTGATAAGAATGTTGCTTTAGTCAAATTCAAACGAGCATATCCTTTATTCTACTAAGAATTTTCTAGCTGAAGACACACCGAATTGTAGTAAATTAAAATAGCTTTCCAATGATACCAATTTCACTTAAATTCGATACTCGGGGAGAAGTTATGACATGTTTAGTGTAGAACAGTAGCCTAATGCGATAAGGCCGCGTCGCGGTGATGGCCAAAATCACATTTGTCATTTTTGAGTGTGTCACCATGATAGACACTGCTTCATACCAAAGGGAATTTTTGCGCTCGTCACTTTCCAGTGAGGCACCTCAATTGGCACCGTGTCGCGCTAAGGTTCCATTTCGGAATTGTCCTTTTTCCAGTAGTGCAATGAGATAGCACCGCATCATGTCGGAGCCAAAAATTGAGATTTCCAGTCCGCGACTTAATTTTCTAGGGACCGTTTGGTATTTTCCCAAAGCCTTAAACTCGTCTAAAATACATAATTACAACCCTAAAGGGGCATTATGAGGCCCATTACTAACAAATCCTCTTCAATAAATTAATCAACTCTCAAGAACAAAACCCTAACCTTCAATATTCAAGATCAAATCTCAAGAATCCACCATTAATTCTCTCAAATTCATAAATCAAGGTATGTTTGGTGTTCATCCTTGGGTTCCTTCCACCCTTGGAGTTAAAGAATCCTTTTTGAGAATTTAAATTATGAATTACATTCAAAAATTGAATTACGTTCATGTATGTGTTTATTTTATGGGTTTTAAACTAAGAAAATTACGAATTTTAAGTAAATAAACTAGCATGTGTGTTAACTTATGTACTCCTCATGTCATAACCCATGATTGTGAGTTGAATGTTGTAGTCATGATATCACCATGTTATTCTTTCTCGTGTACAAGAACCATGCCCCCAAGTTTTTGACAATATGACTATGTGAACAAATTGTGCATGATATCCTAATTATAATGCTTTTAAACTTATGATATGATTCCATTATTTATGTTATCGAGTCCTGGGGGTAATGTATACCCAAAATTAGTTGCTTAGTTAGTTTCCAATCATAATAGAATGATTTGGTAGTATCCAGAACAATAACATTCGGTTAGTTAACAAAATTAACATGAGTCCGGTCAAGCTTAGTACAATATAATGATCAATGTCGGTTTAGTTGGGTAGGATTCAGTACCGAGTGAACCTAAGGATGGGGCAATTCCTGCCAGTATAAGGTTTGACCCTTAGAACAGTCTGTAGTTATAGAATGATGTAGCCAGTGTAGGGTAAATCATCTTTCTGTCAGACTAGGGTTGATGTAACTATATACATTTCATGAGACTTCCTGCTAGATTAGGGTTGACCCAACCAGTGTTAGTAACCCATGGAACGGTCCTAACACTCTTCCAATTGGGGTTGTAGGTTGGACCTCAAATAAGTCTCTAAACGGGATATGTTAGTCAGATGATAACCCCCACAGTCTCAGTTCTAGTATTCAGTATTCAACACTCAGTACATAACTCAGTTTAGTTCTACACGATTATAACCTACAGTTATCAGAAACAAGTTAAAAGAAACATAGTACTTCAATTTTAGTCTAAATTAGATAGATGATATATGGTTGGCTATCACGCCCCATATCCTATTAGGACGGACAGGCACCCGTAGCCGTAGTGGCCTGAGAGAACTAACTCGTAACCCTGCACTTTTTGTGCATGTAACTATGACATTCAAAGTTCCTACTAGTATGGATATGATGCATTGATAAACAATAAACCACGTAAGTACGTCCAAACCTACATATAGAAGACTTGGCCTTTGGAGACACAACGTTAAAAGAACACAATGCTACCACACATAAATTTACATTAGTCAACAAAGCCTCTAAAAGACACGTGGACTTAGTTAAGGTTGGGATAAAACCCTGCCTTGCTCATAACTATTATACAATACCAAAATACATATAACAGACTCAAAAAGCTTTGAATCAACTTGGAGCTCACCAATAGCCATTAGATGTCCTATGCTCCTACTGGGGCGGCCTACTAGCCGGAGTACCTACCTATGGCATGAAACATAGTGTCACCCCATGAGGGTGTCAATATAAGGAGTGAAGTGAGTATGTACGACATGAAGTGATATAAATAAGACAAGAACTCAATAAAATCAGTTATCAATATATAACTATATCGATAAGGATAGAATACCAACTTTGATTGTACTTATGGGATCATGTACATTACATCCTTTACTTTGATTTATTCCTCTTTAATTTATAAGATTATAAGACATGATGCAAATGACCAGATGATTAGTGGTATAAGAGGATGACCCATGCTTGGCATTTTAACCCCTGGGATATGATCCTCATAAGTACACCAATTAGGATCAAACCATGCTAGGATTTTCGTTCACCCCTGGATACCACCCGAAATGTTTGGATCGACCTATTCTAGGTGTTTCTTCCACCCCTGGGATGCCACCCAAGAATATATAGAATCACTTTAGATCATTATTTTAATCTTTAAAGTTGTTGTTTTGGTGGTCATGAATTAGATTTGGAACTTTGGACTAGTAACAAAAAGTGTACAAATACACACTAAATGTAGTAGCAATGAGGTAGGATATAACTGTAATAGGAATAAAACACATAGAAGCTTAACTAACACCATAGGCCATGTTGACTAAGAGAACAACTCATAAAGCTTATTGCTGAAAACACCTATATCATACTAGTATTTAGAAGGGAAAATGGACAGATCTAGTAAAAAACACATCTTCAGGAACTTTAATAGCCTAACAAGTTGGAATAAGGTTGTTAGCCACGTTGGAGGTTGTATGCTGCATTTATGTATAATTTGAAAGGAAAAATGCTTAGGAAGCTTACTTTGTAACAAGGGAGTTAGATTCATTCAAAAGAGTGTAGGATCGATGAACCATACATACCTTGCTGCACAACTGATCATACTCTTTCTTAAGATCCTCCCCTTTTAGATTGCAAATATACAATAGCATAAAACTAGTTTTAGTATCTAATTAACACATTCATGCTATTTAAACTTGCCAAAATAGTAAACGGGTAGTAACCCACAATTAACCAATCTAATGGTGTTCTTTCAACCTCGTTCTTCTCCAATTACATCCGCATACAATGTAAATTCTTATAAGATCCCCCTTAATAGTTTTGTCTTGATTGTACGCTTAAAATAGTAATCAAGTGGTCTGGGAAGTAAAATTTTGCGATGTTCGATTCGGTGGTGTACCACTATACCCTTCTTCTACCTTTTAATGAAAACTATTTACACATTTTCCTCAACTTCAACCAAGTAGCTCCTAACATATATACATAAATCAGATCCAAAACAGTCCCAAATATCCCTTAATATGGCAACCAAAAATTGAACTCACCATCCCTTGGATTCTTAAAAAATATATACACAATCGTCTACCAACACACGTATATAGGTAAAGGAAAAAATGGACAATATCCATACCTTAATTTCTGTGGCAGTTTATTCTCTAATGTATACCTGTTCAATAACTTGATTCCTTTATCTTGATATAAAGGTAAATCCACGAACCCTAGTGGAATTATAGGGATGTTGTATTGGTAACACAGAACAAGAGAGAACATCTAGAAAGCTATTTTTTTATTCAAGTTAAATGAGTAAAAAAGCTGGTTTTAATCACATTAAAAAGAGCTACTCTTGGCCAACTTTATTGGCCATTTTGGGCCATAATTTGTCAATTAGATGATGCACCTACTTTCCCATTATATTGGGCCTTTTTGGATCAAAAACTATTGGGCCTTGGCTGCCCATTCTCCTTTTTTTCTCATCTTTAATTTTGGCTAGAATTAATTTAAGTAGGTGGTAGTGTATTTGGTCTTATAAGCTGGTCAAGGGAGCCCTAATAGGGGATGCACCTACTTAGTACTTAGGTTGGTCAAAAGTTCAAAGTAGGTGATTCACCTGCTTACTTTATTCAAGTCTAAAATGGGCCTTTAATGTATTAGGCTTTTGGGGACAGATTTGGTATTTGGCTGCTCATTCTATTCAACAATTATTTTACTTATTTTGGGGCCTTAAATTATCCCATTAATGTAGGCCCTAA
This sequence comes from Capsicum baccatum var. pendulum, assembly GCA_030864225.1. Lineage (NCBI taxonomy): Eukaryota > Viridiplantae > Streptophyta > Magnoliopsida > Solanales > Solanaceae > Capsicum > Capsicum baccatum. Next base: position 203,872,418 of record CM061559.1, on the reverse strand, counting down.
ATCTGGTCCATTGGTAACTTGACCCACATGGCTCAAGTAGGTGACTCACCTAATAGCTTAAATAATCCAAGAAAGCACCTTAATATTTTATTCCCTTTTAAGATCAAAATACTTTTAGTTAAACTTAAAACTTATGTATAGTGGGTCACTTCATCCTTTAGACTCAAATACTTACTTACGACCCCAAGTTTAAATAATCTTGTCGATGGTAACTTTATCGTACCGCGTTTCAATATATGTGGGAATTCCGAGCTAATTACCTATCCCGTAAGTCTATGTCACATAGGATACCGAGCTAATTGCCTATCCCATAAGGCTATATCAAGTTCCACATAAGTAGAAATAGTACACGCAGAATATATGGTGTTACATCCTCCCCCCTTAGAAACATTCATCCTCGAATACCAGCATAACTAGCTAGCCTAAATGAAGGTAAGACAAAGTTTAAACTCTCTGTTATCCATATAATAGTTACATATTTATACTTACTTGTTAATGCCCCAAATCATCATCCCTGGAACTTATCTTTGAATTCGAATAATGGGTACTTTGACTTCATTGCTTCTTCGGCTTCCCATGTGATTTCTTCTACTTGTGGGCTCCTCCAAAGAACTTTTACCGAAGCTACTTCTATATTTCTTATCTTCTTAACTTGCCGATATAGTATAGCAGTAGGCAATTCTTCATAGGTGAGTTATACCATAATCTGTACATCTTTTGTTGGAGTAATATGAGATGGATCTCCTATGTACTTTCGAAGCATGGAGACATGAAACACCAGATATACCATTGAAAGCTCCTGAGGTAGGTCTAACTCATATGCCACTTGGCCGAATATTTGAATAATTTTATATGTCCCTATATAGCGGGGACTTAGTTTTCCCTTTTTACCAAACCTCATTACCCCTTTCATTGGTGATACCCTTAAGAACACCCAATCTTCTAAAGCGTCACATTATACCGCATAGACTTCTGTGCTTTCCAGAAGTACCAATATCGGTGTATAAGTTAACTTATTCTTTAGATCTTGAAAACTTATTTCACACGTTTCATCCCATTGAAACTTGGCTTCTTTGTGTGTTAGCTTTGTTAGAGGTTCAGAAATAGAAGAAAAACCCTTAACAAAACTTTAATAACCTTCCAAGGCTAGGAAACTATGAACCTCCGTAAGCGTTGTGGGTCTTGGACAGTTCTTCACTGCCTCTATCTTTTGAGAATCAACTTTTGTTCCTTCATCAGATACAATATGACCCAAGAATGCTATCAATTTTAACCAAAACTCATACTTATGAATCTTCGCATACAACTTACGATCGATGAGGATTTGTAACACGTGTCGTAAATGATTTGCATGGTCTTATTTTGATCTTGAATACACCAAAATATCATCTATAAATATGATACCAAATACATCAAAGAATGGCTTAAACACTCTATTCATTAAATCCATAAAAGCTGCTAGTGCATTAGTTAGCCCAAATGACATAATTAAAAACTCAAAATTTCCATATCGTGTTCAAAAAGCCATTTTAGGTATATCTTTCTCCTTTACTCTCAGTTGGTCATAATCTGACCTCAAGTCTATCTTTGAGAAACACTTAGCACCTTGTAACTGATCAAATAAATCATCAATTCTATGAAGGGGATCTTTGTTCTTAATTGTCACCTTATTCAATTATCGATAATCAATACACATTCTTAACGTTCTGTCTTTTTTTCGTACAAATAACATGGGTGCGCTACAAGGAGAAATACTAGGCCTTATGAAACCCTTTTTTGACAAATCATTTAGTTGTTACTTCAATTCACGTAATTCTACTGGGACCATTCTATACGAGGGAATAGAAATTGGTAGAGTACTTGAGATCACATCAATACCAAACTCTACTTCTCTTTCTGGAGATAAACCCGGAAGCTCTTTAGGAAATACATTAAAAAATTCATTAACTACTGAGATGGATTGAAGAGTCGGTGACTTCGCCTCTATATTTTCACCCTTAATAGAAGACACATTTATCTTTTGACATCATTTTCTTTGCCTTAATATAAGAAATAAACTTACCCTTTGGTTCCCCAATATTAACCCTTAACTCAAGGACTATTTTCTTTAGAAAATGGAAATGCACCCTCTTGGCTCAGCAATCCATTATGGCATAACAAGAAGACAACTAATCCATACCCATTATAACATCAAAATCTACCATTTCTAGATCCACAAGGTCAGCTAATGTATCACGATCACAAACAGTTACTATACAGTTTCAATAAACTCTTCTAGCTATAATAGGCTCTCCAATTGGTGTAAACACCTCAAATGGCTTAGCTAGTGACTCCGGTGTTTTTCTTTTTAACTTTCCAGAAATTAATGGAGTGACATATGATAATGTAGAGCCTAGATTAATTAATGTATATACCTTATGTGAAAAGATGGACAATGTACCTGTAACCATGTCAGGAGAAACCTCCAAATTTTACCGACCTGCTAGAACTAGCTCCCTTAATACCCTTACCACGACTAGTAGGCATCTACTGACCCCTACCAAAGGAACAAACCAAGGATAATAATGCAACAGTAGGTCCTGTAGGTCGTGCCCTAGCAACTATTCTCCTTTTTGGGCAATCTCTCATTATGTATCCCGATATTCCACAACAACAACAATCATCTATCTCAAACCTACATTCACCTAAATGATTACTTCTATAATGCTTACAAAGATGTCTAGGAGGTCTTGATTGGATTATACTTCCGTACTCTCGATACCCTGATACTTGTGAACCTTGACTATCATTTCTTTGCCTGAATTAATTTCCCCTAAGCCCTTGGGATCGGGGTGGAGCACTTACTGTGGAGTAGAAAGGTGATGGTCTAGGGGGTCCATTGAAAAATCGAGGCCTGAATTCACTTTGTGATGGTGAAATTTATCCTATAGATCTAGCCCTCTTGGAATGCTCTCTCTCCATCTCTTGTGTCGTTCTTTTCTTTTCATCTTCTATTTTTTTTATGCAAAATCTTATATTCTTGCTATATCCATGGCTTTACTCAAGGAAGTAATAGTACAATCTCTAACCAAATATGGGTCCAGTCCATTGACATATCCATGAACTCTACCTCCATAGTAGCCACTACATTAGGAGCATACCTGGCCAAAGAATTAAATTGAAGATTGTAATCCCTCAAACCCATGGTCCCTTGGAAAAGATTTAAGAACTAATCTGGATGGGTCTCCCAAATCTCAAATGGAAGATAATGATGAAGAAATGCTATTTTGAACTCTTCCCAACGAGCTGAAAGTGCACCTATACCCTTTGATTTTCCCAAGCTTCATACCACAATATAGACACCCTCTTTAATCAATATGTTGCTAACTCAACTGTCTCTTTACCAAATACATGGATAATATCTAAATCCCTTTGAATCTGATCAATAAAGTATTGTGGATCTTCATTAGGATCTGATCTACTAAATTAAGAAGGGTCTAATTTAAGAAAATCCTGTGTCCGTAGGCTAGTTACCCTATACACACCACTGGTATCTATAGTTGGACCAGCTTGTCCTTGACCTTGTCCAGAAACTGTAGGTGTTAATAATTATACTGCATTCCCCAAATCTTGCTCTGTAGCATTAATAGGTGACACTGGGGTCACTCCTCTCCTTCTTAGATTTTTTGGAGATGAAGGAGTAGAAGAAGTCCATGATGCAAACTCACCTTGATCCTCACTTTGATCAATATGTCTAGATGGTCTTTTATTTGTCCCTTCTCCAGTAGCCATATCTACTTGCTTACTCTTACTTCTTCTTGTAATTGGCATTTTTACAAATTGAGAAAACAATATTTAAGGTTAAATACAAATCAGCCTACATTAGGTGTTATAACATGATCTAAGGAATGAAGAAAAAGAAACAACTCCTAGATGGCTCGTAGCCTCCAACTTAGAGATGTGGTGCACAACACATCCATAAGCAAGACTCTACACAAACACGACTTTGTAGACATCTCCCTAGGATCACCAGCTTTGATACAACTTTGTCACACCTTAAATCCTATTGAGATGGACAAGCACCCATAGCCATAGCGTCTTGGGAAAACGAACTTGTAACCCTAAACTTTTCATGCAAGTAACTAGGAAATTCAAAGGTCCTACTAGTATGGACACGATGCATTGATAAAAATAAACCACGTAAGTAATTCAAAACCTACATATACAAGACTTGGCCATTGGGGACAACGTTAAAAGAACACAATGCTACCACACATAACTTTACGTTAGTCTACAAAGCCTCTAAAAGACACATGGACTTAGTTAAGGTTGGGACAAACCCCGCCATCTCATAACTATTATACAATACTAAAATATATATAACAGACTCAGAAAGCTCCGAATCAACTTGGAACTCACTAATAGCCACTGGATGTCCTGTGCTCCTACTGGGGTGGCCTACTAGCTGGAGTACCTATACCTGTGGCATAAAACATAGTGTCCTCGTATGAGGGATGTCAATATAAGGAGTGTACTGAGTATGTACGGCATGAAGTGACTATAAATAAGACAAGAACTCAACAAAATCAGTTATAAATATATAATTATAAAGATAAGAATAGAATACCAGCTTTGTTTGTAGTTATAGAATCATGTACATTATATCCTTTACTTTGTTTTATTCCTCTTTACTTTATAAAATTATAAGGCATGATGCAAATAACCAGCTGATCAATGGTATAAAAGGATGACCCATGCTAGGTGTTTTAACCCTTGGGATATGATCCTCACAAGTACACAAATCGAGATCGACCCATTCTAGGATTTCCTTTCACCCCTGGAATACCCCCCAAAATATTAGGATCGACCCATTCTAGGTGTTTCTTCCACCCCTGGAATACCACCCAAGAATATATAGAATCAGTTTAGATCATTCATTTCATCTTTAAAGTTGTTGTTTTGGTGGTCATGAAATAGATTTAGAACTTTGGACTTGTAGAAAAAGGTATACAAATACGCAGTAGATGCATTAGCAATGAGATAGGATACAACAGTAATAGGAATACAATATATAGGAGCTTAACTAACACCATAGGTCGTGTTGAGTAAGTGAACAACTCATAAAGCTTATTGATGAAAATATCTCTATAATACTAGTATTTAGAAGGGAAAATGGACATATGTAGTAACAAACACATCTTTAGGAGCTTTAACAACCTAAAAAGTTGGAATAAGGTTGTTATCCACCTTGGAGGTTGTACGCTGCATTTAAGTATAATTTGAAAGAAAGAAAACTTAGGAAACTTACTTTGTAACAAGGGAGTTAGATTCATGCCAAAGAGTATAGGATTGATGAACCATACATACCTTGCTATACAACTGATCATACTCTTTCTTAACGTCCTCCCCTTTTAGATTACTAATCTACAATAGCATAAAACTAGTATTAGTATCTAATTAATACATTCATACCATTTAAATTTGCCAAAATAGTAACAAGGTAATAACCCACAATTAACTAATCCAAGGGTGTTCTTTAAACCTCATTTTTCTACAATTACATTCGCATGCAATGTAACTTCTTATAAGACCCCCCCTTAACAGTTTTGTCTTTATTGTAGTCTAAAAATAGTATATCAAGTAATGTGCGTAGTAAACATACACGACTTTTAATTCGGTGGTGTACCACTATACCCTTCTTCTACCTTTTCAATGAAAACTATTTACACCTTTCCCCCAACATCAACTAAGCAGACCCCAACATACATACTTAAAAAAGATCCAAAATAGCCCCAAATATCTCTTAATATGGCAACCAGAAACTGAACTCACCATCCCTTGGGTTCTTAACAGCAATATATACACAATCCTCTAACAACACATGTATATAGGAAAAGGAAAAAATGGACAGTAGCCATACCTTAATTTTTGTGGTAGTTTATTCTCTAATGTATACCTCTTCAATAGCCTGATTCCTTTAGCTTCAAAGAAAAGTATATTCCAAGAACCCTAGTATAATTATAGGACTATTGTATAGCTAAGAGAGAACAAGAGAGAAAACCTAGAAAGCTATTTTTTTGTTTAAGTTAAAATGAGCTAAAGAAGCTAGTTTTAATCCCTTTTAAATGAGATGCTCTTGGCCGAATTTCTTGGCCATTTTTTGGGCCATAATTTTTCAAGAAGGTGATGCACCTACTTGCCTTTTATATTGGGCCTTTGTGGATCAAAAACTATTAGCCTTGGCTGCCCATTCTTCTCCTTTTCTTTTCTTTAATTTGGGCCAGAATTAATTTAAGTAGGTGGTACTGTATTTGGCCCAATAAGCTGGTCAAGGGAGCCTTAATAGGTGATGCACCTACTTAGTTCTTAGGTTGGTCAAAAGGTCAAAGTAGGTGATGCACCTATTTACTTTATTCAAGTCTAAAATGGGCTTTCAATGTATTAGGCTTTTGGGATATATTTGGAATTGGGTTGCTCATTTTATTCAACAATTATTTTACTTAGTTTGGGGCGTTAAATTAGTCCTTTAATGTAGGCCCTAAATCTGGTCCATTGGTAACTTGATCTACATGGCTCAAGTAGGTGACTCTCCTACTAGCTTAAATAAGCCAAGTAAGCACCTTAATATTTATTCCCTTTTAAGATCAAAATACTTTTAGTTAAACTTAAAACTTATGTAAAGTGTGTCACTTCATCATTTAGACTCAAATACTTACTTTCGAGCCCAAGTTTAAATACACTCGTCGACGGTAACTTGATTGTACCACATTTGAATATATGTGGGGATTCTAAGCCCATTGCCTATCCCGTATATCTATATCACCTAGGATACCGAGCCCATTGCCTGTCCCTTAAGTCAAGATCAAGTGGCACAAAAGTAGAACTAGTACACGCAAATTATAGGGTGTTACATTGGCATTGCATATTCCTTATGTTCAGTAGTCCTAGTTTTGAATATACTCTCATCCAGTCACTTCATGATATTTAGTTATTATTATTCATGCACATGAACCCATGCATATTAGCCTAACCTCACTTAGCTTACCAGTACATTCAAAGTACTAATGCATACTCGCTGTTGATCTTTAATGTCTCATATCGTAGGTTTGGATGCTTGGTTTCCTGATCATACTAAGACAGTTTAGTCGATCTGACGCAGTCACAGTAATGAGTCCTCATCCCTCGAGGACGCGATACTTACTTAGTCATTGCATTATCTTAGAATTTCAGTTATTTCGAACAACAGTTTTGAGTTAGTTGGGGCCCGTCCCATCAACTCTTTTATTTTAGATATGTTACAGGCTTTCAGACATTATAGGTTATCAGTTTATCTACTGATGTAATAAGTATTGATTCATTTTTATGAACCTTATGGTATTTTCAGTTTTACTTCCATACATGTTTTCATTATTATTATTCAGTGCTCACATTAGGTACCAGTCATGGGTTAGCTTGTCATCCTTCGGGATTGTAGGCACCATGTGATTCCTAGGGTGTAGTCTCAAGGCATTACAACAACCCAAGTCTGACCAGGACTGGACACCACCTCCGTTACCCAACCCAACCTCCAGCCACCTGCCGTGAGATGGCTGAATTTCAAGCATGTAACAAGATAGAGTAACAATTCACCTAAAGACTCTGGGATAAGATCACAACCGTGACCATCGCAATCGAGTCGAACCATCCCATACCAATAACCGAACCATACCAAAGGATTTTTCAAAACATAATGTAATCAATCCCAAAATGAAATATGAAAGAACAGTGAGACATCATGTCTCATGATGCTTGTCTCCCAGATTATTCCAATGCTGAGGCTGACAACTATACCGATCCCTCTCATTCTAACCCATAAAAGTACCACAAAGCCTCTAAATAAAAGATTAATGAAATTCAGTTGGGACATACCCCAAACCATAGCCAAAACACATATCCAAAATAAAATAAAAGTGTCTAGAAATACCCATAACATGAAATGGAACCTTTAAAAAAAGATGAAAGTTCATTACTTCAGTCCAAATTGTATCCCTGAGTCAGTCACTATATAGAAGGAGAAGAACGATTGGTTTTTTTATAGCATGGGTATGCAACCGCCAGTAGGTAGGGTTGGCGAGTGACCGCTAGCATGATCTCAGGGTAAGGATAAAATAATGTCATTTATAAAATCAAGCAAAACCATCCATATGCACACAACCATACATACATACATATATATATATATATATATATATATATATATAACCATGTAAGGAAAAGGGATTGGTTTAGCATGCCTTTAAAACCCTTACATAGGCGGTGTAGCTTTGCCATCCTAAACCACCTACAGTCTATATGGGTTTAGGTACCTCTGCTGAAAGGGACCCAGTACGTGTAGCCACACGACTAGGGAAGAAACCCAAACGATGACTAGTACATCCCCAAATATTGTATGACATCATGAAAACAGTCACAAAGACCAACATCATATTGGCAAATACAATTTTTAAGTTTTGGTCCCCCGCGGGACCTCCACCTTCCATGGCTTTGCTACACACCCCGCCATTATTTCCTAATTAAACCTAATTTCCAAATAACCAAAAAAAATTCCATTTATTAGCCAAGTCCATTGATATTGGTATCGTCGTACCAACTCTTACTTGCAAGTATCATCCATAGTCAACCATTTATAGGTTTAAGGGGACTTTTAAGTGCCCTTCCATTTACCATATTAAACCACTAGGGGGATTCTATGTGCCCCTCAAGCATAACCATTATCCATTTACCATTCCAAGCCATTTAAACTATGCATAATTCCTTTACCAAGTTTTAAAACAACCAAGAGTTCCTTTAAAAGTAGTCAATGCAATAAACATATCTTTATAAGCATTTTGCCAGACACATTGGGGGCATAATAAGACCAAAAGAAATTCCAATTACCACTAAACCATTTTCATGAAATCTAATTATCCAAAACCATTATTTATGCAGATAAAAGCATAATTAAAATCATGGGAAACTGTAACCAACCATTTGATATCAAAAACCCCAAATCATATTTAAAAATCAAAATCATACAATCAATGAAATCATTGAAACATTCTTAAAGCCCATGCCTTTTGATAAAATTAACAATGAGGGAAGAGAACATGCCTTAAACCAAGTTGATTACGGAAAGAAATCACCAAGACAAGCCCAAAATTGATCCTTTAGTTGAACCCTGGTTTCCCTTGCCTAAAAGCTTTTAAGAGAATTTTAGAGTGTCTATAAGAGTTTCTAAGTGTTAATGAATGGAATAATAGGGTAAATAATATTCCAAGTTTGTAAGAAGTTGTGGGGCATCATTAGGATAAGTGGGGAAATATCCAAAATACCCCTACTTAAGATGCAGTGAAATCCCATCATTGGGGTACGACTGACCCACATGAGTCGTACCCTTCGATAAAAGTGGTACCTTTCACTCGTACCCTAAGCCTCAATCTTTGGATCAAATACTGTCCAACATACAACTCATCCAACCAAGTCACATCAAAAGCATACATTTTGTACCCTTTATTCGCAGCTCTGGAAGATTAAACCAAAGGAATATTTAGACATTTTTCACCATACGAGTCCTAGGTACATCTCGTACCCTGGATTACGGTTCATGGTGAGAAACTCATACTTAGATCGAACCTAAGTAAACAAGTATAAAGTTAAGTTAAGGAACCAAACAATCTGTAACCACCAATACAACTTGTACCCCTAAGTTGTACCCATTTTAGTAACTAAAATTCACCCACCAACCAATATTGGCCAGCATACAACAGGAGTATACCATCTATACCCAAACATATGGCTCATACCCATGAGTCTTATTAGATCCAGATACCATAATTCCAAGAAATATTCCTAGGGTCAAAACCTAGGTGTTTTAGTCTCCTCCACTAGGAACATTCATCCCCAAATAATGGAAAAGATAAGGGCAACCATACGCACAAGATATTTACATTATCAAACAAATTTACAATCTTTAATAAAGCTTGGAAAAAAGAGGCAATGATATTAATCTTTCCTTTAACAAACTCTGAAAAATTAATAAGTGCTGAAGACACATACCCTCCTCATGAATCATAGGAGCAGAAAATAAATGCAAATATTTGGATATCATGTCCTCCTTCGCTTCCCATGTAGCTTCTTCCACCTTATTGTTCTGCCAAAGAACCTTAACCCTAGCCACATCCTCGGTCTGCAACCAATGAACCTTTAAAGCCCCAATAGTATACCTTGGACACCATACGGGGCCTACAACACTAAAGGACTACAAGCAAACCCATGTTAGTACTTGCTGTGAGCACTGAATAAAATAATATGGGACATATACATAATTCAACTTAAAATTCCATAAGGTCTTATATATGAAAACAAAACTAAATCAAAATACCAAAAATGTCCATCTAAAAATAATATTGTAAGATAGTCTATAACAACTGATAAATAAATAACTGACTAAAAGTGTCCAAAATCCTCTAACTGACTGGCTGTGGAGTTGATGGGGTAAGTCCTCAAATAACTTCCACTAACTACTGAACTAAATTGAAATAAACATAAATGGTCCTTGAAACATAAGGAATCACCACTACTACTGCTGCGAATATACTGGGGAGGTCTAGTTATGGCCAGGAACCTGAGTGTCTGAACCTATGATATGAGACATCATAGCGCAAGAAACGAGTATGCAATCAATAATTTTAATGTACTGGTATGCTAAATGAGTTTAGAATGACGTGCATGGTTCATATGGATGAATGATACCGACTGAACACATAGCATGAGATAACTGATGTATAGTATGTGAGAAATATTGTAATATCTAATAATGTATGACCAAGTATTTGACATGATACTTAAGTAGTCTATAAATAGATATACTAAAATACTGATGCTGAATAACTAGTAACTGTATGCAATGGTCAAGCAAGTCTGAAAATTGAACTCTAAACTGAACACTAGACTGAGACTGTGGGAGCTATAGTCTAACCGACATGGCCCAATAAGGTAAATTAGGGTCCAACCTGTAACCCTAGTTGGAAGGGTTATGTGGATCCACTATAATGGTTTCCTGAAAGACAAAAAAGTTACCCTCTACTGGCAAGTACTCTGGTAAGATATGTGTCTACCCTTAACTAGCAGGTTAGCATGTGTAACTTATGCTAGCTACGTAGTTCTAGAATACGGGGACTGCAACTAAAGGTCACACCCTCAACTAATAGTCGAGCCCCTATCCCTGGGTGCACTCTGTGCTGAATTCTACTCCCAACTAAGCTGAATCGGACTACTAAACTGGAACTGATGTAACTTGTCTGATTGGACAACTAACTGAAATGATAATACTTATTCATACTTTAAGAACTATTCTGAAAGTATAAGACTAAGTAAACAACTAAATTTCAGGTATGAACAACCCCCCGGACTCGATAACATCAAGAGTGGGAGCTTACCAAAGTTTCAAAAGCATAATTAATAGTCATTGTTCAAAATTCATCTCTTAGGCATTTCATCACACACTTGCAAGTCATGGGTTAAGCATGGCAGTAGTTTTTAAACATGGGGTAATATCATGATTGCAATACCAAAACCACAAATTAAGGTAATGACCAACAAATACACATCATTCAACATGTTGGGTTTAACTTCAACAACAACAACCTTGTCATCATGATTTGTACACACATACAATGAATTTATATGAAGGTTCTTGGATATATCTCAAAATATCATGTAAAGATCATAGATTTAAATTTATTTTTAAACTTGAAAGTCGGTAATTGAACTCCTTAGGTAAGAGGAACCCATGAATAAACATCTAACATATCGGGGTTGAACAATTCGTGCAGGTTCTAGGAGGATTTATTGAGAATTAAACTTGTATGTAAAAGGGGCTAGGGTTTGTTCTTGAGAGAATTTTTTTCTTGGAGAGAAATTATGGATAATGAGGCTTATCATGCTTCTTTGGGGCTTTAATTCCATAGTTTGGATGAATTTGGGTTATGGAAAAGACTGAACTGCCCCTTGGAGATTTAATCCTATAACTGGAATACGAATTAGAGCTTTACCGCAATTCGATGACGGTCTCACCGCTATATCCACCGCGATACGGTGCAATCGTGGTGGATTACTAAAATTAACAATTACGGATTTAGCCTCCACCACGATGCGGTAAGGCTTCGACCGATATTTCCACTGTGATGCAGCGGAATCATGGTGAATGATAATGATTAAACTACACCTCTCATATGAAAATGTAAGCGCTTGTTGGAAATATAAAACCTAATTAGGTTGCGGTCGAATCCCACAGGGAATAGGGTATGAATTGGAGTTATTGATGGGTTAATCAACTGATAGTACTTGTTTCCTATGAGTGGTTTTTTTTTTGTAAGTGCAACGACTAATTACTTCTCAATTTAGTGTTTGAAATCAATATGATAAGGAAGGCCAGAGTTATGTGCACTATAGGTATTGGGATTTTACAGGCGCTAGTAACGATTCAAGATTCTTGTGGTAGGTAGAAACAACAGACTATCCTTGTTGAAGTTATGTATAAATGTTTTTCAACCTATTTAGACATTTAATTACGTAATTCTTTCGAACATAGGGAATTTATATTTCATAACAGGATGTTATCCCAAGTTAATTAATCTTGCTACAACATTAATTATTAAATGGAAGTTGAATACTTCCAAGTCCCTGCTAATAATTCACTTATTACTAGGGTTGATTTCTTATCTGAAGAAAATCACCCTTAAGCAAAGTCTATTATTTGAAACCAATAGTCAACATGTAAGATAATGGAATTAACAAGAAGTTCCTACCACCGTTAGAATCTTCAACACTTAGTTACATTACAAACCCAAACCCATAGATCCCATAACTCAGGTTAAGAGAATTTTGCTACTCATAATAAAATAAGAAAGACAACAAGTTGAATTCTTACTTAGATAGATGATTTTACAACAAGATGAATAGTAACAAGTGTTTCTCATATTTGATCCTGTAGAAAATCCGAAAACAATTGTAATAATCTCTCTAAAGAATTAAAGTCAGAAGATAGATAGAAAAGTACTCAAAATATCAGTTCCAGATGTCCAAGATACTAAATATAAACCCTAACATATACTTTAAATACTTCTGTCTAACTATGGAAAAAAAATCATAGATCATAGTATTTTTTCGGATAGGTAACGATGTGTGTGATGGCTTATCAGGAGTCTGATGGCTAATGAGGAATGCCATCAGCTCCTCTTCACTTTGATAATCTCTGCCTTGGGATGACGATGAGGCTTGATGGCTTATCAAACATGTGATGACTTATCAAAGATGTCGTCACTTCCTCACTTCAAAATCCATTCCCTTACTAAGCCTAACGACGAGCCTAATGGCTTATCACACTTCTGATGACCTATCACAGATGTTGTCACACATTCCAGCTGAAGGCCATTCTCTGTCTAAGCCTGAGAACAACTTTGATATCTTATCACAAGGATGACGACTAATCAAATAGTCATCAGCTATTCTTCCTTCTCTACTTTCTAAAAAATTATTGCTCAAAAATTAACTTTTTTACTCCCATAATTGCTGATTCTCTTGTATCTCGACTTTTATTGCAATATCAAAGAGAAAACAATCAAAAACGACAAAAGTTGCTTATAAATTTACAATTATTCTTAGTTAAAAACCTCAAATGTGTTAGAATATACTCACACATCAACACCCTCAACTTAAAACAATTTCTTGTTCTCAAGTAACTAAAACACAACCAAGAGGATACAATGCATATTCAACAGTAACCATCCATATTATCTGAAAACATCTTCACCATATCCAAGGTCAATCAATTTAAAAACAACTATGTATGTTATTGAAAAACAACAATGTGTCACACAGGAATCAAGATATGGCATCAGTTCAGCAACAAGAACCATGCATGTACCAAGACTACACTATCTAAACAAGTTAGCACTTAGCAATGTAACCAGTGTGCCCTCACTACAAAGAAGTCCCACTTCACTTATATTAGATATCACCTATGTAACCATGGGGTCAATCAAAAGACACTCACTCTTAAAATGAGGTTCTAATTAGTGTATGCCGAATACCACAGGCTTTCCCTTATTTTCATTACCAAGATTTCCCGACAGGTCAAGTAGGATAACTATAGGTTTTCTCTTTGGCTTGCAATATAGGCTAGGGGCTAGTATGATACTCGATGATATTTAAAGTGACTAAGCCTCCTTGACACTACACTAGATTTTGGGGTCTCAATCATTAGCCTTTTTCTATTCTTCTATTTTCTTGATCACTCATATTTAGGATGGATGCGGTCCTTTCTATAATCACATCTTTTTTTTTCACAACTTTTCTTTTCTTGTTCTTTTCCACCGCACTAAGCTTTTTATTTTTTTCTATTATTCTACCTTTCTTTATACTCATTTTACATCACACCCCTCTATGATAGCCACCCTCAACTTAGGTCATTTGCCTAAGTGTCAAGGTGCACAATGCCCTAGGAGGACTAAGGACAAAATAATTTTATTATGATATAAATGGGACGATGATCAGTGTCATAAAAAGAAATAGGATATTCTGGCTCAAAATAGGGATCAAGGAATATTATGCATACAGGGAAGTCATTTACACTAAAGTGGGCTAACATCAAAACAGCGTATGATCCTTTCCTAACCCCTATCCTTCAACCAAGGTAAGACTAATCGGGCAAGTTCTGGATTCAACATACAAAGGAAACTAAGTAAAATCTCACACACAGAAGGCACACAAGTATATCACAAGTTCCTACTCATCCAGTTCATGCAATTGTTTAAAAATGGTCATCACGTCACTAAAACTAATACCATACAAAGATGCACAGTAGTCAAATTAGATGTAAATCACACAGTTAAAGAATTAGACCATTTGAGAGGTTTTCACAAAATAATAAAACTATGTCAATTTCCTTAGGTACTTGTATTTCTCCCAGTTAACTACAAAATGTTATAACAACAACTCACTCTACACCCTCAACTTAACATTAACAAAAAGATGAACTAAGGTTTAGGGTATACCTGGAATAGATCAAGATAAGGGATCATGGGTTGCCTCCTATGTAGTACCCAATTTAACGTCGCAACATGAATCAGGTATCTCGATTACCTCAAAATTCATCGAGATAGATAGTGGCAATACTTTTTATCAAGTTTTTTGGACTGATATAGAGTTTGACTCGTATCCCATTTACCTTTAAGATGCTACCGTCTTTATATTAAAAATCTACTACTCTAGATGGGTAGACATTACTAACTCTAAATGGGCCTGATCACTTAGATTTAACCTTACCTAGGAACAATTTGAGTCTGGAATTGAACAGAAACACCATGTTACCTTTTTGGAAATATTGTTTCTCGATCCTCCAATCATGATACTTCTTTATTTTTTATTTATATAGGTCTACTCTTTCATATGCCCTGAGACAGAATTCATCCATCTCATTTAGTTTTCAAGACTTAGCTCTGCTGCCTCCTTCCAACTCAAATTTAACCTTTTGAGTGCCCATAAAGCCTTGTGTTCCAGCTCTATTGGTAAGTGGAATGCTTTTCCATAGACTAACTAGAATGGTGATATGCCAATGGGTGCCTTGAAAGCAGTCTGGTATGCCGACAAGGCATCATCAAGATTTCGAGACTAGTCTTTCTGACTAGTGTTTACCGTTTTGGCTAGGATGGCTTTAATCTCTCGATTTAACACCTCTACTTGCATAGTAGTTTGTGGGTGATATGGAGTGGCTACTCTATGCTATTTCACCCTATATTTTACCAAGGCCGTTTGAAATACTTTGCTGCAAAAATAAGATCCTCTATCACTTATAATAGTACGTGGTACTCCAAAGCGAGAGAAGATGTTCTTTTTGAGAAAAGCAATAACCCTCTTTCCTTTATTATCAAAAAAGGCAAAAGATTTGACCCATTTCGATACATAGTTAACAACAACTAAAATGTACTTCATCCCATACGATCTTACAAAAGCACCTATGAAATCGATGCCCCAGACGTCAAACAAATCTATTTCAAGCATCTTAGTCAAAGACATCTAATGTATTTTAAAGATCGACCCTGCCCCCGACATTGGTTACATGTCAGCACAAACTCATGAGCATCCTTGAAAAATATTTGCCAATAGTAGCCATTCTACAACACATTCCTAGCTGTTTGATCACCTGCAAGGTGACCTCCAAATGGGGATGCATGGCATGCTTCCAATATACATAATACATCCACTTCTGGAACACATCACCTTATAATATTGTCAGCACATCACTGAAAAAGATACGGTTCATTCGTTTTGGGATGGAAAGGCGACATTCTTTTTGGGACAGACCAAAAAGGAAATGGCGACACATAATTTGAGATGGGGGGAGTATTATTTTAAGGTTCTAAGTATCTTAAGTAAATACAAGGGGCTGAGCTGGACTTGGAAATGTATGAGGTATTATAATATCTTCCCTTTGGGAACATTTATCCTCGGTTGAGACTAATTAAGCTGAGGATACCGAGGGACTAAGATTATATGCTGATTACGCCTATTTAAAAAACGTAATTACATGACTGAGTCTAATAGTTGTCACTTACTGAACTGATTCTTGAATGCATACAATAATATGAACATATTTTATGGCTAGAACTGCGAATGAAAAAAAGGAATTCCAAGGAAAACTATTACCTTGAGCTTAGTCTGAGTTTGTAGAGAAAATCTGAGGGTACTTGTTACGTATGTCTGCTTCTGATTCCCAAGTAGCTCTCTTAACAAACTAATTCCTCCAAAAAACCTTGAGTAAGGAAACTTCTTTGTTCCTTAGTCTGCGAATCTAGTGATCTAAGATTTCAACTAGGATTCTTCATAAGAAGGGCCGTTCTTGATATCTAAGACCTTTAAAGGAACAACGATCACTGGATCACTAGTACACTTCTTTAATATAGAAACATGGAACACTGGATGCACTGACGCCAAATCTGCAGGAAGCTCAAGCTCATACACTACTTTCCCAAAACAACTCAAGATCCTAAAAGGGCCTACATATCGGGGACTGAGCTTCCCTTTTTTGGTAAATCTCTTCACTCCCTTAATGAGAGAGATTTTCAAATTTACAAAATCACCAATCTCAAATTCAAAATCCTTTCTCCTCACATCTGTATAAGATTTCTTTCAGCTCTGGGCTATCTTAAGCCTCTCCTTGATCAACTAAACTTTCTCCAAAGCATCAAACACTAAATCTGGTCAAATTAATGTAGTCTCACCTACCTCAAACCACAAATAGGAGATCTATATCTCCTCCCATACAGATCCTCAAATAGAGCAATCTGGATACTGGAATGGTAGCTGTTATTGCAGGCTAACTCAATCAATGGTAAGTGATCATCCTAACTATCCTTAAAGTTAATAAAAAAGCTCTCAACATGTCCTCTAAGGTCTAAATGGTCCTCTCTGCATGACCATTTGTTTGAGGGTGAAAGGATATATTGAGATGAACTGTGGTACCAAGACCTTTCTAAAAACCCTTCCAGAACTAACTGGTTAACTGAGTACCTCTATCTAAAATAATGGATAATGGGACTCCATGCATTCTAATGAAATCTCTAATATAGAGCTTGGCATAGTCCTTGGCTGAAAATGAAGTATGGACTAGAAAGAAATATGATGATTTGGTCATCCTATCCACAGTGACCCAAATAAAATCATGCTGACGACGAGTGCGAGGCAAACCCATCACAAAGTCTATGTTCACCTCTTCTCACTTCCAAGTTGGAATATTGAACTCCTATATAGTGCCACTAGGCTTTTGATTCTTAATATTAACTTGCTGACAAATAGGGCACTTAGCTATAAACTCTGCAATATCTCTTTTCATACTGCTCCACCAATAGATCTTTCGCAAATCATGGTACATCTTAGTGGCCTCTAGATAAATAGAGTAGATAATACCATGCGCTTTTGCAAGAATTCACTGTATAAACCCATCTACACTCGACACAAATAGTCTTATCTTACAATGCAACACACCATCCCCCCTTAGAAGAAAACCTCGACTTTCTGATCTCTGATAGACTCCTTCAACTTTACTAGACTGGGGTACCTATCTTGCTTTCCCTTCACTTTAGCAACCAATGAAGGTTCCACATTACTCTACACCCAAACACTACCCTTATATGAGTAAACCCAATGAACACCTAATCTAGACAACTGATGAACCTCCCAAACTAAGGACTTCTTATAATTCTCTACATGAGCCACACTACCCTTAGACAATCTAGTAAGAGCATTTTCCACTACATTGGCCTTGCCTGAATGATACAAAACACTCATTTCATAATTCTTTAACAATTCTAGCCACCTTATTTGATGAAGATTTAACTCTTTCTGTGAAAATACATACTGCAAACTCTTGTGGTTTGTAAGCACATAAACATTCACCCCATACAGATAATGCCTCCAAATTTTCAACGAAAACACAACAGCTGCTAACTCAAGATCATAAGTAGGATAATTCTTTTCATGGGGATTAAGCTATCTAGAAATATAAGCTATGACCTTACCTCTTTGCATCAAAACAACACCCACACCATTTATGGAAGCATCACAATAAACAACAAACCCATCTAAACCATCAGGCAATGTCAAAACCAAGGCTGAGGTAAGTCAAATATTTAACTCCTAAAAACTCTTTTTGTATGAATCTGACCACTGAAACTTGAATTTCTTCTGATCCAATCTGGATATGGGGGATGAAATAGATGAAAATCCTTCAACAAACCATCTATACTAACAAACCAAACCCTAGAAACTCTTGATATTTGATAGAGAAATAGGCCTGGGCCAGTTTCTCACTACTTTGGTCTTTTAGGGGTCTACTCTAATGACATCACTGGAAATAATATGGCTAAGGAAAGGTACTGATCTTAGCCAAAAATTGCACTTACTGAATTTAGTAAATAACTGATGGGTTCTAAGAATTCGTAATACGATTTTGAGATGGTCTTCATGATCATTTTCACTTCAGGAATAGACAAGGATATAATATACAAAGACTATGATGAACATGTCCAAGTACTATTTGAATACTCGGTTCATCAAGTCCATAAAAGTTGTTAGGGCTTTGGTAAGATCAAATGACATAACTAGAAACTCAAAGTGACCATACCTAGTTCCAAAAGCTATTTTTAAAATACAATATTCTTTTACTCTGAGTTGATGATAGACAAATCTAAGGTCTATCTTAGAGATATAGCTGGCACCCTGAAGCTGATCAATAAGTCATCGATTCTAGGGGAGGATACTTATTATTTATAGTGACTTTGTTCATTTGGTGGTAATCGATGCATATTCCGAGGGAACCATATTTCTTACGCATGAAAAGGACTAGAGCATCCCATGGGAAAAATTGGGCCTAATGATTCCCTTATGTAAAAGGTGTCTTAATTTCTCTTTCAACTCTCCGAGTTTTATTGGAAAAATTCTATATGGTAGAAAAGTTGTAGGCTGGGTATCTAAAACAAGGTCTATTTATAAGTCAATTTCCCTTTCGGGAGATACTCCAGGAAGATCTTTGGGAAATATTTTTGGGAATTCCCTTACTACCAAAACTGAATCAAGACTAGGAGTCTCAGAATTAGAGTTTTTAAATAGAACAAGATTATAGACACACCCCTTGGATATCATCCTTCTTTATCAAAGGTATAAAATACTAAAATACTTTCTTTCTATTCAAGGACTGGTTCAGTCGGAAACTGAAAATGAGCAACTATATTTCTATAATCAACTAAGGCATAGCATGAGCAGAGCCAATCTATGCTGAGAATGACGTCAAAATCAGTCATGTCTAACTCTGCAAGATCAACTAAAGTGAGCTATCTGGGATATTATCACTGAACTATTCCTGTATACCTGTCAGGCTATAATAGTAACACCTACTAGAGTTGACACTAAGAAGGGTTCTGCTAAAGTCTCAGGAGTGACACTAAAATTAATAACTATGTAGGTAGTTACAAAAGAAAGAGAAGCTCCAGGGTCTAATAAAGCATAAAAATGTAAATAAAAGACCTGGAATGTACCAGTAACCACATCAGGAGAAATATCCTGCTCTTTTCAAGACTTATGTGCATAAAGCCTGTTTGGGCATTGCCCATTGGTGGCACTGGAAGTCGCACCCTGATGAGTTGAGAACTAAATGATACTGGGGGACGATTGGAATGAACCTACTGACCACTCTATGGGCAGTCGCTAACCTTGTATCCCGAATTGTGTCACCTAAGTATACATCACTACCATCTCTACACACACCTTGATGGTTTCTTCCATATTTTTATACTTACCTGGGGTATAGGGCCTAACTTCCTATACCGATTATCATTTCTGGGCTTTGGCGCTAGTGCACCAGCTGAAGATGGAGATGGGGCTGAAGTTTTATAGTAAAATTAAGGATGGTTACCACCCTCCGACCTTAACTGAGTAAAACTGAAGCTAGTCATTCTGCTCTCTTATTCTCCCTCTCTCTTTCCTTATGCTCCTCAATCTGTTGAGTATGAACTATCAACCTAGACAAGTATATCTCCTTAATCAACATCACATTCCTAGACTCCTTGACCACGCTATCAGCTACACCAGAGTCAAACTTACTCAACCTGAATATGTCATCAGACATAACATTTGGAGCATGCCTACCTAACCGAGTGAACTTAAGAAACTACTCATTCAAACTCATGTTTCCCTACCTCAGATTAATAAACTCATGCACCTTAGCTTCACTTAAATCCAAAGGAAATAACCTATCTAAAAAAGTGGTAAAAAACTCATCCCACTCAATTGGTCCTGTATCTTCCTCTCTATCTCTGTTCCACTACTTATAGTATGTGTAAGCAATATCTTGTAACTTGTAAGAACCCAACACTACACTCTCACTAGAATTCACACCAATAATATCAGTTAACTTATGAACTATGTCAAGGAACTCTTGCGAATCCTCATCAAACTTAGATCCCAAAAATACAAAATGTTTAATTTGGGTGAAATCCCAAATCGTTGTTACGATAGTATTAGCCACCAAAATGTTAGCCGACTAATAATTCTAGTATCCCACTAAGTGAGATAAAGTAGTGAATGCCCCCTTAAATTCAGCATAAGTTATTTTAGGGATCTTCCTGAAGAGGTAGAGGTACGGGCCGATTCTCGTTTCTCTTTCCATTAGTCTTTCTGGTAGGCACGTTCTATAAATGAAAAGGAAATTAGATAAGAAAGGGATTTTAAATTTCCTCATTCTCAATTGCACGATATTAACATTGAAAGAAGAGAAATATTTACTAAAACATCTTGTATCTTCTTGCTCAAAATTGTGGCATGCTTCACACCCATGCATAAGACTCTATTCAATTCGATGTTTAGACTTCCTAGGACACTTTAAAACCTTAGGCTCTAATACCAAGTTTGTAACACCCTGAAAGTACATCTTGGACTCCTTATAGTGCCTACAGCTCTGAAGGACCATCAGCTAACCCATGCTGGTACTTGCTGTGAGCACTGAATAAAATAATATAGAACATGTGTGAAATTCAACTAAAAATTCCATAAGGTTTTTTATATGAAATCAAAACTGATAGCTAAATAACAGACCAAAAGTGTCCAAAATCCTCTAACTGACAGGCTATGGAGTTGATGGGACAAGTCCCCAACTAACTTTGACTAACTAAGCTAAACTAAAATAAACATAAATGGTTTGTAGAATATGAGGACTCACCATTGTTACTATTTTGGATGTGCTGGAGAGATCTAGATACAGTCAAGAACCTAAGAATCCAAACCTATAATATGAGATATCATAGCATAAGAAACGAGTATATGGTCAGTACTTTGAGTGTACTGGTATGCTAAATAAGGTTAGGCTGACGTGCATGGTTCATATGGATGAATGATACTGACTGAACATGTAGCTTATGAAAAATTATGTATAGTATGCGAGAAATATTGTGAAATATGAGAATGCATGACCAATCATATGACATGATACTTAAGTAGTTTATAAAATAAAATACTAAAATACTGATGCCAAATAACTAGTAACTGTATGCCATGGTAAAGGAAGTCTGAAAACTAAACTCTGAACTTAATACTAGACTGAGACTATGAGAGCTATCATCTAACCGACATACCCCATTAAGGTAAATTAGGGTCCAACCTATAACCCCAGTTAGAAGGGTGTTAGTACTATACTATGGGTACTAACACTAGCTGTGTGGATCCACTGTAATGGTGTCCCGAAGGATTAACGAGTTACCCCCAACTAGAAGGTGCTTTGGTAAAGTATGTGTTAACCCTTAACAGGAAGGTTAACATCTCTAACCTATGTTGGCTACATAGTTCTGGAATCTGGGGACTGCTACTAAAGGTCACACTCTCAACTGGCAGGTGAGGCCCCATCCTTGGGTTCGCTCAGTGCTGAATCCTACTCCTAACTAAACAGACTCAGACTACTGAACTGGAACTGATCTAAATTAACATTTTGGACAACCCCCAGGACTCGATAACATTAAGAATGGAAGCATACTAAAGTTTCAAATGAATAATAAGTAGTTATTGTTCAAAATTCATCTTTTATGCATTTCATCCAACACTTGCATGTCATGGGTTAAGCATGGGAATAGTTTTTAAATATGGCGTAATATTTTGATTGCAAAATTAAAATCACAAATTAAGTTAATGTCCAACAAATACACATCATTAAACATGTTGGGTTTAACTTCAACAACAACAACCTTGTCAACATGATTCGTACACATATACAATGAATTTTCATGAAGGGTAATGGATATATCTCATAATATCATGTAAAGATCATAGATTTAAATTTCTTTTTAAACTTGAAAGTGGGTTATTGGACTCCATGGGTGAGAAGACCCATGAATGAACATCTAACATACCTGGGTTGAAGAATTTGTGAAGGTTCTTGGAGTATTTCTTGAGAATTGAACTTGAATGTTGAAGGGTCTAGGGTTTGTTCTGGAGAGATAATTTTTTTTGGAGAGAAATTATGGCTAATGAGGCATATCATGCTTCTATGGGGCTTTAATTCCATATTTTGGATGAATTTGTTAGATGGAAAGAGACAAAACTTACCTTTGGGGATTTAATCTTGTAACTGGAATGTGGATTAGAGATTCACCGCGATGCGGTGATGGTGTCAGCGCTATACCCACCGTGATGCGATGTAATCACAGTGGGTTGCTAGAATTAACAATTGTGGATTTTTCCTCTATCGCGATGAGGTGAGGTGTTCACCGCTATTTCCACTGTGACGCAATGGAATCACGGTGATTTGCTAGAACAAAATTCCAAACACTGTCCAAAATTCATCCAAAAAATTAAAAACTTACTCAAGGAAAGATACCTACACCCCTGAACATGAATCAAATTGAAACCCATCATCTTGAAGCCCAGAAGGTCAACTTAAAATCATCAAAGTTTTAGGTAGTTAAAAGTGACTAAGTCCCTCAAAACTTAATTTTATTTTCAGGTTGTAAGTGTCTTAAGCAAGTACTAGGGGATGAGATGGACTTAGAAACGAATGGGGTATTACAGAACCTACCTATCCACGATCTCAATCGGGACATATTCATAAGAGAAAGAATTAGTGATTCCAAATACTTTCAAAGGAAGAACTAAAGAAGGATCACTAATGCACTTTCTCAAAATGGAAACATGAAAAACCGAATTAACCAAGCTCAACATAAAAGGCAACTCCAACTCATAAGGAATATTACCAATTCTTCGCAAAACCTCATGAGGACCCATATACCGGGGACTGAGCTTTCCCCTTACTAAACCGCACTACTTCCTTCAGGGGATATACCTTGAAGAAAACCTTATCCCTAACCTCAAACTCTAAGTCTCTACACCTAACATCCGCATAGTACTTTTGACAACTTTGGTCAGCCTTAAGACTCTCCTGAATTACCTTTACTTTCTCCATAGCCTGGTAAACCATGTTGGGACCAAATATATCCACCTCACCAAGCTCAAACTAACTAATAGGAGATGTACACAAACAATGCCTCAAAAGGGGCCATACTAATGCTAGAATGATAGGGGCCACACAAGTCCGAAGCATATCCTCTAGTGTCTGAATAGTTTTCTCTGCTGGCTTATCTATCAGCAGATGGAAAGAAGTACTTAGGCTAACCTTAGTCACCAATCCTTTCTAAAAAAAACCGCCAGAAATGCGATATAAACTGCATGCCACAATTAGAAATTATCAAAATAGGAACCCCATGAAGCTTCACTATCTCTTAAAGATAAAACTTCTCATAATTATCCACCGAGAAGGTAGTCCAAAATGGTAGAAAGTGGATAGACTTAGTAATCCTATACACAATGATACAAATCAAATTAAATTGATTTTGAGACCGAGGAAGACTGGTAATGAAGTCCATATTGATTATTTCCCACTTTTATTTGGGCAAATCAATATCTTGATACAACCCTTCTAGCTTGATGTGATCACCTTAATATGTGGACACACCATGCACTTGGCCAAAAAATCAACCATATCCCTATTCATGCTATTTCACCAATAAATCTTCTTGAGATCATGATACATCTTAGTCGAGTCAGGATGAAAAACATAGTGCAACTCAACCAAAATCCTTTGTTGCAAACCATCGACATTAAGAACACATAAACTTCCTTGGTACCATAAAGTAACATCACCACCGATCTCAAACAAGACTACCTTTTTCCCGCTAAAGTCACTCTTTATTTTCATCAACATAGGATATAACACTTGTTTCTCCTTAATCTTTGCACAAAGAGACTATTGAAACACTTCTTGCACCATCGTACCACCATCTCTGGAGTCCAAGAGATAAACTACAAGATTATCCAAGTGGTGAATATCCTTCACGAATTCTTTCTTTCCTTCCTCCACATGAGCCAAACTCCCAATGTATAACCTGCTAAGAGCATCTACAACCACGTTAGCCTTACCTAGTTGATAGTGAAGAGTTATATCATAATCCTTGAGAAGATTAAGCCATCTCCTCTGCCTGAGGTTAAGCTCTTTCTGTATGATCACATATTGTAGACTCTTAGGATTAGAAAAGTTATACGCATGAACACCATACAAATAATGCCACCATATTTTAAAAGTAAACACATCCGCCAAAAACTCTAAATCCTAAGTAGGAAAATTCCTCTCATGCACATTCAATTTCCTAGAAGCATAGGCAATAACCTTCCCATATTACATCAGCACACAACCAATCCCTACCCAAGATGCATCATAATAAACCACAAACCCATCACTGCCTTCCGGCCAAGTCAAAATTAGATCCGAACTTAACTTATCCTTCAACTTCTAAAAATTCCCTTCACAAGCACCCGAATAAGAATTCATAACCTTCTTCGGAGTTAACTTAGTCAAAGGAGCAGCTATTGACAAGAAGATTTTCATAAAATACCTATAATACCCAGCTAAACCCAAAAATCTCTGAATGTCTGATGGAGTCATAGGTCAAGGATACCTTTTCACCATAGCAACCTTTTGAGAATCCACCATGATCCCTTTACTAGAAATAATATGACCCAAGAAAGTTAAAGAATTCACCAAAACTCACAATTAGAGAACTTGTCATACAACTGCTATTCTCTTAAGGTCTGCAATATCACATAGAGGTGATTATCATAATCCACCTCACTCTTTGAATAGACTACAATGTCATCAATAAACATAAAAATGGAAAGATCCAAATAATGATAAAAAACCCTATTCATCAGATCCATAAATGCCGCCGAAGCATTAGTCAACCTAAAAGACATTACCCAAAACTCAAAGTTCCTATATCAAATACAAAAAGCTATCTTAGGTATATCTAGCTCCTTAATCTTTAGTTGATGGTATCCATACCAAAAATCTATCTTAGAAAAGAACTTACCACCTTACAACTGGTCAAATATACCATCTATCCTTGGAATAGGATATTTATTCTTGACCATCACCTTATTTAGTTGCCTATAGTCAATGCACATCTAAAGGGAATCATCATTCTTTCACACAAACAACAGCAGTTCACCCCAAGTAGATACACTAGGATAAATAAACCCCTTATCTAAAAGATCCTTAAGTTTCTCCTTGAGGTCCCCCAACTAAATCGAAGCCATTCTTTACAGAGGAATAGAAATTAGATGTGTCTAAAATTAAATCAATACCAAACTCTATTTTCCTATCCGAAGAAACTAGGAAGATCATTTAAAAAGACCTCGAGAAATCCAATAACCACTTGAACTAACTGGAAAGAAGGACCTTTCGAGTTAGAATCTTTAACCCAAACCAAGTGATAAATACAACCTTTAAAGATCAATCTCCAAGAGTAATTAAAAATCCTTTAAAGATCAACCTTTAAAGATCAATCCCTTAGTCCAGTTTTTAGTAGTTAAAACTTGCATTCAGAGGGGTAAATGGGTCTTTTTCCATTTTATATCAGCCCCCAAAACATGTAATTAAGCCACACAAAAGACAAAATTTACTCATTCTCTCTAGAATTTTTCAAGAACAAACCCTAGCTTATCATATTCAAGAATCCAAGTTCTAAGAAAATCCATCAATCTTTTAGAATTCAAGCTTTAAGGTATGTCAACTATTTATCCAAAGGTCCCTTCCACCCTTTGGAGTCTAAGAAACTTTTTTAAACTTTAAGTAAATTAATTTTATGATTTCCATGATTTGGATTCAAGTGTATTCATGATTATAATGTTGATTGAGTTTCTATTCCATGATTAAGTGCAATATTTATGTAAAAATAACTATTATGTATGTAGTATCATTTGAATTCATGTTAAAACCTTAAAATTATGATGCTCATGTGTTAATTAGTACTATGCATAGATACAATGCTTTCCACGTGTTTGATGAGTTGTTTATGAGAATTAAATAGTGAAATTATATCATGTTAGCATGTATACTAGCTCATGCCGTTAAAATGTTTGATAAAATGCCTCTATAGATGTATTATGAACAATTGTGCATTTCTATGCTATGCAAGGTAATGTGATGCTTTACTTTTCGTGCTATCGATAGCTGGGGGTATTTAATACCCAATAATTTAGATATTTACCTAGATCCAGTGTCAGTTACAGAATAATCTCAGTCATGTCATGATCAGTAGTACTCTCAGTCAGTTACATAATTCAAGAAAAACTCAGTTGACTGAATATCAGTCCAGTCCAATTCAGTATTTAGTTCAGGACTTAAAAACTTTAGTCAGTTAATAGAATTTAGTAGTATTCCATAAGTTAACAAAACTCAGTGAACTCAGTTTAGTTATATTAGTTAGTATAATCAATAACAGTTCAGTCAAGCCTAGTATTAACTTGGAATCAGATCATTGTCTATTCAGTTCGGAGTAGAATTCAACACCAAGCGAACCCAGGGATGAGGGCATTCCTTCCAATATAGTGTTTGACCGTAGTAGCAATCCTTACTTTATAGAACTACATAGACAGTGTAGGTTGAGATATCTTCCTACTAGACTAGGGTTGATACATCTCATATGACTTTTCTTGCCAGCGAGGGTTGTCAAAAGAGCTTCTTTTCAGAGAGGGTTAGCTCACTATTGTCTTTATTTATCGCATAGTGATGACACCCTTCCAACTGGAGTTATAGTTTGGACCCCAATCTATTTAGAAAGGGGCATGTTGGTTAGATGATTACCTCCTACATTCTCAGTTTTAGTTCCAGTGTCTCTATAGATGTCAGTTTTTTTCTATAGAATCAAGACTGTCAGATACAGTTACTCAGTTTAGTATGAGACTCGGCATAGTTCCACATAAATAGGACTATCAAAAATAGTCATTTAGCTATTTGTTATACAATATCAATAAACTCAAATATCAGTAAATCAGTTATTCAGAACTCAGTACCTAGTGTTATAAGGACTTTAGTTAGAACTTTTGTATTCATGCATGTACTCTTATTCAGTTACACTTATGTTATTTAGTTAGTATTGTCCATTCATATGAACCCATGCATCTCAGCCTACCTCACATAGCATACCAATACATTCAAAGTACTGATGTATACCTTTCTTTTATTCTATGATGTCTTATATAATAGGTTTAGATGTATGGGATCCCGATCATACATAGCAACCCGATCCATTAAAAGCAGACTTAGTGGTTAGTCCTCATAGTGTAAGGTTAGATTAATTATTTTTGTAATTCAGTACTTAGTTTATTTCAGCAGTCGAAGTTAGTTGGGGACTTGTCCCATCAACTCCTTGTTCAGACAGTAAAGACTTTTCAGACTAGTGTATTTATAGATAGATGTTCAGTTTCGATATTGATGTACCATACTCAGAATTTATTTATAGTTTTGAAACATATGGCAGGTTTCTGCCCAAGTTTTGCATAATTATAGTATTATTATTCAGTTATTATAGTAGGTACCAGTCATGGGTTAGCTTGTGGTCCCTTGGTATTATAAGCACCGTGTAGCATCCGGGGTACAGACTCAGGGCGTTACAAACTTGGTATTAAAGACTAAGGTTCAACAGAGACCTAGAAAGTTTGAAAGCTGCATCTAGTAGAGTCTTGTGTATGGGTATGTAGCACGTCACATTTATAGACAGGAGGTTATTAGATGTTTTAGGAAAAGTTTTCCTTCTTTTAGTATTTATATCATACGATGAGAATGAGCTCAAGTTAAACTCTCAGTATAATTTATCTTTTTCTTATGCTTACAGAACATGGATTCCAAAGAAGCTAACGAAAAAAGTAATAAAAACCATCCATCCCCTCCGCTCGTTCAGGCAGATCCCCTAATAACCTTGTCTCTCACACTGAATTTAGAACTGCTTTCACCCCCTTAGATTATTTAGTAGTTTCCCAGAACAATCAACTGGCTATTATCCTATATAAGCTTATGGCTTATGTTCAATAGAATAAGGAGGTGAGGCATAGTAAAAAAGGGAGAAAGAATAAGAGGGCCAGGATGTCAAGGGTATAGAGTGCCCAAACAAATGCTCTTTTCCATAAATATGGAAAAAACCACTAGTATATCTGTAAAGCTGGAAGTTATGTGTGTTTTTGATATGGGAAGATAGGCCACAAGGTCAGAGATTGCCCTCAGTTAGGTTCCCAGAGTTAGTATAATTATCCCCCAACTCTGTCTGGTCACCTAAATCAGTAGGGTGCCGCTTCCAGTGTCATCAGTGGACAACACCCAAACAGACTCTATGTACTTCAGTCCCGATAGGATGAGGAAACCTTTCCTGATATGGTCACTGGTACATTACAAGTTTATCATTTGCATATTTATGCTTTCCTAGATCCAGGAGCTTCTATATTTTGTAACTCCTTATATATCTATTGACTTTGGAGTCAGTCCCAAAATTTTGGTAGAGAGTTTCTCAGTCTCTACCATAGTGGGTAAATCTATCATAGCCCGGTGGGTATACAGGAAATTTTTGGTTATGGTGTGTGAGAAAGTCACTTCAGCAGACTTAGTCAAATTAGAGATAACTGATTTCAATGTCATTCTCGGCATGGATTGGCTTCATTCCTGCTATGCCTTAGTTAACTGCAGAAATAGAATTGTCTTGTTTCAGTTTTTGAATGAGCTATTCCTGGAGTGGAGGGGTAGTACTTTAGCACTCAGGGGTCAGCTTATTTCCTACCTAAGGGAAAGATAAATAATATCTAAGCGATGTGTCTACCATGTCTTTTGAGTCCAAGAATATAGTTCAGAAACCCCTAATCATGAGTCAGTATCAGTAGCATGTGAATTTCTATATGTGTTTCCCAAAGATCGTCCCGAAGTTTCTCTCAAAAGGGAAATTGACTTCGACATTGACCTTCTTCTAGATACTCAGTACATATCTATTTTGCCATACAGGATGGAACCTAAAGAACTCAAGGAGTTAAAAGAATAGTTAAATGATCTCCTAGATAAGGGATTCATCAAACCCAGTGTGTCCCCGTATTCGTGTGCAAGAAAGATGATTCTCTCATAATGCATATTAACTACCGTCTGTTAAATAGAGTCACGGTAAAAAACAAGTATCCACTTCCTAGAATTGTTGACTTGTTTGACCAACTTCAGGGTGCCAGTTATTTTTCTAAGATAGACCTTAGATCAGGCTATCATCAGCTTAGAGCAAAAGAATGTGACATCTAAAGGCAACTTTCAGGACTCAGTATGGTTACTTAAAATTTTTAGTCATGTCATTTGGTCTTATCAATATTCAGTTGCTTTCATAGACTAAATAAATCATGTATTAAAGAAGTACTTGGACATGTTCATTACAGTCTTCATTGATGACATTCTTATCTATTCCCATAGCGAGAACGATCATGCAAATCACCTTAGAATCGTATTTTAGATTCTCAAAAACCCATCAGTTATCATGATATCTATTCATATCTTACATGTCAGCTCTATGATCATAGAACATATTCGTATATGTTATCCAAAACTATGTATGCTTATGGTTCCTAGTAGGAGTTCCAGTTCACTCAGTATTACGAATCATGTTCCATGAATACATAAATTCCAAACTCATGTCATGCTTTACAATAATCTCAATTATCATGAATCATGCTATGCTCCTAATGATCAGCTAAATTCATACTTATGTCCTATATATCCCCTCAGTTTGGATCTTTTGATTAATCTAGCATGTTGATATTCTATTCCTCAAGCCTCAGTAAGTGTCAAGTTCTGTATCGTGTCCATTCATACTTCAAGTTTTAATGCTTTATTAAACTCTCCTTATGAAGTGATTTAGTTAGGAGGAATTTCTCAGATGGGAGAGAGTAAATATTTTAGGTTAAGGAAAATTTGTCACATGCTTGTGTAACACCCTGAATCTGGTACCTAGAACGCTACACGGTGCTCATGAACTCAAAGGACCACAAGATAACCCATGACTGATATCTGTAACTGAGCACTACATAATATATTATATAAATATAGAAAAAGGGCTGAAAGGACATAAGGTTTAAAAATCTGATAAAAAATAACATCTGAATATTACGGTATCACCATACCAAAAATGAAATAACTATTTAGACATTCTAGCCTAAAATCCTCTAAGCTGTCTGAATAAGGAGTTGATGGGACACATCCCCAACTAACTTCAACTGCTAAGATAAACTAAGTACTGAAAGAATGAAATAGTCAAATTATAACATCCTCGAATGATGAGGACTCACTGCTAGTCTGGCTACTAAACGTATGATCTACTAAGGATGCTTTGGAGCTCATGCTCTTGATCCTATGGTATAAAATACCATAGTGCAAATGCATCAGTATGATTAAATATACTGGTATGCAAGAAAGGTAGGCTCAATGTAAGGGTTTTATATGCATGAACAATACTAACTGACTGAAGAACATCAACGTGAAAATACATGCATGAATACATGAACTGTGACTAAGATCATGATATCACTGAATCTGAATACAGATAACATAAGTTTTATATGACTTATATGCTATTATCTGAATGACTGTGTCTGACAATCCTATTTTGGATGGAACTAGCCAAGTTTCGTACTGAACTGGGTGACTATATATGACAGTCGTGAATTTTGTAGAACTATTTAAGTTTATTGCTGAGGCTGAGACTATGACTGTAACTGTGGGAAGTAGTCATCTAATCAACATGCCCTAAATAAATTATTATAGATGAGTTGGGGTCAAATCTGTAACCCCAATTGGAAGGGTGTCATTACCGCGCCACTGGTGAGAACAAGTTGGGAGTAATACCTCATCTAATAGGTACTCTAAGAAGAACGGTGGTAACCTCATAGAATATTTTAAGCCACCTCATCTACCCCAAGACTTGATAGCATGAAACTTATAATACATGACACTTCTTGTACTCACAACCATAATCAACAATCTATAACACAATCATTGGAGAATTTCATAGGACACTTGATTATCATGGTTTGGTACAAGAACAGGAATGCGTATAAACATGTCATAATTTCATGGGCTAATCTCAATGAACAATCCATCAAACAATTTCAACGCATAACAATAAGATGGAAGTCATTTTGAACATAAGGGTAAAGCATAGGTTCATCAATTCGGTCATAATTGGGTCCTAAAGTATGATTCTTGTTCTCTTGGGAATTTTATTAATTACATTGCATGCATTAACTTGTACATGAATGGGGATTTGATACTATGATACTATAATGGCACTTTTTCCTTCACATAGGCATTAAATCAAACACATGGGGAGCATACTTTGGTTATACCATCATCAAAGCATCTAATTATAATAGTTGCATAAATAAATTTACAATTTAAAGGGTTTATCATTAATATTATGAAAATCATCACACATTAGGATCAATCATTGGAACATATAATTTAAAACATGAATCAAAACCCCACAACAACATGAACATGAATTTCAATTCAACTAAATCATAAAAATTCATAAATACATAAATATTGAATTTTTAAAGAGATTCTTGAGATTCATGGGTTAAAGGGATCCATGAATAAACACTTGACATACCTCACAAGCTTGAATCTTGAAGGAGGTTAACTTTTCTGGAAAGTTCTTGAATGGTGATGTTTTGATTCTTGAGTTTTCTTGGAGAAGGGTTTAAATCTTGGTCTTGGGTTTTGATCTTGAAATAAACCCTAATTTTGATGTTATAGATGAATGGGGAGTTATGTGCTTTTATTTGATGTAATTAGGGGTTATAAAAGGTGGGAAAAGACCCAAAAAACCCTTTAAAATGTTGTTTCAGCACTTTTAGGACAAAGTTGAAGGTCTAGGTGACGGACCGTTACTCTGGTGAGTGACCATCAATCCAAACATCCATTTTAGGCTATAAAATGGACTTAATGCATCAGTTACAATGGTCATAACAATTGTCCATCGCTGACTTGACGGTCCATCAGCTTGCCCGTCGCTCCTGGGTAGTTCGGACAACTCTTAGTAAAATGGCCATAACTTTTTACTCTGATACTAGATTTAGGTGAAATTGGCATCTTTGAAAAGATAATTCAAGTATCTATTAGTTTATGGGTCATGAGATCAAAAGTTCTTTGTAGAACGGTAGATATGATCATTTAAATTTGACGATGATAATATTCTTCTCAAGAATTCAATCGGTAAGGGATGTTTTGATTTGTCTAATAGATAGGATGTATTTGAGGACTTAATATAAATCAAATTGATCATAAACCTACCAAAATACTATAATTTATTCTCATAAGATTTAATCATGGTTCTACTATTCGTTGGGATTCTTGGGGTATTACAATATCTCCCCATTGGGAACATTCATCCTCGAATGGGACTGACTAAGCTGAGATTCATGCTGATCATGCCTATTTGATGCATGGTTTTATAACTATTCTAATACATGAATGCATGGATGAGAGTACTGATATCAGATGCATGAATACATAGCTGAACAAACATATGAGAATGTGAGTGAACATGTAAAGGTAAAGATACAAAGTTTGAAATGAAAACTAAGCATAGTTGTAACTAAAATTTGAACCATAAGCTGAATGAAATTAAGGAAAGCTATTACCTGGGGCTGGTTATGAATTAGAGGAAAAGAGGTGAGGATACTTGGTCGTCATATCTGCTTCTACTTTACAAGTAGCTCCCTCAACGGACTGATTCAACCAAAGAACTTTAACTAGAGGGACTTCTTTGTCCCTTAGTCTACAAATTTGACAGTTAAGAATTTCAACTAGAATTTTCTTATACGAGAGACTGTTCTGAATACTACACCCTTAATAGGGACTACAACTACTGGATCACCTATGAGCTTCTTTAGCAAGGGGACATGAAAGACTGGATGAAGTGAAGCTAGATCTGAAGGCAATTTGAGCTCCTAAGATACTTTGCCTAAGCAACTGAGTATTTTGAAGGGACCGACATATTGGGGACTGACTTTTCCCTTCTTGCCAAATCTCTTTATTTAATACATGGGAGAGATTTTAAAAATACTAAATTTTATTTTATCTCAAGTCGAGATCCTTTACTTAACACACATGAACAGGAACATGAGAACATGACTAAGTCTATAACATGTGATGGACTGACTATCGAGAACTGAACTGAGCCACTGAGTACATGGCTTACGACTGAGATTGGAGATAGAGGATCAACCTATGGATACCCACTACTCCAAAATAGGTTCATTACATAAAATAAGAGTGGCATATTTATGTCATGAATGCTTTGGGGATTATATTGTATCTCCCCCTTAGGGACACTATATCCCTTGAAGAATGCTGGGTTGATTTTTTTCTTTGAGCTATGAGGAAATTAAGGTGATGCCTAAGGTGACTACGAACTGAATCATGACTGAACATCTAGATTCTGAACTAAGGCATGATACATAAACTGAGCTGGACACGCAACTACTTGGTTGATCCATTGTTGAATAATTATATTCATGAGACTTCGGATAGTGTGACTAGATGGAAAAAAAATAGGAAGCCATACCATACAAACTTATTCGTCTGAATGCTAAACTGAATTGATGGATTTGCAGACTAACTCATACTGAAAACTTATACTCGACTGGAGTATTTCTATAACACTTTTTCAATAGTGTTCTAGTGACTGTAGGGAGAAAGGAAATCTTGGCTTGGTCTGACTAGGACATCTAAATAGGGGATCACCATATGGATGGGATTATTTTATTAGGAGGGAATGACTATGAAACATCATCTAAAATAGAGTTACTAAGCCTTATGCATTGCATCTACAATATTAAAGCATAGACATATCCCTCTAATATTCCTTCCACTACACTCTCTGCCTTAGTACAACACATCATTTGAGATTACTGAAAATATTCATATGGTGTTGAGTGCGAATGCATAAACATACTAACTTTTTGGATTAACTGCATAGCTTATAGCTGAATACTGGATATGTAAGACTGAACTGTACTTAGTATGAATAACTAGACTGAAACTATAGAACATTACACATAGAAGCTATTGATTGACTGGTAATATGAGATAACTGAGCATGAATGTAAAGTTTTATTATCTTAAGGATGCAGGACTAAGCATATAACATGATTGGGAAATATTCTGTAAACTGAGGTAATGAAATACTAATAACTAAATAGCTTATAAATGTATGCTATGGTCAAATAAACCTGGATATGGACTGAGTTTATGATCTGGTTACTGAACTGGAGCTGACACTGTAACTAAGACTACAAATGGACTCATATTTGAACTAAATACTAGGTTCTTATAGCCGAGTACTGATAACTAAGGTCTAGATTGATACTAAATTCTAATGGCTAAGTAACTGATAGTTGAAAGCCATGGTTTTGCAGGACTATTTGAGTCCTTTAATGAATATTGATTATTGAACTGACGCTATAACTGAGGCCTGAGGAATATAGCATCAACACCATAGATTTGACTGAGGGATCTAAAGCGAGGGTATACATGACATAATCTGTGTTTGGCTGATCATTTGAAGTGGAGAATGAGTCATGTGGGTTGAGCATACTGTAAAGCATAACATAAGTGCATGAGTTATGAGCTGAATTACTTGAGTCTGAAGTCTGTATACTCATGGGACATGATTCATAGCACAGAGTAAACTAGAACTCCTTATACAAGGAACTGTGATTGTACATGATTCTCACTAACGTTCATGAATATGAGCGATGATCATAGAGCTGACATGTAGGACATGAATAGATATCATGATAACTAATGGGTTTTGAGGATCTATAACACTTTTCTGAGATGGTCTGCATGATCATGCTCACTGTGGTAGTAGACAAGAATGTTATCTATAAAGATTATGATGAATATGTCCAAGTACTTGTTAAACACATGGTTCATCAAGTTCATGAAAGCTATTGGAGAATTAGTAAGACCAAAATACATGACTAAGAATTCAAAATGACCATATCGAGTTCTAAAAGCTTTTTTCAGAATATCATATTTGCTGAGTTCTGATGATGCTATTCTGTATGGTGGAATGGATATGGGCTAAGTATCTGGAAGAAGGTCAATGTCAAACTCTATTTCCCTCTTAGAAGGAACTATGGGAAGATCTTTTGAAAAGACATTTGAATATTCATTCTCAACTGGAACTGGCTCAAGACTGGGAGTTTTAAAACTAGAGTCCTTAACAACTCTGTTTCTACAGTCGACTGTGGCATGGTAGGAATGGACCCACTCCATACCGAGAATGACATAAAATATTGTCATCTCTAATTTAACTAAGTCTGCTGAATGACCTTCTAAGATACCATCACCGGAAAGTTCCTGTATGCCCCTCGGTCTATGATGGATTTACCCACTGGGGTAGAGACTAAGAAGAGCTCTGGTAAAATTTTAGGACTGAATCCAAAATCAAATGCTATATAAGGAGTAACAAAAGACAAAGAAGCTCCTGGATCTAGAAAAGCATAAACATGCAAATAAAAGATCTTTAACGTAACAATGTCCACATCAGGAGAATTTTCCTGATCCTGTTGGGACTAAAGAGCATAGAGTCTATTTGGGCGTTGCCCACTAGTAGCACTGGAAGTGGCACCCTACTGATTCAGCAATTGAACTGAGCTAAAGTTTGATTATTCTAACTTTGTAGACCAACCTTAGTTACTACCGCAAGTCTGACAATGGAGATTAGTTTGGGTACTTTTAACACTACCCTAAGATCTAAGTCATAGTGCCCTATCTCTATATTTAGGGACTGGAGAACTGGATGAGGAAGGAACTGGAATGGATGACTTTGGATGGAACTAATAATGGTTACCACCCTCTGACTTAGGCTGAGCAAAGTTGAAATTACCTGTTCTCACTCTCTTATTTTCTCAATTTCTTATGCTTTTCCACCTCAATATGTTGGGCATGAATTATATGCCTGGGTGGGACAACAACCTACTGATTTCTCTGAGCTACTACTGAGTAAGATAAGTCAAGGGAGTCAGTTCTAAATTTACCATAAAAGATATGCTCATCCAAGGAATCTGCCTGAATGGATGAAGGTTTCAATTGATTCCTGGTTCTCCTATTATTAGTTCTTTTAGGAGGCATGATCTATAACAAAAGGGAGAAACAGATTAGACAAAGAATTTAACTTGAGCTCATGATCACTCGCATAACACAAATACTAAAAGAGGGGAAATTATTCCCAAAACATCTCATAGCCTCCTATCCATAAATGTGGTGCACAACACACCCATGCACAAGACTCTACTTGATGCAGATTTTCAGACTTCCTAGGACATTATTGAACCTTAGGATCTGATACAAAGTTTGTAATGACCCAAATCTTGTACCCATAATGCCATATAGTTATCATGACCCTAAAGGACAACAAGTTAACCCATGACTAATATATGTAACTAAGCACTGCATAACATACTGTATAAATGCAGAATAAAAGGGCTGAAAAGCGATAATGTTCAAAAATATGATAAAACATAACATTTGAATAATATGGTATCACCATACAAAAACTAAAATAACTGTTTGAACATGCTAGTCTAAAAGACTCTAAACTGTCTGAATAAGGAGTTGATGGGACTTATCCCCAACCAACTCTAACTGTTGAAATAAACAAAGTACTGAAAGAATGAAATAGTCAAATAATAAAATCCTCGAATGATAAGGACTCACTACGAGTCTAGCAGTTGAACGTCTAATCTACTAAGGATGCTTTGGAGCTCGTGCTTCTAAACCTATGGAATAAAACACCATAGCGCAAATATGTCAGTAAGATTGAATATACTGGTATGCAAGTAAGGTAGGCTGAATACAAGGGGTTTATATGCATAAACAATACTAACTAGTTGAATAACATGAAAGTGAGAATACATGCATGAATATGTGAACTGTGACTGAGATCATGACATCACTAAATCTGAATACTGATAACATACGTTTCATATGAATGATATACTATTATCTGAATGACTGTGTCTGATAGTCTTGCTTCTAATGAAACTAGCCGAGTTCCATACTAAACTAAGTGATTGTATTTAATAGTCCTGAATTCTATAGAACTATCTGGGTTCTATTTCTGAGAATGAGACTGAGACTGTAACTGTGGGAAGTATTTATTTAATCGACATGCCCTAAATAAGATATTATAGAAGAGTTGGGGTCTAATCTATAACTCCAATTAGAAGGGTGTCATTACTGCCCCACTACTAAGGACAAGCTGTGAGTAATGCCTCATCTAACAAGTACTCTAAGGAGAACAGTGAGACCCTCATATAATAAGTTAAGCCACCTCATATACCCTCAACTAGTAGGTTTAATGTCTCTACATACGCTGGCTACATAGTTCTGGAGCTCAAGGCTTGGTTCTATAAATCACACCATCTAATAATAGTTAAGTTCCCATCCTTGGGCTCACTCGGTGATGAATCCTACATCCATCTGAATACACACTAAACATGATTAATTAAATTGACTAGACTATATTTACTGAGTTCCATTGACTGATGAAATACTACTGAGATTACTGAATTTTTTAGAATTCTGAGATTATAGGTATTTTTGAGTTTTCCTGAGTCATGAGTCTGACTAAATTCTACTGATCATGGCTTGACTGAGAGTATCTTGTAAACTGACACTGGATCTAGGCACACAACTAAATTGTCGGGTACAAGTAGCTCAAGACTCGATAGCATAAAACTGACAAAACATGACACTTTCTAGACTCACGACCATAATCAATAATCCATAATAGAATCATTGGGGAATTTCATGGGGCACTTGATTATCATGGTTTGGTTCATGAATATGAATTCATATAAACATGTCATAATTTCATAGAATAATCTCATGAACAATCCATCAAACAATTTCAATGCATAACAACAACATGGAAGTCATTTTGAGCATAAGGGTAAAGAATGGGTTCGTCAAGTTGGTCATAATTTAGTCCTAATGCATGATTCTTGTTCTCTTGGGCATTTTATTAAACACATTGCATGCATTAACTTGTCTATGAATGGAGATTTCATACTATCATACTATAATGACACTTTTTCCTTTACATAGTCATTTAATCAAACACATGGGGAGCATACTTTGGTTATACCATCATCAATGCATGTAATTATCATAGTTGCATAAATAAATTTGAAATTTGAAGGATTTATCCTTAATATTATGCAAATAATCACATACTAGGATCAATCATTGGAACATGTATTTTAAAACATGAATCAAAACCCCATATCACCACGGACATGAAATTCAATTAAAGTAAATCATGAACATTCATAAATACATAAATCTTGAATTTTTAAAAGAGATTATTGAGCTTCATGGGTGAAAGGGACCCATGAATAAACACTTTACATACCTTAAAAGCTTGAATCTTGATGGTGGTTAACTTTTATTGAAGGTTCTTGAATGGTCACGTTTTCATTCTTGAGTTTTCTTGGAGAAGGGTTTGAATCTTGTTCTTGGGTTTTGATCTTGAAATAACCCTAATTTTGATGTTATGGATGAATTAGAAGTTATGCGCATTGATTTGATGTAATTAGGGGTTAAAAAGGGTGGGAAAATACCCAAAAATCCTTTTAAAACGTCCTTTCAGCGCTTTTCGAACAAAGTTGACGGTCTGGGTGATGGACCATCACTCTTGTGACTAACCATCACTCCAACCATTATTTTTGGTCCAAAAAACACCCTTACTACCTCAGTTGTGATGGCCAGAGTGATGGTCCATCGCTGACTTGATGGTCCATCAACTTGCTCGTTTCTCCTGGGCATTCCGACAACTCTCAGTAAAATGGCCATAACTTTTTACTCTGATTCCGGATTTTGAAAAAATTGGTATAGTTAGAAAGATAATTCAATTATATATCTTTTTATGGGTCATGATATAAAAAACTCATTGTATAAAGGGATATATGATCTTTTGAAGTGACTATGATAATATTCTTCTCAAGAATTCAATCGGTAAGGGATGTTTTGATTAGTCTAATAGTTACGACGTATTTGAGCCCTTAACATACATCTAACTTGATCATAAAACTACCAAACCACTATAATTTATTTCTTATGAGCTTGAAGTATGGTTCTACTATCGAATTGGATTCTTGGGGTATTATAGCTTGTTTTACACGAGGCTATAGTTTTGAAGATATGCTTGAATGTCATGTTGGTGTGTGAGTGAACAAAAAGTAGGAGGTTGTATTTATTTGTTAAACAAGAAATAAAAAAATTCAGGAGATAAAGTG
Source organism: Capsicum baccatum var. pendulum (assembly GCA_030864225.1). Lineage (NCBI taxonomy): Eukaryota > Viridiplantae > Streptophyta > Magnoliopsida > Solanales > Solanaceae > Capsicum > Capsicum baccatum. The sequence continues at coordinate 203,832,161 of CM061559.1, read as the reverse complement.
TAATACCCCAAAATCCTATCCTGAAGCATCACATGGTGCTTAAGGCTATAAGTAACCCCAAGCTAACCCTTTGAGCCTTCTACTTAGCATAAATCTTACATAAAGATAATGAGAGAAAAATAAGGAGTCATATCATATCATGTCTAATTGAAATCTAAATGAGTACTGTAAAGGTAACAAAATACTATAAATCTAATCATACTGACCATCTAGTCTAACAAAGCCTCTAATACTTAACAAACTAGAAAGCCATTGGGATATATCCCAACCTGACTCGAACTGAGTTGAAAGCAGTAGAAAAACTACTAAAAATACTAAAGTATCTGGAGATAGGTCCTCGAACCATGAGGACTCACCACAGTAGAGATATAGATAAAGGTACTTGGGATCACTGAAGCCGCTGGGACAGAGCACCTGAACCTACATTATGAGACAATGTAACATACAAACATATATATGGATCGACACTTGGGAATGTGCTGTGTATATGGGGGTATATGTAACTAAATATCAATACATTAAATTTTTATAGTAAACATACATGGAATTTTAGATGACTCACACAGCTTGAATAGAACTCTCATAAATCATGAATAATGAATCATGTAGTATAAATGACATGATCCATAACACTTTGTTCTAAATCTGTATTATTTCTTTGATCTCAAGCTTGTAAACTAGTTGAACTCTTAAAACAACAACTTTAGAATGTATACTTTAGTCTTTTGAAAACAAGGAACTTTTTTTAACCTCAAGGACTTAAAACCCTAAGAACTTTATTACTTGAGATGCTAGGAAACTTGGGAGTTTATTCTAACTGACATAAACCATATGAGCTACATGGAGTCCAACGTCTTGCCCACGTTGGGGAGAGCTGTTCTATCCTTGCCATTAGAGTAAAACCTTTACTTTAGTGATCACTATCTTAACCCATTTGGGGTAAATCAAATTCTACGGCGGCTAGTATTTTTGGGGCATGATACCTCAGAATCAAGCCCAACTCGGTGCTATGTACTACTCCCATACTAGGCTCAGAACTTTTAGGAAAATCCACCTTATACAATTCAGATGGGATCCAATATGCTTCCCTTTAACTTAAATCTCAAGATGTGGATTCCTTTTTTAAATTAGGATCAAAATCAACTCCTTTCTTTAAACATTGGTCGACTATCTCTAACAAGCTTTAAAACTTCAATTATATGGAGATATTAATACCTTTCTTGAAATACTATAGAATATATCAAAATTCATTCTTTGACATTAAAACATGTATACATATTTAAGAAAGCTCAATTCAAAATAGAGGGTAACTCATGACTTCAACCTTAAGAGTATTCCAAACATCAATCATGGAAAGAATATGCAATTCAAAACATTAATTCTCAATTCAAATCATAAAATAGGTGTAGTATCCTATAATTCAAGATCTGAACATATCCATAATCTCATATACTTGAAATATAACAATTTAGGAATAATTCATCTCGAAACATTAAAATCTTTTAAGAAAAACCAAAACTTTGGGTACAAGAATGGAAGAAATATTCTTGTTCAAACCCCACATACCTCAATTATGAAATTTGATGAATAAGCTTGCTTGAGACTCTTTCTCATACTTTTGGATGAGGGTTCTTGAAGCCCTTGACTTGGAAACCTTGAATCCCCACTTAATTTGTAGAAGTTACAGTGGATTCTTGAAATTATTAGAAGAGGTTCTGGGTACTCAGTGTTTTTATTGAGAGAAAACTTGAGAAAAACCTAATAGAATGCTTGTAATTGAATTCAATTTGGTGTTTGTATGGTTTAAGAGGCTTGGAAAAAGTCCAAAGTGCCCTTTCTAACTCTTGAATGAAGCTTGAAAAATTAAACTGGAAAACCTGATCTGAAGGGCCACTGCGACATGCCACTATCGCAGTGGCTCAATGGAAATTGAAAAATGGGATTCTTGGGGTCACCGCAACGCGGAGCCCTTGCATTGTCCCACTGGTTGGGACCTGGAAATTTAGCGCGACTTTCCATAATTATGCTAGGCTATTAGAATTTGACAATTGTCAAATACACCCTTTCTGTAACGTGCCAAGCACTAAAATGAGGTTGTTTTACGACTAGGACTTTAATTTTCCATTACTTCTTTCCCGATTATTAGATTTGGGAGAATCTTATATCGTTGAAAAGCTAATTAAATTTTCCATACGATAAAAAGTTAAATTTGGGAAATTCAATATGGTTTAAATGTTACACACTTAGGAAGTCATTCCTTAGCCTTCTAGAGATGAAATTAAGCTTAAGAAAAAGTTTGGGGGTATTACAATACCTCTCCCTTGTAAAATTTCGTCCTCAAATGACGCTCATCAAGCTAAGAGTACGGAGGAAATTGAGTATGCATAGCTGAAGTAACTTGCTAAATAGACTCTCTATCATTCTAAACTCTTGACTACTTTGGAGAATGCATGAACTTATATTAAGAATATCTATATAACTGGAACTTTGATTCGAAAGGGGCTGAATTAAGGAGGAATGATACCTTCAACTTGATTTAAACTTTTGGAGAATAGGTGCGGGTACTTGGATCTCATATCTGACTCAGCTTCCAAGTAGCATCGTAAACTGACTGGTTTCACCACAAGACTTTGACCACGGGAACCTCTTTGTTCCTCAGTCTACGGATCTGGTGATCTAGAATCTCAACTGGAATCTTTTCAAATGAAATGATAGTCGGGATATCTGGGCTTTTTGAAGGATCCACAACAACGGAATCACCAATGTTCTTTATAAGCATAGAGACATGAAAGATAGGATGAACAACTAACAATGCTGCAGGAAATTCAAGCTCATAGGCTACTATCCCCACATGACTGAGGATTCTATAGGGGCTAACATACCGAGGACTAAGTTTCCCCTTCATGCCAAACCTTATAACCCCTTTCATAGGTGTAATTTTCAGATACAACAAGTCATTAACTTCAAACTCAAGGTCTGTTCTTCTCAAATTTGCATGTGATTTCTGATGAATCTGGGCTATATTCAACCTTTCTCTAATCAACTTCACCTTCTCCATAGCTTCAAACATTGCATTAGGTGCAATCAAAGTAGCCTCATCCACTTCAAACCAACCATGGGTAATCTACATATTCTACTATACAAAGCCTCAAATGGTGACATCTTGATGCTAACATGGTAACTATTGTTATATGTAAACTCAATCAATGGTAAATGCTCATACCAACTACCTTTGAAGTCAAGGACACATTATCTCAATATATCCTCCAAAGTTTGGATGGTCCTCTCAGCCTAACCATTTATCTGCGGATGAAAAGAGAAACTCGAACAAACTTGGGTACCAAGACCCTTATAAAACTCCCTCCAAAATTGAGAAGTAAATTGAGTAACCCTATTTGAGATGATAGACAAGCGAACTTTATGTAACCTGACTAACTATTGAATATACAGTCTAGCATAATCCTCAGTAGTTTAAGATGTATGCACAGGCACGAAATGTGCTGACTTAGTCAGCCTGTCTACAAGTGGGTAGACTAAATTCTTACATCACACCACTAGGTCTCTAGTGCTCTACCTTGATGTGTTGGCAAGTTGCACACTTAGCTACGAACTCAGCTATATTTTTCTTCATACCACTTTACCAATAGATTTCCCATAAGTTACGGTACATCTTGGAAGCACTGGAATGAATAGAATACCGCACGCCATGCTCCTTTTCTATGATTCTCTGTCTCAGCTCATCAACATAAGGAACACATAATCTACCTTGCAATCTCAACACACCATCTCCTCCTTGGGAGAAAACCTCTACCTTTTTGTCCTTGACTGACTCCTTCAGTCTGACCAAACAAGGATCTAAGTCTTGCTTCTTCATCACTTCTGAAATCAAAGTGGATTCGAAACTACTCTGCACCTAAATACTCCCCTCAGTGGAATCAAGCAACCTAACACCTAATCTAGCCAAACAATGCACATCACGAGCTAACTCTTTCTTACCCTTCTCTAGCTGAGAAACACTACCCATAGATAACCTGCTAAGGGCATCTACCACTATATTGGCCTTGCTCAGGTGATACAACACACTCATATCATAATCTTTAAGTAAATCTAACCATCTGCTTTGGAGAATATTCAAATCCCTCTAGGAAAACACATACTACAAGCTTTTGTGGTCCGTAAACACATCAACATGAATACCATAGAGACAGTGTCTCTAGATTTTCAAAGCAAAAACCACAATAACTAATTCAAGATCATGGGTTGGGTAGTTCCTTTCATGTGCATTCAACTGTCTAGAGGCATAGGTTATAACCTTACCTCTCTGCATCAACACATAACTTAAACCTATTTTAAAGGTATCACAATACACCAAAAAACCATCCGTACCATCAGGTAAAGTCAATACAGGGGCTGAGGTTAGTCAAGTCTTTAACTCCTGAAAATGCTTCTCACAGGAATCTGACCAAAGAAACTTAAGTTTCTTTTGGGTCAAACAGGTCATGGGGGATTTAATAGAAGAGAAACCTTCAACAAAATGGCAGTAGTAGCTAGCTAGACCCAAGAAACTCCTAATGTCTAATGGAGAGAGAGGTCTCGAACAATTTTTTTTGACAAATATCTTTTGGGGATCAACTCTAATGCCTTCAGCTGAAATAATATGATCCAGAAAAGCTACTGACCTTAGCCAAAATTCACACTTGCTAAATTTGGCGAATAACTAATAATCTCTAAGAGTTTGCAGGACAATTCTAAGATGATCTGTATGGTTATCCTCACTATGAGGATACACAAGAATATCATCTATGAAAACAAAGACAAACATATCATGATACTATTTGAATACTCAATTTATGAGGTCCATGAAGGCTGCTACAGCATTGGTTAGCCTGAAAGAGATGACTAGAAATTCAAAGTGACCATAACGGGTTCAGAATACTATCTTTGGAATATCACACTCCCTTACTTTAAGTGGATGATAGTCGAATCTAAGGTCTATCTTTGAGAAATAACTCACACCTTGCAATTGATAAAATAGGTCATCAATTCTTGGAATAGGATACTTATTCTTGACAGTGACCTTATTAAGATGATGATAGTCAATGCAAATACACAAAGAACCATATTTCGTTCACATGAATAAAACAAGTGATCCCCAAGGTGACACACTTGACCATATAAAACCTTTGTCTAAAAGATCTTTGAGTTTCTCTTTCAACTCCTTAAGCTTTGTAGGTGCCATATGGTAGGGAGGGATAGAAATAGGCTGAGTGTCGGGAAGAAGGTTAATCCTGAATTCTATCTCTCTATCAGGAGGTGCCCATGGGAGATCTTCCAGAAAAATATTAGGAAAATCATTAGCAATGTTGGCTGACTGAATGGTTGGATTATCATACTTGGTGTCTTTAACTCTAACTAGGTGATAGATGAAACCTTTAGATATAAGCTTTCTGGTTTTGAGATAGGAGATAAAATGACTCTTGGGAGATACTGAACTCTCAGACCACTCCAAAGCTGGTTCATCAGGAAACTAAAACTTAACTAAATGGTTATGATAGTCTATAGATGTATAATAAGAGTGAAGCCAGTGCATACCCAGAATAACATCAAAATCCACCATGTCCAATTCTATCAAATTAGCAAATATGACTCTATGAAGAATAGTAATAGGGAAATCTTTATACACTTGCTTAGCAACAACTAACTCCCCTATTGGAGTAGACACTAGGAAAGTCACTGGAATCTTTTTGGAACTCATTTTAAAATTCACAGTGATTAATGGGGTCATATAAGAGAAACTTGACCTGGGGTCCAACAACACATAAACATCAAAGCAAAAAACATGGAGCATACCAGTAACAATGTCGGGAGAATTCTCCTTCTCCTGATGGGATGGTAAGGCATAGAACCCGTTCTAGCCCTTACCACTAGCAGTACTAAAAGAAGCACCCTAAGGAGGAGCTGGATGAGCTAAAGGAGCTGTGGCACTGTTAGCCTGAGTCTGAGGTCGCACATATCTGTCCCCTTGCCTGGCATACAAATACTTTCTAAGTCGGTGGCCCAACTTGCTTCAACCAAAACAACCCCTTTCTTCGGCCAAACATTCATCAGGATGGGTCATACCACACTCAGCACAGGGAGGATAATTAGGCCTGTTACTTACATGGTTCTAGGACATGGACATAGAAGGCCTGTTCCCTTACTCTTGCCTATTTTTGGGCATGGGAGCACTAGTTGATGAAGGTGATGGCATAGATAAATGACTTTGAAACTGTGGATGGTTCCCTCCATGGGACCTAGCCTAACCATACTCATGCTTGTCGGATCTAGAACTCTTGTTTCCCCTTACTTTATCTCTTTTTATTATCTTATCTGCCTTTATTTGCTGGGCATGAATCATCAGCTTAGCAAGATCCACGTCCCTATTGACCATAGCAGTCCTATATTTTTTCAACACCAGTCCAAATACTTCAGTCACAAACTTACTCATACTAGCTAGAGTTTCAGAAATCAAATCAGGAGCATATTTGGCTAAATAGTTGAACTTAAGGCAAGACTTCTTAACAGTCATGGAGCCTTGCCTCAGGTTTATGAGTTCCTCTATCTTTGATTCCCTCATCTCAAGAAAGAAGAAGTTGTCCAAGAATGCAACCTGGAATACCTACCAAGTAGTAGGGGCTACATCTTTCCTTCTATTCTTCTTATATGCAATAACCCAATCATAAGCAATGTCCTTCAACCTGTAAGACACCAGCTCAACACTTTCTTCCTCTGAGATATGCATCACTTGGGTTATCTTTCTTACCTCCTCGAGATAAAACTGTGGGTCCTCACCTGCCTTTGATCGATAGAACTCTGGAAGGTTCATCCTCATGAAATCATAGATCCTAGTAGCGGCTAAATTATCTCCTTGTTGAGGCAGAACTATGACCTGGTTATTAACCTAAGCATTCAGGCTAACTGCTTGGGATAATGCCTAAAAGGCCACCAAAAACTCAGCATGAGACACGAATTCAAGGTAACAACCGGCTAGAGTTTCTCATTATCGCTTCTACGTGCATTCGCTCTTCGGGGAGGCATTTTTGAAATAGGAGAGCATGAATTATTAGACGAGGGGGAAAACTATAGGCTTGATTGAATCTGAAAGAAAGAAACAACTTTTTCCTAAAACATATTGTAGCCCTAAGCTAACCCTTTGAGCCTGCTACTTAGCATAAAGCTTACTTAAAGATAATGAGAGCAAAATTAGGAGTCATGTCATATTATGTCTAACTAAAATCCAAATGATTACTGTAAAGATAACAAAATACTGCAAATCTAAACATGTTGACCATCTAGTATGACAAAGCCTCTATTACTCAACAAACTAGAGAGCCATTGGGACAGATCCCCAACTGACTTGAACTGAATTGAAAGTAGTAGAACAACTATTAAAAATACTGAAGAGTTTGAAGATAGGTCATTAAACCATGAGGAATCACCATAGTGGAGATGTATATAAAGGTACTCAAGATCATTGACGCTGCTGGGACTGAGCACCTGAACCTATATTATGAGATAATGTAGCACACAGACGTATATATGCATCAACACTTGGGAATGTACTGTGTATATGGGGCTGTATGCAGCTAAATATCAATACAATAAATCATTATAGTAAACAACATGGAATTGTAGATGAATCAGACAACTTGAATAAAACTCTCATAAAATCATGAATAATGAAACATGTAGTATAAATCATGTGAGATATAACACTTTGTTCTAAATCTGTATTCTTTCTTTGATCTCAAGCTTGTAAACTAGTTGAAATCTTAAAACAAGAACACTAGAACGTACAATTTAGTCTTTTGAAAACAATAAACTTCTTTTAAACTCAAGGAATTAAGACCTTAAGAACTTTAAGACTTAAGACTCTAGGAAACTTAGGAGGTTCTTCTAACCGACACAAACCATGTAAGCTACATGGAGTCCAAAGTCTTGAACACGTTGGGGAGAGCTATTCTATCCTTGACATTAGAGTAGAAACTTTACTTTTAGTGATCACTAGCTTAACCCACTTGGAGTAAATCAAATCCGACGGTGGCTTGTAGTTTTGGGGCATGACACCTCAGAATTAATCCCAACTCGGTGCTAAGTACTAATCCCATATTAGGCTCAGAACTTTTAGGAAAATCCATATTATAGAATTCAAATGGTAGCCAATATTCTTCCCTTTAACTTAAATCACAAGATATGGATTCCTTTCTTACCTTAGGATCAAAATCAACTCTTTTTTTTAAACTTTGGTAGACTATCTTTAACAAGCTTTGAAACTTCAATGATATAGAGATATCAATACTATTCTTCAAATACTATAGAATATATCAAAATTCATTCTTGGACCTTAAAACATGTATACATATTCAAGAAATCTCAATTCAAAAGAGGGTAAATCATGACTTCAGCCTTAAGAGTATTCCAAACATCAATCATGGAAGGAATATGCAATTCATAACATTAATTCTCATTCAAATCATAGAATAGGTGTAGTATCATATAATTCAATACTTTAACAAATCCATAATCTCATATACTTTCAATATAGAAATTTGGGCATAATTCATCTTGAAAAATTAAAATTTTTTAAGAAAATCCAAAATTTTGGGAACAAGAACGGAAGAAGTGTTCTTATACCTCAAATTATGAACTTTGATTAACAAGCTTGCTTGAGACTCTATCTCATACTTTTGAATTAGGGTTCTTGAATCCCTTTACTTGGGAACCTTGAATCACAACTCAATTTGTGATAGCTACGGTGTATTATTGAGATTCTTAGAAAAGGTTCTGGGTACTTAGCATTTTTATTGAGAGAAAACTTGATAAAAATCTATTAGAGTGCTTGTAAATGACTTCAATTCTCTGTTTGTATGGTTTAAGAGGCTTGAAAAAAAGTCCAAAGTGACCTTTTTAAATCCTGAATAAAGCTGGAAAAATTAAACTAGAAAAACCGATTTTATGGGCCACGGCGATGCGCCACTATCACGGTGGCTCACTGGAAATTGACAAATGGGATTCTTGGGGTCACCGCGACGTGGATCCATCGCCTTGACCCATTGGTTGGGACCTGTAACTTTAGCTCAATGCACCACAATCATCCTAGGCTACTGGAATTTGACAATTGTCAAATAGACCCTCTCTACGATGCGCCAAGTACTAAAATGATGTTGTTTTATGACTAGGACTTAAATTTGCCATAAATTCTTGCCCGGTTATTGGATTTGGGAGGATCTTATATCGTTGGAAAGCTAATTAAATTTCCCATATGATAAAAATTTGAAATTAGGGAAATTCTATATGGTTTAAATGTTATACCCTAAGGATGTCATTCCTTAGTCTTCTAGAGATGAAATTAAGCTTAAGGAAAATTTTAGGGGTAATACATAAAGAGTTGAGGAAATACAGAATATAAGTGTCTATTCAGATCCTCAATTCCTATCAATCTCCATCATATAGTTATCAATACTTAATTATAGTTCCAATTTAGAATTTAGTTCAAAAATCAGTTCAGTCTTAGGTTCGTGTGACCATAGCATATAGTTATCAGTTATTCAATTATTAGTATTTCAGAGTCATGTTATACACTTGGTACAACATTCTCATAAAATATAGTTTACACTCATTTATGCTCAGTACCTCATGTTGCTCAGTTTGTCTTCACCTTTTATGTATAAGACTTTACAGTTTCTATCATGACTTAGTATAGTTAAATCTTACATGACCAGTATTCAACTATCAACCATTCAATTAGTCAAATAAGTCAGTATGTTTATGCATTCGTGCTCAACGCCCATATGAATACTTTTTGTAGTCTTAGGTGAACTCCTGTACTAAGGTAGAGAGTATAGTTGAGGAACTAGCAGAAGGCATAGTCAGTCTATCTTAGATTATGTTTCGTAGGCCTCCCCTTATATTACAAAATTTTATTCAAGATGTGATTTCATATTCAAATGTTTTATTTAGCCCATGCCAAAATTTCTTGCTCCCTAAAGTTACTAGAGCTTTATAGAAAGAGTGTCATAGAATTGCTACAGTCAAGTTAAAGTTTTCAGCATGAGTTAGTCTGTAAAGACAGTATTTCAGCTTAATAGTCTGGCAGACAAGTTCTATTACATGGGGTGAACACTAAAACTTTAACTACTGAAAACTCTTTAATCAAAACCAGGGCTGAGGTGAGTCGAATATTTAACTCCTAAAAACTCTTTTCATATGAATCTGACCACTAAAACTTGAATTTCTTCTAAGTCTATCTGGACATGGGGGATGAAATAGATGAAAACCTTTAAAAAACCATCTGTAATAGCTAACCAAACCAAAGAAACTCTTGATATTTGATGGAGAAATAGGTCTGGGCTAGTTTCTCACTACTTTGGTCATTTGGGTGTCAACTCGAATGCCATCACTAGAAATAATATGGCCAAGGAAAGCTACTAATCTTACCCAAAAATTGAACTTACTGAATTTAGAAAACAACTAATAGGCACAATGAATTGGCAATACAATTCTGAGATGGTCTGCATGATAATTTTCACTATAGGAATAGACAAGGATATCATCTATCAAGACTATGATGAACATGTCCAAGTACTGTTTGAACACTTGGTTCATCAAGTCCATCAATGTTGTTGGGATTTGGTAAGACCAAATGACATGACTAGAAACTCAAAGTGACCATATCGAGTTCTGAAAGATATTTTCAAAATACCATATTCTTTGACTCTGAGTTGATGATAGCCAGATTAGAGATCTATCTTAGAGTAATAGCTGGGACCCCGAAGATGATCGAAAAAGTCATCAATTCTAGGGAGCAGATACTTATTCTCGATAGTGACTTTGTTTATTTGATGGTAATTGATGCACATTTTAAGAGAACCATATTTATTATGTACGAAAAGGACTAGAGCACCCATGGGGAAACACAATGCCTAATGATTCCCTTATCTAGAAGGTCTATTAGTTGTTCTTTCAACTCTCTGAGTTCTGTTGGAGCAATTCTATATGGAAAAATAGAGATAGGTTGGGTATCTAGAAGAAGGTCTATTTATATGCCAATTTCCCTTTTGAGAGAAACTCCAATAAGATCTTTGGGAAACACAGCTGGGAATTTCCTCACTACCAAAACTGACTCAAGATTAAGAGTCTCGGAATTAATGTCTTTAACTCGAACAAGATTACAGACACACCCATTGGATATCATCCTCTTAGATCTAAGGTAAGAAACAAGCTAACTCCTAAATGCTAAAATACTACCTTTCTATTCAAGTACTGGTTCACTCATAAACTGATAATGAATGCCTCTATTTCTATAATTAACTGAGGTATAGCTTGAGCAGAGCCAATCCATGCTGAGAATGACATCAAAATTAGTCATCTCTAACTCCATAAGAGTAACTAAAGTGACTCTCTAGGATATTATCATCGAATAGTTTCTGTATACTTGTCTGGATATAATAATAACACCTACTAGAGTGGACACTAAGAAGGGTTCTGCCAAAGTCTCAGGAATGACATCAAAATTAATAACTATGTAGGGAGTTACAAAAGAAAGAGAAGTTCTGGGGTCTAATAAAGCATAAAAATATTAATGAAAAACCTAGAATGTACCAGTAACCACAGATGGAGAACAATCCTGATCCTTTCTGGTCTGAAGTGCGCAAAGCCTCTTTGGCATTGCCAATTGGTGTCACTGGAAGTGGCACCCTACTGAGTCGAGCAACCGAATGGAACTGGGGGTCGATTGGAATGAACCTACTAACCACTCTATAGGCAGTCGCTGACCTTGTAGCCTGGATTAACACACCCAAAGTATACATCCCTACCAGCCCTATACACACCATGATGGTTTCTACTATATTTCTGATAAATGGGATTTGTGCGACTACTGTTCACACTTCTCTTGGGTTTAGGGCCTGGCATCCTATACCGATTATCATTTCTGGGCTTCGACACTGGTGCACTAGCTGAAGATAAAGTTGGGGCTGAAGTTTTCTTATAAAATTGTGGAAGATTACCACCCTTCGACCTCGACTGAGTAAAACTAAAGCTACCCATTCTGGTTCTCTTATTCTTCCTCTCTCTTTACTTATACTTATTCTCCTTAATTTGTTGAGAATGGACCATCAACCTGGATAAGTACGTCTCCTTAATCAACATCGCAGTCCTAGACTCTGACCACGCTATCAGCTACACTAGAGACAAACTTACTCATCCTAATCATGTCATCATACAACCTACTCCTTCAAACTCATGTTTCCCCACCTCAGATTTATAAACTCATGCACCTTAGATTCTTTTAAATCCAAGGAAAAAAACCTATCTAGAAAAGTGGTAGAAAACTCATCGCACTTAATTGGTCCTACATCTGCCCCTCTATGTTTGTTTTACTGCTTTTACCAGGTATGAGAAGCATCTTACAACTAATAAGCACCCAACACTGCACTCTTACTAGAAGTCATACCCATAATATTAGTTACCTTCTTAACTATGTCAAGGAACTCCTGTAATTCCCGATCAAACTTAGATCCCAAAAATAGAGGAGGGTTCATTTGGGTGAAATCCTGAATCTTAGCTACGACAGTATTAGCCACCAAAATCGCAGCTGACTTATCATTCTAGGATACCACTAAGTGAGATAAGGTAGCGAATGCTGCCTTGAATTTGGCATAAGAGACCGACTTGTTTCAAGGATCTTCCTGAACAGGTAGAGGTGCAAGCTGATTCCTGTTTCTCCTTCTGTTAGTCTTTATGAGAGGCATCTTCTGTAATAAAAAGGAATTTGGATTTGAAAGGGATTTTAAATTGAGATCATTCTCAATCGCACGACATGAACACTAAACTAATGGAAATTTTTACTAAAACATCTTGTAGCTTCTTACCTATAAATATGGCACGCTTCACACCCATGTAAAAGACTCCACTAAATGCAACGTTTAGACTCCCTAGGACACTTTAAATCCTTAGGCTATAATACCAAGTTTGTAATGCCCTGAGAGTACATCTTGGACTCCACACAGTGCCAACAACCCCGAAGGATCATAAGCTAACCTATGCTGGTACTAATGTGAGTACTGAATAAAATTACATAAAACATGTGCAAAATTAAACTAAGAACTCCATAAGGTTTTATGTACGAAAAAGCTTAATCAAAATACTAAAAATATATGTCTGATAATAATACTGTAAGACTGTCAATAACAACTGATAGCTGAATAACTGACTGAAAGTGTCTGAAAGCCTTTAACTGACTGGTTGTGAAGTTGATAGGACAAGTCCCCAACGAACTTTGACTAACTAATGAACTAAACTAAAATAAACATAAATGGTCCTTGGAACATGAGGACTCACCACTGCTACTACGGATGCACTGGGGAGGTCTAGATATGGTCAAGAACCTGAGCGACCAAACCTATGATATAAGGCATCATAGCGCAAAAAATGAGTATCCGGTCAGCACTTTAAATGTACTGGTATGCTAAATGAGGTTAGGCTAATGTGCATGATTGATATGGAAGAATGAGATAGACTGAACACGTAGCTTAAGATAACTTATGTATAGTATGCGATATATATTGTAAAATGTGAGAATGGATGACCAAGCATATGACATGATACTTAAGTAGTCTATAAACTAAAATACTAAAATACTGATACTGAACAACTAGTAACTATATGCCAGCCACGATCAAGTCTGAAAACTGAACTCTGAACTAAACACTGGACTGAGATTATCGGACCTATCATCTAACCGACATGCCCCATAAAATAAATTAGGGTCTAACCTATAACCCTAGTTGCAAGGGTGTCAGTACTGTACCACGGGTACTAACACTAGATGTGTGGATCCACTATAATGGTGTCCCGAAGGACTAAAGGTTTAACCTCTACTAGAAGGTGGTTTGGTAAGATATGTGTCAACCATCAATTTGCAGGTTAACATCTCTAATCCAGGTTGGCTACATAGTTCTTGAATGTGAGGACTGCTACTAAAGGTCACACCCTCAATTGGCAGGTGTAACCCTATCCCTGGGTTCGCTCGGTGCTAAATCCTACTCCTAAATAAACTGACTTGGACTACTAAATTGGAACTGATCTAACATGACTTATAGGACAACTGGCTAAACTGATAATACTTATTCATGCTCTGAAAAATATTCTAAAAGTACTAATACTAAGTAAACAGATAAATTTTGGGTTTGAACAACCCACGGACTCGATAACATCAAGAGTGAAATCATACCAAAGTTTCAAAGGCATAGTAAATAGTCATTGTTCAAAATTCATCTTTTATGCCTTTCATCAAACACTTGCATGTCATGGGTTAAGCATGGGAGTAGTTTTTAAAATAAGGGGTATTACCACGATTGCAATACTAAAATCATAAATTAAGGTAATGTCCAACAAATATGCATCATTCAACATATTGTGTTTAATATCAACAACAACAACCTTGTCAACATGATTCGTACACACATACAATGAATTTTTATGAAGGGTCATGGACATATCTCATAATATCATGTAAAGATCATATATTTAAATTTAATTTTAAACTTGAAAGTTGGTACTTGGAGTCCATGGGTGAGAAGAACCCATGAATGAACATCTAACGTACCTGAGTTGAAGAATTCATGAAGGTTCTTGGAGTATTTCTTGAGAATTGAACTTGAAGGTTGAAGGGTCTAGGGTTTTGTTCTTGAGAGAGAATTTTTTTCATTGAGAGAAATTATGGCTAATGAGATATATCATGCTTCTTTGAGGCTTTAATTCCATATTTGGGATGAATTTGGGTAGTGGGAAAAGACCAAACTGCTTCTTGGGGATTTAATCTTTTAACTGGAATGTGGATTAGAGCTTCACCGCAATGCGGTGACAGTCTCAGTGTTATTCCCACCACGACGGATGCAATCATGGTAGGCTTCTGGAATTAACAATTGTGGATTTTGCCTCTATCGTGATGAGGTGACGCTTCCACCTCTATTTCCACTGTGTCGCGGTGGAATCATAGTGACTTACTGGAACGAAAATTCAAACATTGTCCAAAAATCATCTAAAAATCAAAAACTTACCTGAGAATGCTACCTACACCCCTGAACATGAATCAACTTAAAACCCATTATCTTGGAGCCCGAAAGGTCAACATAAAATCCTCGAAGTTATAAGGAGTCAAAAGTGACTAAGTCCCTCAACACTTAATTTTATTCTCAGGTTCTGAGTGTCTTAAGCAAGTACTAGGGGCTGAGCTGGACTTAGAAACGTACAGGGTATTATAGAACCTGCCTATCCAAGATCTCAACGCGACATCTTTATAAGACAAATAATTAGTGATTCCTAATCTATCCAAAGGAACAACTGAAGAATAATCACTAATGCACTTCCTCAACATGGAAACATGAAAGAACAAATGAACCTAGCTCAACATAAATGGAAACTCCAACTTATAAGCAACATTACCAATTCTTCGCAAAACCATATGAGGACCCATATAACAGGACTGAGGTTCCCCTTCTTAGCAAACCATACTACTCCCTTCAGGGGATATACCTTAAGGAAAACCTTATTCCTAACCTCAAAATCTAAGTCTTTGCACCTAACATCCGCATAGGATTTTTGAAAACTTTGGGCTTCTAAATCACCTTCACTTTCTACATAGTTTGGTAAACCATGTCGGGACCAAATATATCCGCCTCACCAAGCTCAAACCAACCAATAGGAGATCTACACATACAACGTCTCAAAAGGGCCCATAATAATGCTAGAATGATAGCTATTATTGTAAGAAAACTCTACCAAAGGTAGATGCTTATCCCAATTTTCATCATAATCAATCACACATGGCTAAGAATATCCTTTAATGTCTAAATAGTTCTCTCAGCTAGCTTATCCATCAACAGATGGAAAGCAATACTCAGGCTAAGCTTAGTCACCAATCCATTCTTAAAAGACCGCCAGAAGTGAGAGATAAACTAGCGCCACAATTAGAAATTATCAAAACAGGCACCCCATGAAGCTTCACTATCTCTTAAAGATACAACATTGCATAATCCTCCACCGAGCTGGTAGTTCAAAATGGAAGAAAGTGCACAGACTTAGTCATCCTAGCCACGATGACCCAAATCAAATCATATTGATTTCGATACTGGGGAAGACTGGTAACAAAGTCCATATTGATTACTTCCTACTTCCATTCAGGAAAATCAATATATTGATACAAACCTCCGGGCCTTATGTGCTCATATTAACATGTGGACACACCAAGCACTTGGCCACAAAATCAGCCACATCCCTATTCATGCCATTTCACTAATAGATCTGCTTGAGATCATGATACATCTTAGTCGAGTCAGGATGAACAACATAGTGCGACACATGAGACTCAGTCAAAATCCTTTGTCACAAACCATCGAAATCAAGAACACATAACCTTTCTTGGTCCCGTAAAATAACATCATCATCGATCTCAAACACCACTACCTTTTTCCCACTAACGTCACTCTTGATTTTCATCAAGATAGGATTTAACATTTGCTTCTCCATAATATCTGCTCTAAGAGATGATTAAACCACTTCTTGCACCATCGCACCACCATCCTTGGAGTCCAAGAGATGAACTCTAAGATTAGCCAAGCGGTGAATATCCTTCAGCAATTCCCACTTTCCTTCCTCCACATGAGCCAAACTCCCCACGGATAACCTGTAAGAGTATCAACAATTATGTTAGCCTTACTTAGTTGATAGTAAAGACTCATATCAGAATACTTGAGAAGCTCAAGCCTTCTCCACTGCCTGAGATTAAGCTCTTGCTATGTGAACACATACTGTAGACTCTTACGATTAGAAAAGTTATACACGTGAACACCATACAAATAATTCTGCCATATTTTAAAAGCAAACACAACCGCCAAAAACTCAAAATCATGAGTTGGGTAATTCCTCTGATGCACATTTAATAGCCTAGAAGCATAGGCAATCACCTCCCAATATTGCATCAACACACAACCAAGCCCTTCATAAGATGCATCACAATAAACCACAAACCCATCATTGCCTTCCTGCAAAGTCAAAATTGGATCTAAAGTTAACTTATCCTTCAACTTCTCAAAATTCCTTCATAAGCATCTGACTAAGAAAACATAACCTTCTTCTGAGTTAACTTAGTCAATGGAGCAGCTATTGACAAAATTCTTTCCAAAAAATACCTATAATACCCAGCTAAACCCATAAAACTCTGAATGTCGAATTGAGTCATGGGTCTAGGCTACCTTTTCACCATAGCAAACTTATGTGGATCCACCATGACCCCTTTACTAGAAATAATATGACCCAAGAAAGTTATAGCATTCAACCAAAATTCACACTTGGAGAACTTGGCATACAACTACTGTTCTCTTAAGGTCTACAACACCGCACAGAGCTGATTAGCGTGATTCACCTAACTCTTCGAATAGACTAGAATGTCATCAATAAACATAATAATGAAGATATCCAAATAATGATAAAAAACCCCATTCATCAAATCCATATATGACGTCGGAGCCTTAGTCAACCCAAATAACATAACAAAAACTCAAAGTACCCATATTGAGTACAAAAAGCAATCTTAGGGATATCAACCTCGCTAACATTTAGCTTATGGTACTCAGACCAAAAATCTATCTTAGAAAAGAACTTGGCACCTTGCAACTTGTTAAACAAACCATCTAACAATAGAATAGGATATTTATTCTTGACCATCACCTTGTTCAGTTGCCTATAATCAATGGACATCCAAAAGGAACCATCTTCCTTTCACATGAACAACAGTGGTGCACCCTAAGTATATACACTAAGATGAATAAACCCCTTATCCAAAAGATCCTTAAGTTTCTCCAAGAATTTCCGCAACTCAATCGGAGCCATTCTTTATAGAGGAATATAAATTAGATGAGTGTACAAAATTAGATCAATACCAAACTCTATTTCCCTATCCAGAGAACACTAAGAAGATCATCCAGAAAAGACCTCTGGAAACTTATTAACCACTAGAACTATCAAGAAAAAGGACCTTTTAATTTAGAATCTTTAAACCAGACTAAGTGATAAAGAAAACCTTTAAAGATCAATCTTCGAGCTTTAAGATAAGAAATAAATATCCCCTAGGAGCTAGAGAACCACTCCCATAATCTATAAATGACTCACCAGGGCACCTAAAGATAACCCTATGGGTCTGGCAATCCAAAGATGTGTAGTAAGAGTACAACCAATCCATACCTAAAATGACATAGAAATCCACCATACCTAACTCAAAAAAGTCAACCAAGGTATTCTAGAGACCAACAGATACCACACACCGCCTATCAACTCTCTTAGCAACAACCGAGTCACCTACCAAGGTAGAAATAGAAAAAAGATATGAAATAGCTTCTAGAATAAAACCAAAAGATACATCCATATAAGGAGTCATATAGGAAAGAATAGAACCTAAATCAAGCAAACAATATACATTATAAGAGAAAACCTATAACATACCAGTAACGACATCAGGTGATGCCTCGAGTTCCTATTATGATGACAAAGCATACAACCTATTATGACCAATACTAGAATCTGGAGTAGTAACAAAAGTAGATTCCGCACCAACAGGTGTAAGAGTAAAAGATGAAGCCATGAGAATCTTATTTGCCCCTATAGCAACCTTATTACTTGAATAATTCCTGAGTTGATGGCCTGCCGGGCCATACTTGAAGTATTTTTCCCTTTATTTATCATAATATCCCCGATGATAATGACAACAAAATTGACAAGAAGGCCATAAAGAAACTGACTGGCCTCTATTTGCTTGAGATTGGGCACCCTGTGCCTAAAAATTATCACCACCATAATGATGCCTATCGCCCAACTGGTAAAGAGCACTAGTTGAAGAATAGGAAATAGAACTCCCTCACTTTTTTTTCCTGCCACTTGCCTCGACCACCTTGAGATTGAGCACCTCCCTGGTCAAAAAATCTTCTTCTCCTACTTTACCTATCTCTAAACTCTGCCTACTTCCTCTTTTCATCTTTCACTTACTACATATGAATAGTCAAACTAGAGATGTTCATATCTTTAATTAGAAAGGTATTCTTACCCTCCAAAATCAAATCTCGATTCAACCTTGAAGTAAACTTCCTTATCCTTGATCGTATGTGTACCACTTAATTAAGGAGCATACCTTTACAATTGGTAAAATGATTCAAAAAAGTACCAAAAAAGGCATCCCATAAGAATGACTCCTCTAAATCTTCTCTATCCCTATCCCATTCTTCATACCACTAATATGCAACCTCTTTATGTTGATAAGATACAAAGTTTACTCCCTTCAAATTGGTATCCTGCATTATTTGAAATATCTTCTCCATTTTATCTAAGAAATCCTGTGGATCCTCCTCTATCTTTAGTCCAGAAAATGTGGGAGGAATCGTCATCATATTAACTAGCCCTTGTAACCTAAGAAGGCAAAGACATAGACTTTTCCTACTCGGCTTAAGCAATAACCAATTTAACAATATTATGTATAGATTGATAGAATTCTGCGTTAGTCACCTCATCTTAAAAAGGACTAGTAGCAATCGATGGAACTCTAAAACTATCAGGGACAGAATTATGAGATCTAAGATGAACCCCAGAAGTAGGATGCACCACTTTGGCATTACCCCTAGATGGGATAGAAGAATTTCCTTGTGTTCCAGATCTATGAGGCATGATCTAAAAGATGAACAAACAAGGATTAGTGAAGATTCTAGGACTGAGACTCCATGCTTGAAAATAGAATACCAAGAAAGTGAAACATTTCTAAATGCACTGAAGCCTTACGCTTATAAGTGTGGTGTGCTATACAAACCTAAAAGAGACTATATTCGACGCAGCTTTATGGACTCCCAACTGACCATGAACTTAGGCTCTGATACCAACTTGACACAACCTGCCCTAGGGCCTTGTGAAATGGGTATCATAAGTTCGACCAGGATCAAAGACTATCCCCATTACCCTATCCAACCTCTAGCCGCCTGCCCTAAGTTGGCTGAATTTTGAGTATATAACAAGATAGTGTAACAGCTTACCTAAAGACTCTAGGATAAGATCACAATTGTGATCGACCAAACCGAGTACAACAATCCTATACCAATAGTCCAACCATACTAAACCATACCAAAATAAGGGCCTTAAACCAAGCCATAACCAAGGATGTTCCAAAACATAATATATTCAATCCTAAAATGAAATATGATGAAACGATGAGAAATCATGTCCTATGGTGTCATCCTCCCAGCTTAATCCAATGCCAAGGTTGACACCTGAATAGATCCCACCCATTCTAACCCATAGAAGTACCATAAATACTTTAGCCAAAAGAGTAATAAAATATGGTTAGGATATACCTCTAACAATAGCCAAAACCAATATCCAAAATAAAATCCAAAATAACAATAGCCAAAACCATAAGATAAAATTGAACGTTTCAAAAGGATGGAAGCTCACCACTTCTGTCCAGATGCTATCCCAGAGTCAGTCACTGTATAGAAGGAGTAGAACAGTTGATTCCTACATAGTGTCGGTATGTAGCCACAGTAGATGGGGTTAGTGAGTGACTTCTTGCATGATCTTATGGTAAGGATAAAATTATTCCATTTATAAAACCAAGTAAAACCATCTTTACTATGCCTTTAAAACCTTTACGTGTGTTGTGTAGCTTTGTCATCCTAAAATACCCACATGATATATGGGTTCAACTACCCCTGCTGAAAGTGACCCAGCACGTGTAGCCACACAACCAGGGACGAAACCCTTGGGATGACTAGTACATCCCCCAAATATAGTGTGACACCATGCACACAGTCACCAAGACCAACCTTATATCGACAAATATGAGTTTCCAATTTTGGTACCCTTGGGACCTCCACCTTCCACGGCTTTGTCATACATTCTGGAATTATTTCCTAATTAAAACTAATTTCTAAATAACCAAACCATTTTCCATTTATTAATCAAGGCCATTGATATTGGTATCTTCATACCAACCCTTACTTTCAAGTATCATCCATGGACAACTATTTATCGATTTAAGGTGACTTTCATGTGCCCTTCAATTTACCATATTAAACTACTTAGGGGATTCCATGTTCCCCTCAATCATAACCATTATCCATTTACCATTTAAAGATATTTGAACTATGCATAATTCCTTTACCAAGTTTTAAAATAAGCAAGAGTTCCATTAAAAGTAGTCAATGCAATGAACATATCTTTATAAGTATTTTGTCAAACACATTGAGGGCATAATATGACCAAAACCAATTCCAATTATCATTAATCCATTCTCATCCAATAAAATTATCCAATCCACTATTAATTCATATAAAAACATAATTAAATCCATGGGAAACCATAACCAATCATTTAATATCATAACCCCCAAATAATATTTAAAAAACAAAATCATACAATTAATGAAATATGGAAACATTCATAAAACCCATGAGTTTAAATAAAATTAACAATGAGGGAATCGAACAGGCCTTAAACTAATATAATGACGGAAAGAAATCACAAAAAAAGCCACATAATGATTTTTAGTTGAAACCCTAGTCTTTCTTGCCCAAAAGTTTTTAAGAGAATTTTAGAGTGTTTAGAAGAGTTTTTATATGTTAATAAATGGAATAATAGGGGAAATAACCTTCTAAGTAGTTTAGAATTAATGGGACTATAAGACCTCGCAAAATCCTAAGCTTGATTAAGTCATGTAAAAGCTAGTAAGGGGTCCCAGACTTAAGAAAATTCAGCTAAGTATTCATACTTAGAGTTATTTTAAACTTTGTAAGTTGGAGATCCTTTTTCACAACCCTTATGACCTATAAATATAAATTTTTAGATTAATTTAGGATTAGGAATGTCAGTAGGTGTTCTCAGACAAGTATTTAATTTTTCGGACTTTATTAGAGGCACGTTAGAAAGTTCAAACTAGTGGATCAACGCGATCTTAATGCGCCGTGTTACCTATCACATCTATGAATATTTTACTCTATCACCCAGTGCAAATTCTAGTGAATAGATGTGAACTCGATGCAACACATTGGCCATCGTATCGATGCCAACGACGTGATGCGTCGGTCTGAGATACGCTAGATTTTTGTAGCACATTTAAGACTTTTTAACTTGAAATAATTGTAAGTTCTTATTATTGGTGTTTTTTATGTTATTTCTTAATATTTTGTAGGAAAGTCAAGATTCATGGAAATAAATAACAATGGAGCAAAATAGTAAAATATGGAACAAGTGTGCTGATATGGTTCTGACGATATTTCTTGCAAGCCGTTAGAGATGTGGTAAGCTACTAGGAAAAGGCATCAGAAAGAACAATGAAGAAGAGTTGCTGGATGTAGGTGACGTTATTCTCAATATGTCATCACACGTGTGGTAAGATAACAGAAGATGCCGCCAGGTGGGACAACATGGTAAAATAAGCTGAAGGTCTGATGACATTTGCAACACGTCATCACCCCTATGGTAAACTATTGGATAATATTATTAGAGTGAGGAAGAATAGGTTAAGAAGGCATGAATTGTGACGACATATCTGAGATACCGTCAGAAGCCTAATGATCAACACCAATATGCCATCACCTAAATCCGAGCCCAGCTATGATTTTATTATTTTATCACCTTAATCAGGCTTTAGTATAAATAGCATCTTTTAGATTTTTGAATAATTAATAATTCATCTATTAGACTATTAACCTACAGAAGAAAGACAGGTAACATTGCTCTCTTACATCAATTATTCTTCTTATTTTTATCAACTATTTTTGGGTTTCTACCTTGTGATTAAATCGAAGAAACTACTTGTTTTTTTACATCTAATTATAAGTTATCCTTATCATCATAAATTCAAATTGTGATTTCTTTCATCAAATCATGAGCGGATAATTCCATTAGCCGGGCTTATGGGATCCAAGGATTGGGGTTTGATATGATGCTAGGTGTTTAACGGATTCAAGGAGTAGTAGAACATCTTAAAATTTTGTGGTTTTAATTGAAATATAGTGGTTGCAAACATTAGGTTATGCCTTAGGTTTTATTTGCTTCTAACAGAGAAATAGACTAGAGGACATGAATTATCAATAGGAACTCAGAAGCTACCAACCTTCTATTTAATGATTAATGCCATAACTGGATTAATCTACCTATGATAACATCCTATTGGAAATACATAAGTTATCTAAGTTCGATAGAATTAGATAATAAATTGTATGGTGAGGTTGAGAGATAAGTCAGATAGTATAATCGTCAAGGATATTTTGGTGTTCTAATTATTTCGAGAATCTCTGGCATTACCTAGTATCTGTTAATTCCTAAAACCCTTGGTGAACATAGCTTTGATTTCCCATTTATATTGATTAAAAACATTAACATTGAAGTGACAACATTACTTGATACTTTCAAAACTCCCATCTTAATTTTATATTTTTGTACCATTTTTTTGATTTTAACTTGTAGCAATAGCTTCAAATTAGCTTAATCACCACTCACATAGTTCCCTGTGGATTCTACCCCGAATACAAAGTTGGGTACATATATTGACGAAGACCGTCTTTTACTAATTTGAGTTGAAGGTTGAGCGTTATAAAAAATGGCGCCGTTGTCAGGGAACAATTTGGCGCATTGAGTTAGTTTGGAATTTTATTTTACTTGCTTGAATTCAAACTTGTAAATATTTGTTGTGATTTCCTTTGTTCTTGTGTTAGGTAGATTTTCTTTATTTTTCTTTATTTCTTACTATGACATCATGGAATGAATGTGAGTTTGATGGTTGGAAATCTTATCTGGATGATCCATGTACATATTGTGATGGAACCTACTTTTGGCATGACTGTAGATATGCTCCCCGAAAAGAGATGTGTGCACAATTTGCATCCTATTGGGAGTATAATTGTTCTTTATGTGGTGGTCAAGATGGACATTAGAGTAATTGCTCAAATTCCCCTTCTCCCTATTCTGCTAACCTAGGTTTTAGTTCTTTTTATGAGTATAACAGGTCTTATGGTCAAGAAAAGGAAGAACAAAGCACTGGAAAGAGTGACATTGAATCTATGCTTCAACTAATGATGAATCATATAGACACAATGAATAATACCATATGTGACATATGTCAAGATATTAGGGCATTTAATGAGGGAAGAAAAGGGTATAAGAGATGGATATCGAGGTCAATCATCCAAAACACTTTTCTACATTATGTTTAGATGATATCTTATCTGTGGAATTATTTAAAATAATGGAAAAGTGTGAATATAAAGAGCAAGATTCCTATACTGATGAGGAGCTTGATGTTGATCAACCCTTGGAGATTTCCTGAACAACCGAGCCAACCATGAAGGATGATACCAAGATTGAGGGAATGGTGCTAGAGGCAAATGAAGAAGCCAAGTCAATCTGTTATGAAGACTCTAGCCCAATTAAAATTAAAAATGTTGAGAAGATGAATAAAATTGAGTGTATAGAGGATAGTGTAAATTTCGAAGTAGGATTTGTTGGGCCACACTCGAAGCATTTTTCCACATTATGTTTCGATGATATCTTGTCAGTGGAATCATCTAAACTAGTGAAAGACTGTGAAGATAAGGAACACGATCCTATATTCTTTATTTTACACTTGATAAAAAATATAAAAACACACCTCACTTTAAGTTCGAGTTGTTTACCATGCATCATTCATTACTCGGCTTCTTAATCTTTGTACCACCTCTCTATGAGTGAGGTAAGAAGATAAAATCAAAGTTGAGGGTGAAATTCGTATCCTCAAGATGGAGGAGAAAGATGAGTTGTGTCATGCCGCGACATTAAACTAGGCATTTCTTGGGAGGCAACACAAGGTAATTTGTTGTTTGTATTCGTATTATGTGATTGACATCAAATCTTCACACCCATGGTGCCACAGGTATGTTTCTAACTCTCTTATTTTAATTTGACGTGTTAGAAATAATGCATGATATTAAGTTGAGGGTGGGACTACTTATGGGTGTTGATGTCCTCCTGGGGTTTTTGTCGCCGTGCTTCCTTTCCCCGGAGTCTTGTTCTTAGTAGAGCCAACATTTTTGGGCGTACTATGTTTGTTTTGTGATATGTGGTGGTTAACTGGAGAAAAATAAGTATCTCGAGCAGTTGAGATATTTTTGTTGATTTTTGAGACTGATAAATACCTCTCTGTTGGTCTATTTTATAATTGTGTGATATACATTTATGTGTGACCACTAAGCATCTTGTTATGGCATTAGTACTAGTGACATGATATCCACTGCTAAAAAATTGCATGAATCGGATAGGTAGTAGCTTGTGATGCACCTTTGTGCCATGTGTGTGTGAGATACTACTTAGTTCCCTTTGTGTTAAATCCCAAACTTGCCCGGTTAGTCTTACCTTAATTGAAAGACAGGGGTTAGGAAAGGATCATAGGACGTTTTGATTTGTATGTCACTTTTTTCCTAAATGACCTTCCCTGTATGCATGATATCTCTTGATCCCTATTTTGAGCCTAAATTGACCATTTCTTTCTATGAAACCTATCGCCTTCCTATTTAGATAATAATGAAACTATTTTCACCCTGGTCCTCTTTGGACACTATGCACCTAGACTTAGGTAAACAACCTAAGTTGAGGGTGGCTATCATGGGGGTGCATGATGCAAACTGAGTATGAAGACATGTAGAATAAAAGAAAAGAATAAGTGAAAAGAATAAAAAGCTGGGGAGTGTGGAAGAAGAATAAGTAAAGAAAAAGAATGAAAAAGAAAAGCCACATCCATCCTAAATAATGTGTGATCAATAAAAGGAGAAAAAGAAGAAAAAGTTTAATAAGTGAAACCCAAAAGTTAAGGTAGTGCCAAGGTGCTTAGTCACTCCAAATTCCATTGAATATCATACCAGCCCTTAGCCTACATTACAAGCCAAATAAAAGACCTATAGTGATCCTAACGTACCTGTCTGGACACCTTGGTAATGAAAATAAGGGCAAGCATATGATATTTGACATGCATTGATTGAAATTTTTTTTTGAGAGTGAGTGTCTCTTGACCGCCCCCGCATTGACATGCTTGAGTCCATATATGAGTGAGGAGGGACTTATTTATTTTAAGGGCACATCGGTTGCATTTCTAGCTATTTACTTATTTGGGTAGTGTAACTTGTACATATGCATAGTTATTGTTGCTGAATTGATGTCATATCTTGATTCCTTTGGATCACATTGTTAATCTTCATTGATATGCACAATTGGATTTATAAGTAACTAAACATGGAGAGTGGCATGATTTTTGATCTCAACTTGATAATCAACTATGATGGTATATTATGTGTCTCTTAGTTAAGCATCGTAGTATGGTGTTATGAAGTTGCTTGAGGATAAACAATTGTTTTAAGTTGAGGGTGTTGATGTGCTAGATTTTTGTAGAATATTTAAGACTTTTTAACTTGAAATAATTGTAATTTCTTAAGTAATTATTGGTGTTTTTGATGTTATTTCTTAAGATTTTGTAGAAAAGTCAAGATGCATGGAAATAACTAACATTGGAGAAAAAGAGTAAAATTTGGTACAAGTGAGCTGATATGAGTATGACAACATTTCTTGTAAGCCATTAGAGATGTGGTAAGCTACTAGAAAAAGGCGTTAGGAAGAACAGTAAAGAAGATTTTCTAGATGAAGGTGACGACATTATCAATATGTCATCACAAGTGTGGTAAGCCATCAGAAGATGCCATCAAGTGGGACAAAACATGGTGAAATAAGCTAAAGGTCTGACGACATTTTCTACACGACGTCACACCTCTCGTAAGTCATCAGAGGACATCATCAGAGTGAGATAGAATAGGTTAAGAAGGTATGACTTTTGACAATATATCTGAGATGCCATCAGAAGCCTGACGGTCAACACCAATATGCCGTCACCTAAATCTGAGCCCATCTGTGATTTTGTTATTTATTACCTTAATTACGCTTAAGTATAAATATTATCTTTTAGGGATTTTTAATAATTAATAATTCATTTATCAAACTATAAACCTACGAAAGAGAGGCACATAACATTGCTCTCTTACATCAATTATTCTTCATATTTTTGTCAACTATTCTTGGGTTTCTACCTTTTGATTAAATTGAAGAAACTACTTATTGTTTTTCATTTAATCGTAAGTTATCCTTATCATCATGAATTTAACTTGTGATTTCTTTCATCAAATCATGAGTGTTTAATTCCATTAGCTGGGCTTATGGGATCCAAGTATTAGGGTTTGATATGATGCTAGGCATTTAACGAATTCAAGGAGTAGTAGAACATCTTAAAATTTTGTGGTTTTAACTAAAATCTAGTGGTTGCAAACATTAGGTTATGTCTTAGGTTTTATTTTCTTCTAATGGAGAAATAGACTAAAGGACGTGAATTATCAATAGGGACCCAGAAGCTACCAACTTTCTATTTAATGATTAATGTCGTAACTGGATTAATCTACCTGAGATAACATCCTATTGGAAATACATATGTTATCTAAGTTTGAGAGAATTAGATAATAAATTGTCTGGTAAGGTCGAGAGATAAGTCAGATAGTATAATCGTCAGGGATATTCTGTTGTTCTAATCATTTCGAGAATCTCTGGAATTACCTAGTATCTATCAATTCCCGAAACCTTGGTGAACATTGCTCTTGTTTCCAATTTATATTGATTACAAACATTAAAATTGAAGTGATAACATTACTTGGTACTTTCAACCCTATCTTAATTTTATATTTTCGTACCATTTATTTGAATTGAACTTGTAGCTATAACTTCAAATTAGCTTAATCGCCACTCACATTGTTCCCTGTGGATTCGACCCTGACTCCAAAGTGGGTAAATATATTAACGATGACCACGTTACACTAATTTGAGGTGTAAATTGAGCTTTATCAGTCTGCACGTCGCTAGTCTAGTTTTGAGTAACTAAAACCCGCATCCATAGGGGTAAATAGGTCATATTCTATCTTATATCATCCCCCAAGACATGTAATTAAGCCATCCAAAAGCAAAATTTATTCATTCTCTCTTGAATTTTTCAAGAACAAACCCTAGTTCATCACATTCAAGAATCCAAGATCCAAGAAAACACATCAATCTTTCAGAATTAAGCTTTAAGGTAAGTCAACTGTTCATCCAAGAGTCCCTTCCACCCTTTGAAGTCCAATAAACTCTTTTAAACTTTAAGTAAATTGATTTCATGATTTCTATGATTTGGATTCAAATGTATTCATGATTATAATGTTGATTGGGTTTCTATTCCATGATTAAGTGCAAGATTTAAGTAAAAATAATTATGATGTATGTAGTATCATGTGAATTCATGTTAAATCCTTGAAATTGTGATGCTCATGTGTTGATTAGTACTATGCGCATATACAATGCCTTCCACTTGTTTGATGAGTAATTCATGTGAATTAAATAGTAAGATTATATCATGTCAGCATGTATACTAGTCCATGCCATTCAAGTGTTTGATAAAATACCTCTATAGATTCATTATGAACAAGTGTGCATTTCTATGCTATGCAAGGTCATGTGATTCTTTACTTTTCATGCTATCGAGACCTAGGGGTATTTAATACTCGATAATTTAGTTGTTTACCTAGAGACAGTGTCAGTTATAGAATAGTTTGAGTCATGTCATGATTAGTAGGACTCCCCGTCAGTTATAGAACTCAAGAAAAACTCAGTAAACTCTGCATCAGTCCAGTCCAATTCAGTATTTAGTTCAGACCACAAAAAATTTAGTCAGTTAACAAAATTTAGTAGTATTCTTTCATTTAACAAAACTCAATAAACTCAGTTTAGTTCAGTTAGATAGTATAATTAGTAACATTTTAGTCAAGAATAGTATTAACTTAGAATCAAATCATTGTCTATTCAATTGGGAATTGGATTCACACCGAGTGAACCCCGGGATGGGGGCATTCCTGCCAATAGAGGGTTTGACCATTAGTAGCAATCCCTGTATTACAGTACAATGTAGCTAGTGTAGGTTGAGATATATTCTTGCTATACTAGGGTTGATACATCTCATACAAGTTTTCCTGCCAGCGAGGGTTGACGAAAGAGCTTCTTGTTAGAGAGGGTTAACTCACTGTTGTCTTTACCCGTGTCATAGTACTGACACCCTTCAAACTAGGGTTATAGGTTGGAACCCAATATATATTCAGAAAGGGGTATGTCGATTAGATGATTACCTCCCACAGTCTCAGTTTCAGTTCCAGTCTCAGTCTAGAACTCAGTTCAGTTCTATAGAATCAGGATTGTCAGATACAATTACTCAGTTCAGTACGGATCTCTGCATAATTCCACTGCATCAGGACTATCCAAAATAGTCATTCAGCTATCAGTTATATAATATCAATAAACTTAGATATCAGTAAATCAGTAATTTAGAACTCAGTACCCAATGTTATCATGACTTCAGTTATAGCTTACATATACGTGTATGTACTCTCATTCAGTTATACTCATGTTATTTAGTTAGTATTCTCCATGAATATGAACCCATGCATCTCAGCCTACCTCGCATTGCATACCAATACATTTAAAGTACTGACGCATACCTTTATTTTATGCTATGATGTCTTATATCATAGGTTTAGACGCACTAGCTCTCGATCATACATAGTAGCCCGATCCATTAGCAACCGACTTAGTGGTGAGTCCTCATAGTTCAAGGATAGATTTATTGTTCATGTACTACAATACTCATTTTATTTTAGCAGTCGGAGTTAGTTAGGGACCTATCCCATCAAATCCTTGTTCAGACAATAGAGGATTTTCAGACTAGAGTATTTATAGATAGATATTAGGTGTCTATATTGATGTACCGTATTTAAAATTTATTTTTAGTTTTGATCCTTATGTCAAGTTTCTTCCTAATTTCTACATAATTACAATATTATTATTTAGTTATTGTAGCAGGTGATAGTCATGTGTTAGGTTTTAGTCCCTCTAGATTATAAGCACCATATAGCATTCGGGGTACAGAATCGAGGCGTTACAAACTTGGTATTAGAGACTAAGGTTAAACAGAGTCCTAGGATGTCTAAAGGCCATATCTTGTAAAGTCTTGAGCATGGGTGTGTAGCGCGCCACACTTATGGACAAAAGACAATTAGATGTTTTAGTCGAAT
The DNA here is from genome assembly GCA_030864225.1 of Capsicum baccatum var. pendulum. Classification (NCBI taxonomy): domain Eukaryota; kingdom Viridiplantae; phylum Streptophyta; class Magnoliopsida; order Solanales; family Solanaceae; genus Capsicum; species Capsicum baccatum. The sequence goes on along the minus strand of CM061559.1, from coordinate 203,801,925 downwards.
TAGAGATAACCGATTTTGATGTCATTCTCGGGATGGATTGGATTCATTCCTACTATGCCTCAGCCGACTGCAAAAATAGAATTGTCCAGTTTTCGTTCCTGAATGAGCTTGTCCTTGAGTGGAGGGATAGTACTTCAGCACTTAGGGGTTAACTTATTTCCTACCTAATAGCAAGAAAAATAATATCTAAGGGATGTGTCTACCATCTCATTTGAGTCCCAGACTCTAGTTCAGAAACACCTAATCATGATTTAGTATTAGTAGCATGTGAATTACCAGCCTTTTTTGCCAAAGATCTTCCCGTAGTTCCTCCCAAAAGGGAAATTGACTTCGAAATCGACCTTCTTCCAGATACTCAACACATATCTATTTTACCATACAAGATGGCACCTGCATAACTCAAGGAGTTAAAACAACAGTTAAATGATATCCTAGATATTGGATTCATTAAACCCAGTGTGTCCCTATGGGGTCCACTAGTCCTATTCTTCTGCACAAAAGACGATTCTCTCAGACTGCATATTGAATATCATTAGTTAAATAGAGTCATAGTTAAAACAAGTATCCACTTTCCAGAATTGATGACTTGTTTGACCAACTTTAGGGTGTCAATTACTTTTCTAAGCTAGACCTCAGATCAGTCTATCATCAGCTTAGAGCCAGAGAATGTGACATCCAAAGAAAACTTTCAGCACTCGTTATGGTCACTTCAAATTATTAGTTATGTCATTTGGTCTTACCAATGCCCCAGTATCTTTCATAGACTAAACAAAACATGTGTTCAGGTAGTACTTGGACATATTCATTACATTCTTCATCGATGAAATTCTTATCTATTCCCGTAGCAAAAATGATTATGTAAATCACCTGAGAATCATATTTCAAACTCTCAAAAACCCATCAGTTATCATGATATCTATTCATGTCTTACATGCCAGCTCTATGATCATAGTTCATATTTTTTTACATTAGCCAAAACCATGTACGTTTACGGTTCCTAGTATATGAGTTCCGGTTCACTAAGTGTTACAAATCATGTTCCATGAATGCAGAAACACCAAACTTATGTCATGCTTTATAGTATGCTCAGTTACCATGACTAATGCTATGCTCCTAATGATTAGATAAATTTAGATTTATGTCCTATATATCCTCATTTTAGATCTCTTGATAAATCCAGGATATTGATATTCTATTACTCAGGCCTCAGTAAGTGTCAAGTTCTGTATAGTTTCCATTCATGCTTCAAATTTTAACCCTTGAATGAACTCTTCATCTGAAATGATGTAGTAAGGAGAAATTTCTCAGATGGGAGAGAGTAAATATTTTAGGTTAAGAACGATTTATTGGACGTTTGTTTTACACGAGGTTATAGTTATGAAAATAGGCTTGAACGTTATGTTGGTGTGTGAGTGATTGGAAGTAGGAGGTTGTATTTTGTTGTTAAATAAGAAATTAGATTTTTTTAGGAGATAAAGAGTTGAGAAGATGCAGAATATGAGTATCTATTTAGATCCTCGATTCATGTCAATCTCTATCATGTAGTTATCAAAACTCAGTTACAGTTCCAGTTCAGTATTCAGCTCAAATCTTAGTTCAGTCTCAGGTTTGCTTGACCATAGCGTACAGTTATCAGTTATTCAATTATCAGTATTTCAGAGTCATGTTATACACTTGGTCCAACATTTTCATAAAATTTGGTTTACACGCATTCATGCTCAGTACCTCATGTTGCTTAGTATATCCTTAATTTATATGCATAGTACTCTACAGTTACATGACCAATATTCAACTATCAGCTATTCAGTTAATCAAATAAGTCAGTATGTTTATATATACATGCTCAGCGCCCTTGTGAATTTAGGTAAAGCCCCGTACTAAGGTGGATAGTATAGTAAAGGGAGTAGCATAAGGCATAGTAACTCTATCTTAGATAATGTTTTGTACACCTCCCCTAATATGACAGAATTTTATCCAGGATGTGATTTAATATTCAATCATTTTATTCAGCCTATGCCATGATTCCTTGCTCCCTAAAATCACTAGAGCTCTATAGAAAGAGTGTCATAGAATTTCTCCAGTCAAGTATAAAGTTTTCCACAATAGTTAGTCCATAAAAATAGTACTTCAGCTTAGTAGTCAGGCAGACAAGTTTGTATGGGTTGCTTTCCCACCTTTCCATCTAGTCACACTATTTGAAATCTCATAAATATGACTGCCCCAAGATGGAGCATCCTGGAAGTTATGAGTTTAGTCTAGTTCATGTATCATACCTTTGTTTTAGATCCTATATATTCAGTCATGATTCAGTTCGTGGGTGTCCCATGCATCATCCCAACTTTTCCTAAGTATCACAGCCTAGTCAATATTTTTTTAGGGGTATAGTATCCCAAGAGGGAGAGGCACTATAGTCCCCTGATCCTTTATGACCTGAGCATGCCATTTTTTCTTCATGAAACAAATCTAATTTGGAGTAATGGGCACTCATATGTTGACCCTCAGGTTCTAATCTCATCCGAAAGCCATGTATTCAGGGACTCAGTTCAGTTCATGATATTCAGTTAATGCATCATGTTTCATGTTAACTATGTTCTTATATTCTCGTTCATGCATGTTCAGTAAATGATTTTAAGTTTGAGATCGGTGATTTTGTATCCTTGAAAATTTATTCCATGAGAGGAGTGATAAGGCTCGCCTATAAGGGAAAACTTAGTCCCCAATGTATTGGTTCCTTACCGAATTATTAGCCGTTTTGGAAGGGTAGCCTATGATCTTGAGTTGCCTTCTTACTTAGATTCAGTACACCGAATGTTCCATGTCTCCTTGCTTAAGAAGTGCATAGGCGACCCAGCAGTTATAGTCCCTATTGACGTCCTAAATATTCAGAATAGCCTCTCTTATAAGGAGATTCCTATCAAAATCCTTGATTAACAAATTCATAGATTGAGGAACAAAAAGGTCCCTCTAGTCAAAGTTCTTTGGCGAAATCAGTCCGTTGAGGGAGCTACTTGGGAAGCATAAGCAGATATGAAGTCCAAGTATCTTCACCTCTTCTCTGTAAACTCAGTTAGTCCAACGTAACAGTTTTCCCTTGAACTTACTAAATTCCATTCTCAGATTTCCCTTATAGACTTGGTATCAGTTACCATTGCATATCTGGTCATACATTTATGAGTCTATTCAATTAGATATTCATACATCAGATATTCTTGTTCAGTATAAGAGACTCAGCTTATCAGCAATCCCAACCAGGTACTCATGGATATGATGTGTATGCTCAGCATGAAATTTCAGCATATTAGTAGTGTGAGTAATGAAATTATGTTATAGTTGTGTATATCCTATATCTAAATTCAGTCTATAGATATTCTCAGCTCCATCAGCCTCATTTAAAGATGAATGTTCCCAAAGGGGAGATATTGTAAGACCCCGCAAAATCCTAAGCTTTATTCAGTCCTGTAAAAGCTAGTAAGGGGCCCCAGACATAGAAAAATTCAGCTAAGAGTTCATACTTAGAGATATTTTAGCCTTTGTAAGTTGGAAATCCTTTTTCATGACCCTTATGACCTTTAAATATTGATTTTTAGGTTAATTCAGGATCAGGAATGTTAGTAGGTGTTTTTGGACACATTTCAAATTTTCCAGACTTTGTTTGAGGCACGTTTGAGAGCTTAAACCGGCGGATCGATATGCTCTCGATATGCCGCATTGCCCATTACATCGATAAATATTTTCCTACAGCTCTCAATGCAAATTTAAGTTAACCAATGCAGACATGACATGGCGCATTGGCCATTGTATTGATGCCGATGACATGGTGCGTCTGTCTGCATATCGCTAGTCCATCTTTTAAGAACAAACCCTAGTTTATCACATTCAAGAATCAAAGTTCCAAGAAAATCCATCAATCTTTCAGAATTCAAGATTTAAGGTATCTCAAGTGTTCATCCAAGGAATCCTTCCACTCTTTAGAGTCCAAGAAACACTTTTAAACTTTAAGTAAATTGATTTAATGATTTCCATAATTTGGATTCAAGTGTATTCATGACTATAATGCTGATTGGGTTTCTATTCCATGATTAAGTGCAAGATTTATGTAAAAACAATTGTTATGTTTGTAGTATCATGTGGACTCATGTTAATTCCATGAAATTGTGATGCTCATATGTTGATTAGTACTATGTGCATATACAATGCATTCCAAGTGTTTGATGAGATGTTCATGTGATTTAAATAGTGAGATTATATCATGTTAGCATGTATACTTGTTCATGCCATTCAAGTGTTTGATAAAATGTCTCTATAGATGCATTATGAACAAGTGTGTATTTCTATGCTATGCAAGGTCATTTGATGCTTTACTTATTATGCTATCGAGTCCTGGGGCATTTAATACCCGACAATTTAGCCGTTTAACTAGAGCCAATGTCAGTTACAAAATAAACCCAGTCGTGTTATGATCTGTAGTACTCTAGTCAGTTATAGAACTCAGGAAAAAATTAGTAGACTCAGTATCAGTCCAGTCCAGTTTAGTATTCAATTCATACCTTAGTAAATTTAGTCAGTTAATAGAATTCAATAGTATTTCATCACTTAATGAAACTCAGTGAACTCAGTTCAATTTAGTTAGATAGTATAATCAGTAACAGTTCATTCAAGCCTAGCATGAACTAGGAATTAGCTCAGTGTCTATTCAATTAGAAGTATGATTCGACACAGACCGAATCCAGGGATGGAAGCATTCCTGCCAGTAGAGGGTTTGACCTTTAGTAGCAATCCCTGCATTATAGAACTACGTAGCATGCGTAGGTTGAGATATTTTTCTGCCAGACTAGGGTTGATACATCTCATATGAGTTTTTCTGCTAGCGAGGGTTGGCGAAGAAACTTCCTGTCAGAGAGGGTTAACTCACTGTTGTCTTTACCTGTGGCAAGGTATTGACACTCTTCTAACTGGGGTGATAGGATGGACCCCAATCTATTTAGAGAAGGGTATGTCGGTTAGATGATTACCTCCTATAGACTCAGTTTCAATTCCAATTTTAGTATATAACTCAGTTCAGTTCTATAGAATTAAGACTGTCAGATATAGTTACTCTGATCAGTACAAAACTTAGCATAGTTCCAAGAATTAGGTCTGTCAGATACAGTCATTAAGCTATCACTTATACAGTATTAGTAAACTCAGAATCAGTAAATCAATAATTCAGAATTCAGTACTCAGTGTTATCTTCATGCCTGTACTCTCATTCAGTTATACTCATGTTATTTAGTCAGTATTGTACATGCACATGAATCCATGCATCTCAATGCACCTCACGTAGTATACAAGTACATTTAAAGTACTGATGCATACCTTTGTTTTGCGTTATGATGTTTTATATCATAGGTTTAGATATACGGGCTCCCGATCATACATAGCAGTGCGGTCCATCAACAACAAACTTAGTGGTTAGTTCTCATAGTTCTAGGATAGATTTATTATTCCAGTACTTTAGTACTCAGTTTATTTCAATAGTAGGAGTTAGTTAGGGACTTTTCCCATCAACTCCTTGTTCAAAAATCAGAGTCTTTTTAGACAGATGTTCATTTTTTGTATTGATGTACCGTACTCAGAGTTTCTTTACAGTTTTGACCCTTATGGGAAGTTTCTGCCTAATTTTCACATAATTACAGTATTATTATTCAGTTATTTTAGCAAGTACCATTCATGGGTTAGCTTATGGTTCCTTGGGATTATGAGCACCGTGTAGCATTCGGGGTACAGACTCAGGGCGTTACAGGGGCCTTATTAGGATAAGTGGGGAAATGTACAGAATACCCCTACTTAAGTTGTACCAAAATTCCATCATAGGGGTACAACTAACCCACACGAGCTGTACCCTCCAATATGAGTGGTACCCTCTACTCTTACCCTAAGCATCAACCTCTGGATCAAAATTGTCTAATACATAACTCATCCAACCAAGTTGTATCCAAAGTGAACGATCTGAACCCTTCATTCATATTCTTGGCAAATTAAACTCAAGAAATAGTTAGACACTGTCTACCATATGAGTCCTGGGTATGACTCATACCCTGGCTTATGGATCATGGTGAGGCACTCATACACAAATTAACCTAAGTAACCAAGTCTAACATTAAGTTATGGAACCAAACAATTTATAACCACTAATATGGCTCGTACCCATAAGTATTACCCATTCCAGTAACCAAAATCTATCTTACCAACCTACACTGATCAATATACGAAAGGACCATACTATTTGTATCCCAACATATGGATCATACACGAACCATACTGGGTCCAAAGACCAGAATTCTATGAAATTTTGTAAGGGTGAAAACCCAGGTGTTTCACAAAGGAATGAATTTACGAAATTGGATATGTCATCACGACGGTAACTCTACCTAGCAGACTGGATATCCAAAAACCTAGGATCAAGGATATCAAACAAAATAATATATGGACCCACATACTGGGGACTGAGCTTACCCTTCTTGAAAAATTGCATCACTCTCTTCATGGGAGACACCATTAGGAACACCCTATATCTAACCTCAAACTCGAAGTCCCGTCACCTCACATCTATATACAACTTTTGGCAACTTTAGGCATCTTAAACCTATCCCAAATTACCTTTACCTTCCCTATATCTTGGTGAGCCAAGTCTAGACCAAACATATCCACCTTACCAAGCTCGAACCACCCAATAGTATACCTACACCAATACCTTACAATGCTTCAAATGGATCAATCCCAATACTAGAGTGGTAGCTATTGTTTTAGGCAAACTCTAGAAGAGAAAACTGCTCAACCTTACTACCACCATAGTCCATAATACAAGCCCGAAGCATATCCTTACATCCTTTAAAAACACACCACCATCTTCGAAGTCCAAAAAGTGAACTCCAAGGTTAGCCATATGGTGAATATCCTTCACCAACTCTTGTTTCTCCTTATCCACATAAGCTAGAGTCCCCATGGATAACCTATTAAGAGCATCGGTAACCATGCTAGCTTTACCTAGGTGGTAGTGAAGACTCATGTCATAATATTTGAGAAGCTCAAGACATCTCTGTTGACTAAGGTAAGAACATTCTGAGTAAACACATACTGCAGACTCTTATGATTAGAAAAGATATCCACATGGACTCTATACAAATACTAATGCAATATTATTAACATGAATACCACAAATCACAGTTCAAAGTCATGAGTTAGAAAGCCAACAGTTCTCTCAAGGTCTGTAATATAATGTAGAGGTAAGTCACATGATACACCTCACTCTTAGAGTACACCAAAATATCATCTATGAAAACAATGACAAACAGATCCAAAATCTAATGAAAGACCCTATTCATCCAATCTAACAATCCCGTAAGGGTATTAGTCAACCCAAAAGACATAACAAGAAACTTAAAATTCCCATATCGAGTACAAAAGGTAATCTTAGGGATATCTACCACCCTAATCTTTAACTGATGATACCCGAATCAAAGATTGATTTTAGTGAAAAACTTAGCACCTTACAAATAATCAAGTAAATCTTCTATCCTTGGAAGAGAAGAGTTTTTCTTTATCATTACCTTGTTCAACTTTCGGTAATCAATACACATCTAAAGAGATCCATCCTTCTTACGCATGAATAATACTAGTGCACCCTACTAAGACTTACAAAGATGGATGAAACCCTTGCCTAAAAGATTCTTGAGTTGCTTCTAAAGGTCCCTCAACTAGGCTTAATCCATTTTATATGGAGGAATAGATATTAGAAGAGGGTCTGAAACACTAGGAAGGTCATCAAGATTACCTTAGGAATTTCATTTACCATTGAGATAGAATGCAAAGAAGGACCCTTCAAGTTAGAATCTTTAACCCAGACCCGATGATAGAGACACCCCTTGGAGATTAATCTTCGGGCTCTAAGATGTGATATAAACTTTCCCTTAGGATCTAGGTATCCACCCTCACACTAGATAAGTATCTTATTAGGAAATTTAAAGATAACCTTATGGGCATGATAGTCTAAAGAAATGTAGCACGAGTGAAGCCAATCTATCCCTAATATGGCATCAAATTCCACCATATCTAATTAAAATAGGTTCACTATAGTGTCTTTGCTACCAACATAGATCACCCCCCCCCTATAGACTCTTCTAGCAATCACAGAGTCACCTACCAAGGTAGAAATACAAATAGGATTTGAAACACACTCTGGACAAAAGCAAAAATACACTACCATAAATAGTGTCACAGAAGAGAGAGTGGACCACAAATTAAGTAAATAGTATACCTCACAGAAAAAGAGTTTTAACATACCAGTCTCGATATCAAGTGATTCCTCAGACTCATGACAAATAGTGAGAGATAATGGAGTAATTGGAACCTAGTCTAACCCATGTGGGAAATTCAATAATCTTTCCATCGATACCAAATTCGCCCAAATTCGACACCCAGTTGAAGAGTTGGAGCCTTTTAAGTGAGACAGTCTATCACCTGAGCTATCAGTGCTTCACAGAGCAGGTCAAAATACAAATTCTCAAAATCCAGTGAGCCTCCACGATTATGGTGCGTCGCGCCAGGGCTCAAATTCAGAATCATCCTTTGTCCAGTGTCTCAGCACGATATCACCGCATCGCGGTAAACATACAGGTCTCATCTATTATTACAACATAATTTTACCATATCGCACTATCAGAATAGTTCCCAGTTGGCAATTTCCATTGACACATCGTGATAACGCTGCATTGCGCCAACCTGCCAAATCAGGAAATTTTCTTAAAAATAAAATAAGCATCCAAGGGTTAAAAGGGTCAATTTACCAACCCTATATAAACCCATTAACGCATGATTCAACCATATTTTATCTAAAATATAGGGTTTCTCTCAAGTTTCTCTCATGAACAAGCTAGGTTTTTCAATTAGGGATTCATATTCAAGACTCAAATTCAAGAATATCTCTGTCAACATTCATAGAATCAAGAACTAAGTTATGCACAGTGTTCATTCATGGATTTCATTCACCCATGAAGCCCAAGAATCAAGTTTTAAATCTATATTATGAATATTTTATTGTGGGTTGATTATGTTCATATGATTATGATTGTATGATTCTCAAGTTGGAATCTTTATGTGTTGTTCATGAACCTATGCTAGTATGTGGTCTGAAACATAGGAAATTGAGTAGAGATATGAAGTTTCATTGTTTTAATTTGATGGTCATGCCTATTGTAATGCCTCGGTAGGTCCCAAAGTGTCACACGGTGGTTGAGGCCACGAGTATCCCTAAGCTAACCCTTTAAGCCATTTTCATTCAGTTCAACACAAATCAACGGGGTTTCCATAAATAAACCTCAAATATCAACAGAGTAATCATCATCCAAGAATAAAAGAATTTCATAAAGATAACAAAATACGACTTATTAGTCAACTCCCAACATCTGTACTAGTCTGAAAAGCCTCTAAGAAAATCAATAAAATTAGCGAGCCATTGAGACATGCCCCAACTGACTCATACTCAGTTATCAAATGTAAATGATTCCATGAAACCAACATCAGACATCACGTCCTCGGAATATGAGGACTCACCATAACAGAGGATGTAGAAAAGCGTGCTTGAAAAATCTCTGTCGAACCTGGAATTAAACACTTGAACCTACATTCCGAGAAAATGCAGCCCACATCCGAAGATATGGGTCAGTACCATGGAAAGGAATCGAGTATATGGGGGTGTATGCAGTTGTATAAATATCATTATCACAAATATTTATAAGAAATATGCAGGATGTATGAAAGACTCACATAGCCCGAAGAAAATCATCATAATCATGAGAGGATGAAATAAGTACAATAACACATGTGAGTCATTATATAATTTGTCAATCACTTTCATTTCATCAAGAATATCAATTCTCATAATGTAAATATCATTTAAATCTTTTGAAAGGATACATTTCACAATTCTACTTTCAAATCACTTCACCATTCGCCATAGAAACAAGGAAACACACATACTGGGAGATCCTATAACCGACATAAACCATGTGAGCTACATGGAGTCCAACGTACAACCCACGTTGGCGAGAGCCATCCTATCCTTGGAGTAGGACTATCGATATCAAATCCACACAAACTACTGATCACAATATAAATCAGCCTCAGACCCACTTCTATAGGGGCACGCAGTTCTAGGGAAGTAAGGTCTCCTTATACCTCCCACTCGGTGCTAAAGATTTCTCCCAGACTTAGCTCAGATCATTTCAAAGACAATCCATAACAAAACAATTTCAGTAATATATAAATATACATTAGGAGACATCATGCTTCCCATATATCAAAATCAACCGCATTGTGGATTTCTTTCACACTCGAGTTCCAAATAACTCCATTAAGACCAAAAGGTCAAATCATTCAAAATATCTCAAATATTCAACATCAACGTGCTTATAACACACACTTTCTAAAAAAACATAATTTCCAATGGGGATTTATGACCCAAATATCAAAATCATGATAAATATCATTCATGATTCATGCTTTATATCTTCAGACATGTAAATTCATCTTCCAAAATTGTAAACATCAAGATTTCATAATAATCATCATAACAGATGGGTTCATGCTTCAAATTCATAAAAATCAAATAAAAATCATGCCTTTGTAAAGAAAATTACTGTTGGAAACAAGAACGAAAGAGAGTTCTTGTTGAAAAATCCTACATGCCTTGAATGATGAAATTTAGATCAATACTCATTTTTGAGATGTTAATCGTTCCTTTGAATGATGATTCTTGGAGTTCTTGAACTAGGAACTTGGAATCTTGAATAAATTTAAAGAATTAATGGTGAACTTTGGAGGTTCTTGAAGTTGGATGTAGGAGCTTAGGGTTTTCTTTTTGAGGGAATTTGATAAAATATAACATATAATGATTCTAATAGGCTTTAATATAGGGTTTGGGAAAATTTGGGTGAGGGGGAATGACCGAAAAAACCCCTAAAAATGAAATAATTCTCGAATCTGTCCTTTGGTGGATTGTTTTGATAGTCTGAAGTAGATCAACCATAATGTTTTAATCTGATATCCAAATTAGATGAAACCAATTTCATTATAAAGAGGACTCTCATATATTTCTGTTGATATATAGTATCTCATGGAGATCATTGTGAACGAGGAGTTATGATCATTTGAATTTGACCAAAAAATTTGCTTTTGGTAGGCTAAAGTAGATCAACCATAACTTTGCGCTCTAACAGAAAAATTGGATGAAACCAATTTCATTCGAAAGAGGACTCCAAGAGCTTTCCGCTGATATATAGTTGATCACCCAGATCATTATGTAAAAGGAGTTATGATCAGTCGAATGATTCTAGACATGCGAAGATTAGATAGGGAATATAGCATACAACTGAAACCATTCATTAGACTCATCACCACATCGTTTCTCATTCTGAATCCAACATAGAATGCATAAATTCAAGAAACTACAGCTGAACACCTAATAAATGACAACTGAACTACTGCAACTTTTATTAAAAGTGCATGATTTAGGAAAGAACGGTACCTTCAACTTGATTGGAGTTTGCAAAAAATAGGTGCGGGTACTTGGATCGCATATCCGCCTCAGCTTCCCAAGTTGCACCCTTAACAAATTGGTTTCTCTATAACACCTCGACCAAGGGAACTTTTTTGCTCCTTAGTCTTTGGATACTAAAATCAAGAATCTCAACGGGAATCTCATGAAAAGAAGGATTTTCTTGAATATCAGCACTCACAGAGGAATTCACTGCCACAGCATCGCTAATATGCTTTCTAAGCATGGAGACATGGAATATTGGATGAACAGAGGACAACTCGGAAGGAAACTCAACCTCATAAGCTACCTTACCAACATGGCTAAGAATTTTGTAAGGACCAACATAATAGGGACTTAGCTTCCCCTTCTTTTTAAATCTCTTCACCCCCCTCATGGGTGAAATTTTCAGATACACTAGGTCACCAACTTCAAACCCAAGGTCTCTCCTTTTACTATCCGCATATGACTTCTGACGACTATGCGCAGTTTTTAACCTTTCCCTAATCAACTTAAATTTTTCCATAGCCTCAAATACCGAATCAGGACCACTCAAAGATGCTTCACCAACCTCAAACCAACCTATGGGTGATCTACACTTCCACCCATATAAGGCTTCAAATAAAGCCATGCCAATACCAAAGTGAAAACTATTATTTTAAGCAAACTCTATCAACGGTAAGTAATTATCCCAACTTCCCTTAAAGTAAAGTGCACAAGCTCTCAACATATCCTCTAAGGTCTAGATGCTCCGCTCATCTTGACCATCGGTCTGCGGATGAAAAGAAGAACTCAAAAGCACTTGGGTACCAAGACCCTTTTGAAAAGCTTTCCAAAATTATGAAGTGAACTAAGTACCCCTATCCAAAATGATAGACAAGGGAACTCCATGCAGTCTAACTAGCTCTAGGATATATAATATAACATAAGCCTCAGTAGTATATTAAGTATGAACAGGCAAGAAATGAGAAGACTTAGTCAACTTATCAACCATAACCCAAATGGAATCATGATGGCGTCGGGAAGGAGGTAAACCAATCACAAAGTCCATATTTACCTCTTCCCACTTCTAGGTAGGAATACTAAACTATAGCCTCATACCACCAGGTCTTTGGTGTTCAACTTTAACCTATTGGCATGTTGCACACTTAGCTACAAACACTGCTATATCTTTCTTCATGCCACTCCACCAATAGATTTCCCGCAAGTCTCGATACATCTTGGTGGCACCAGGATGAATAGAAAATCATGACCCGTGTGCTTCAGCTATAATACTATGTCTCAGATCATCAATATTCGGGACACACAATCTACCCTGCAATCTCAACACACCATCTTTCCCTGGGGAGAAAACCTCAACTTTTTGGTCCTTGACTCACTCCTTCAGTCTGATCAAACTGGCATGTAAGTATTACTTTTCCTTCACTTCTGAAACCAAGGAGGATTTGGAACTACTCTGAATCCCTATACTACCTTAAGTAGAGTTAAACAACCTAACCCCCAATCTAGCCAAACGATGGACATCACGAGCTAACTCTTTCTTACATTCTACCACATGCGAAGCACTACCCATGACACCCTACTTAGGGCATCTGCCCCAATATTGTCCTTGACCGGATGGTACAACACACCCACATCATAGTCTTTTAACAATTCTAACCATCGTCTCTGCCTAAGATTCAATTCTTTCTGGGTAAAACACATACTGCAGACTCTTATGATCAGTGAAAACATCAACATGGACACCATATAAATAGTGTCTCCATATTTTCAAAGCAAACACAATAGTAGCCAACTCAAGGTCATGGGTAGGGTAATTTATCTCATGGGGTTTCAACTGTCTAGAAGCATAAGCTATCACCTTACGCTTCTGTATCAATACACTTCCCAACCCAACTCTCGAAGCATCATAGTACCCTACAAAACCATCAACACTATCAGGCAAAGTCAAAATAGGGGCTGACCACAAGATTCAGACCACAAGAACTTTACTTTCTTTTGGGTCAACTGAGTCATAGAAGATACTATAGAGGAGAAACCGTCAACAAAATAACGGAAATGACGGTAATAGCCATCTAAACTCAAGAAACTTTGGATATCAGTTGGAGAAATAGGTCTGGGGCAATTTCTAATAGCTTTAGTCTTTTGGGGATCAAATCTAATACCCTCAGAAGAAATGATGTAACCCAAAAAAGCAACTGACCTTAGCAAAAACTCACACTCTCTAAACTTGGCAAACCACTTGTGATCTCTAAGGTTTGCAAGACAGTTCAAAGTTGATCAGAATATTCATCTTCTCTGTGGGAGTACACCAGTATATCATCGATGAACACTATGACAAAAATATCCAGATATTATTTGAACACTCAATTCATGAGGTCCATGAAAGCTGCTAGGGCTTTAGTTAACCTGAAAGACATAATAAGAAACTCAAAATAGCCATAACAAGTTCAGAAAGATATTTTTGGGATGTCACACTCCCTAAGGTTGAGTTGATGATAGCCAGAACAAAGATTTATCTTTGAGAAATAACTTTCACCTTGAAATTGGTCAAACAAATCATCTATTCTCAGAAGGGGGTACTTATTTTTTATGGTGACTTTATTTAGTTGGTGTTTATTAATGCACATACGCAAAGATCCATCTTTCTTTCTCACAAATAACACAGGATCACCCAAAGATGAAAAACTAGGACTTATGAAACCCTTATCTAGTAGATCTTTGAGTTTCTTTTTCAACTCGTTAAGTTCTGCAGGGGCCAAACGATAAGGAGGAATAGAAATGGGCTAAGTATCGAGAAAAATATCAATCACAAAATCTATCTCTCTATCAGGAGGTATCCCTGGGAGATCATCCAAAAAAACATCAGAAAATTCATTGACGACATTGATAGACTGGAGAGTTGGAGTCTCAGACTTAGTGTCTTTGACTCTAACCAAATGGTAAATACACCCCTTGGAAATAAGCTTTCTAGATTTGAAGAGATAAAATAACTCTAGGGTGACACAGAATTCCTAGACCATCATTATTTCTTCTCGCTCGATGTGGAGGCATATTTCTGAAAGAGGAGAGCATAAATCAATGGCAGAGAGAGACACTTTAAGCATGATGGACTTCTGAAAGAAAGAATCATACTTTTTCCTAAAACTTCTTGTAGCCACTTGCTCATAGATATGGTTCACTACACACCGATGATCAAGACTCTACTTAACTTTGCTTGTCAGACTCCCTAGGATACCTTAAAACCTTAGTCTCTAATACCAAGTTTGTAACACCCCAAAAAATAGGTCCCGGAGCATCACACGGTTCTTGAGGCTATAAGTAGCCCCAAACTAACCCTTTGATATATTTTTATTTAGTTTAACACAAAGAAATAGGGTTTCCATAAATAACTCTCAAATATCAATAGAGTAATCATCATCCAAGAATAAAAGAATTTCAAAAAGATAACAAAATATGAAATATTAGTCAACTCCTAACATCTATACTAGTTTGACAAGCCTCTAAGAAAATCAATAAAACCAGCGAGCCATTAAGACATACCCTAAATGACTCATACTCAATTATCAAATGTAAACGATTCCATAAAACCAACATCAGACATCACGTCCTCGAAACATGAGGACTCACCACAATAGAGGATGCAGAAAAATGTGTGTGAAGAATCACTGTTAAACTTGGAACTGAGCACCCGAACCTATATTTTGAGAAAATGCAGCCCACATTCGAAGATGTGGGTTAGTACCATGGAAAGGAACCGAGTATATGGGGATGTATGCAGTTGTATAAACATCATCATCATAAATATTTATAAGAAATATGCAGGATGTAAGAAAGACTTATATAGCCCAAAGAAAATCATCATAATCATGAGAGGATGAAATAAGTACAATAAAACATGTGAGTAATCATATAATTTGTCAATCACTTTCAATTCATCAAGAATATCAATTCTCATAATGTAAATATCATTTAAATCTTTTGAAAGAATAACTTTTAGAATTCCACTTTCAAATCACTTTACTATTAACCATAGACACAAGGAAACACATACACTGGGAGATCCTATAACCGACATAAACCATGTGATCTATATGGAGTCCAACGTACAACCCACGTTGGGGAGAGCCGTCCTATCCTTTCCATCGGAGTAGGACAATCGATATCAAATCCATACTAATTAGTAATCACTATATAAGTTAGCCTCAGGCTCACT
The DNA here is from genome assembly GCA_030864225.1 of Capsicum baccatum var. pendulum. Classification (NCBI taxonomy): domain Eukaryota; kingdom Viridiplantae; phylum Streptophyta; class Magnoliopsida; order Solanales; family Solanaceae; genus Capsicum; species Capsicum baccatum. Next base: position 203,786,137 of record CM061559.1, on the reverse strand, counting down.
CCTGTGGGGGCATGTAGTTCTAGGGAAGTAAGGTCGCTTTATACCTCCCACTCGATGCTAAATATTTCTCCTGGACTTAGCTCGGATCATTTCGGAGAAAATCCATAACAAAACAATTTTAGTAATTTATAAATATACATGAGGAGCCATCATGCTTCCCATCTATCAAAATCAACCATGTTGTGGATTTCTTTCACACTCGAGTTCAAAATAACTACATTAAGACCAAAAGGTCAAATCATTCAAAATATCTCAAATGTTCAATATCAACGTGCTTATAACACACACTTTCTAAGAAAAACACAATTTTTGATGGGGATTTATGACCCAAATATCAAAATCATAATAAATATCAATCAAGATTCATGATTTATATCTCCACACATGTAAATTCATCTTTCAAAATCATAAACATTAAGATTTCATAATAATCATCATAAGATATGGGTTCATGCTTCAAATTCATAAAAATCAAATAAAATTCATGCCTTTGTAATGAAAATTACTTTTGGGTACAAGAACGAAAGAGAGTTCTTATTGAAAAGCCCCACATACCTTGAATGATGAACTTTAGATAGATACTCATTTTTGAGATATTAATCGTTCCTTTGAATGATGGTTCTTGGAGTTCTTGAACTAGTAACTTGAAATCTTGAATAAATTTGCAGAATTAATGGTGAACTTTGGAGGTTTTTGAAGTTGGATGTAGGAGCTTAGGGTTTTCTTTTTGAGGGAATTTGATGAAATATAACATGTAATGCTTCTAATAGGCTTTAATATAGGGTTTGGATGGATTTTTGGTGAGGCGGAATGACCAAAATGCCTGTAAAAATTGAATATTTCTCGAATCTGTCCTATGGTGGACTGTTTTGATAGTCTGAAGTAGATCAACCTTAACGTTTTACTCTGATATCCAAATTGGATGAAACTAATTTCATTAGAATGAGTACTCTCATATATTTTAGTTGATATATATTATATCACCCAGATCATTATGTACAAGGATTTATGATCATTTGAACTTGACCCAAAAATTCACTTTTGATAGGCTGAAGTAGATCGACCATAACTTTTTGATTAAATAGACAAATTTGATGAAACTAATTTCATTGGTAAGAGGACTCAAAGGTATTTCCGTTGATATATAGTAGATCACCAAGATCATTATTTACAAGAATTTATGGTCATTTAATGTTGGTGCAAAAATACGCCAGGACTCCGTACTTTTTTCTGCGTGTTTTACTGTTCACTACTATTCACGGTTCGATTGGAATGTTCATAACTCGTCTCTTAGGTGTTTGTTTTGGATGATACACATATCATTGGAAACATTACTTGATATTATATACAATGGTGGGTCATAACGTAAGACATTCCGCACGGAAAAATTTATAATTCATTCTAGAAAATAGAACCCAACACATTTATGTACAAAATTTCAACAAAAAATTTCTCGAGGTATTACACCTATGACCTAAGTCATGCATCCTAGGTGTTTTATAAAATTCTTAAGAGAATAGAAACTATGAACTATAGCTTAAATATGACCCAAGTGATAAATGCATGCTTTATCCTATGACCAAGAATGACTTCCATGATATTGTCTGCATTATGGTTGAGGGAATGTCCGTGAGATTAGGTTGATGGAAGTATGACATGTCTATATGAAATTACATCTATGTACAACATTATGATAACCATGTTCTTTATGAAATCCCTAACTTATTGTATTATAAATTGTTGATATTGGTCATGTATTCAAGAAGTGTCAAGTCTTGTCAGTTTCATGCTATCGAGTCCTGGGGGTACTTGTACCCAACAATTTAGTTGTGTGCCTAAAGACAGTATCATGTTTTTATGATACTCTCAGTCAAGCCATGATCAATACAATTCAGTCTATCATGTGACTCAGGAAAACACAATAATCTCATTATCAGTTCTGTCTCATTCAATAATCTTAGAAATCTCAGTAATCGTAGTCCAGTAATTTCAGTGATCTCAGTACCCAGTAATCTCAGTAACATTAGTATTCCCAAAAATTTAGTAACGTCGATACTCTCCATCAGACCTCAAATCTCAATAGCATTCCATCAATCAACAAAACTCAATGAACTCAATTTAACTCTGCTAAACAATACCATTAGTATCAGTTCAGTTTAGTAATCCATGATCTGTGCCTATTCATATGGGAGTAGGAATTTGCACTGAGTGAACCCAAGGATGGGAACTAATAATGCTCAAACTACACCTCTCTTACAAGAATGTAATCGATCGTTGTCAATATATAATCCAACTAGGTTGGGGTCGAATCCCACAGGGAATATGGTGTGAATCTAAGTTATCTACGGGTTAATCAACTGGTAGCTAGTAGTTTCCTGTGAATGGGGGTTTTTGGAAAGGTAGCAAATAATTACTTCTCAATTCAGTGTTTGAAATCAATATGTTAAGAAAAACCAGAGTTATGTTCACTATGGGTGTTGGGATTTGACAGATGCTAGTGATGGTTCAACATTCTTGTGGTAGGTAGGAACAACAGACTATCCTTGTCGAAGTTAAGTCTAAATATTTGTCAACCTATTTAGAAATTGAACCACCTAATTCTCTCAAACTTAGGGAATTTATATTTCATAACAGGAAGTTATCTCAAGTTAATTAATCTTGTTACAACATTAATTATTAAATGAAAGTTTTAAGTCTCTATTGATAATTCACTTCTTACTAGGTTTGATTTATTAGCTCAAGCAAATCAAAAGTAAGCAAGGCCTATTGTTTGCAACCAATAGTCATCATGTAAAATAATGGAATTAACAAGAAGTTCCAACCACCGTTAGGATCTTAAACACTTAGTTATGTTACAACCCCAAACCCATAGATCTCACAACTCAGGTTTAGGGAATTTAGCTACTCATAATAAAATAAGAAACACAATAAGTTCACTTCATACTCAGATAGATGATATACAGCAAGATGAATAGCAACAAGTGTTTCTCAGATTTGATCTAGTAGAATATATAAAAAAAACAATGGTACTAATCTCTGCAAAAATAATTGTCTTGTTAAAGTAAGAGAACTAGAAAGAAAATGCTCAAAATGTCCACTCCCCGTTGATTAGAAAACCCTAAAATATTATTTAACTACTTCACCCTAATTATCGAAACAAAATCATAGATAACAGTATTTTCTCGGACAAGCAACGACATGTGCAATGGCTTATTAGGAGTTTGAAGGCTTATCAAGAATGTCGTCAGCTCCTCTTCACTTTTGATAATCTCTGCCTTGGGATGACGATGAGGCTTGATGGCTTATCAGACATGTGATGACTTATCAGAGATTTCATCACTTCTTCACTTAAAACTCTATTCCCTGCCTAAGCCTAACGACGAGCCTGATGGCTTATCACACTGCTGATGGCCTATCATAGTCCAAGTAAAGTCCATTCTCTATCTAAGCCTGATAGAAACTCTGATAGCTTATCACAAGGATGACGACTTATTATACAAGTTGTCAGCTATACTTACTTCTCTACTTGCTCATAAATCCACTCTTTTACTCCCATTATTGTTGATTCTCCTATATCTCAAATTTTACTGCAATATCAAAGAGAAAACAATCAAAAACGACAAAAGTTACTTAAGACTTTGCAATTATTCTCAGTTAAAAGCCTCAAATATGTTATCATATGCTCACACATCAACACCCTCAACTTAAAACAATCGCTTGTCCTCAAGCAACTAAAACACAACAAAGAGGATACAAAGTACATTCTGCAGTCAACCATCCATATTATCTCAAAACATCTTCAACTTCTCCAAGGTCAATCAATTTAAAAACAACTGTGTATATTATTGAAGAACAACAATGCGACACATAGGAATCAAGATAAGTAATCATTTCAGCAACAACCATGCATGTACCAAGACTACACTATCCAAACAAGTTAGAACCTAGCAACTTAACTAGTTTGCCCTCACTACAAAGAAGTCCCACTTCACTTATATCAGACATCACATATGTAACCATGGGGACAGTCAAAAGACACTCGCTCTCATAATAAAGTTCCAATTAATGTATTCCAAATACCATAGGCTTGCCCTTATTTTCATTACCAAGATTTTCAGATAGGACAACTAGGATCACTATAGGTATTCTCTTTGGCTTGTAATGTAGGCTAGGGACTGGTATGATACTCGATGATATTTAAAGTTATTAATCCTCCTTGACACTACACTATCTTTTGGGGTCTCACTCATTAACCTTTTTCTATTCTTCTCTTTTCTTGATCACGCATATTCCGAATGGGTGCGGTCTTTTTTACAATCACTTTTTCTTTTCACAACTTTTCTTTTCTTGTTCTTTTCCACTGCACCCAAATTTTTATTATTTTCTTTTACTCTACCTTTCTTCATACTCATTTTACATCACACACCCCTATGATAGCCACCCTCAACTTAGGTAATTTGCCTAAGTCAAGGTACACAGTGTCTAGGGAGGATCAGGGTCAAAACAGGTTCATTATGATATAAATAGTATGGTGATAGGTATCATAACAATAAATAGGTTATTCACTCTCAAAATAAAGATCAAGGGATATTATGCATACAGAGACGGTCATTTAGGCTAAAGTGATCTAATATCAAAAAAGCCTATGATCCTTTCCTAACCCCTATCCTTCAACTTAGGTAAGACTAACCAGAAAAGTTCTAGATTAAACATACAAAGAGGACTAAGTAAAATCTAACACGCACATGGCACAAAAGTATATCACAAGTTACTACTTATCCAATTCATGCAATTTTTTAGCAATAGTTATCAAGTCACTAGAACTAATACCATACAAAGATGCACAGTGGTCTTAATTAGATACAAATCACACAGTTAAATAATTAGACCATTTGAGAGGTGTTCAGAAAATTAAAAAAAACATGTAAACTGCCTCAGGTACTTGTATTTCTCCTAGTCAACTACAAAATATTACAACAAGAACTCACCCTACACCCTCAACTTAAAATTAAAAAAAACTAAACTAAGGGTTAAGGTATACCTGGAGTAGATCAAGCACGGGGATCATATGTTCCCTCCCATGTTGCACCTGATTTAACGCTGCGGCATGACTCAGGTATCTCAATTACTTCAGACTTCATTAAGATAGTAGCAATACTTTTCATTGAGTCTTTTAGACCGATATAAAGTTTGACTCATTGCCATTTACCTTGAATATAGTGTCGTCTTCATTTTCAAGTTATACTACTCCAGATGAGTAGACTTGCCTACTCTAAACGGGCCTGACCACTTGGATTTAAGCTTACCTAGGAACAGTTTGAGTCTAGAATTAAACAGAAGCACCAAGTTACCTTTTTGTAAATCTTTCTCGATCCTCTAATCATGATACTTCTTTATTTATTCTTTATATAGGTATGCTCTTTCATATGCCCTGAGACAAAATTCATCCATCTCATTCAGTTGTCACAGTCTTAGCTTTGCTGACTCCTTCCAACTCAAATTTAACCTTTTGAGTGCCCATAAATCCTTGTGCTCCAGCTCTATTGGCACACATCAAATCTCACCACCTCATCATTCATCCTGAATAAGAGCTCATTTGCTTACAAATCAATCAACACACTTTCGGTTGTGAGTAAAGGTCGACCCAAGATTATGGGCAACTCAAAATCCACCTTGCAATCTAGAATAACAAAATATACAGGAAATATGAAGCTAGCTACCTTCACTAACACATCATACAATATACCAACAGGTCATTTTACAGACCTATCCGCTATCATTAGTCGCATGTTGTTGGGTGTGGAATTTCCTAAACCCAGTATTTTATATACAGCTAGCGGTATGAGATTAATGCTCGCTCCCAGATCACATAAGGCCTTAGAAATTTTAAAAGACCCAATCATACAAGCAATAGTGAATGCTCCTGCGTTTGCCTTATTCTATAATAAGGTCCTCGTAGAAATAGCACTATAATGATGAGATTATCCTTTATTTCGTATCTCACTGCTCTTTTCTTAGTTACAAGGTCCGTCATGAATTTAGCATACCCTGGCATTTTCTCGTGTGCCTCCACCAAAGGCACATTTACTATTAACTGCTTCAACATTGCCATGAATTTACTAAATTTTGTGTTGTCAACCTTCTTATTCCATCTTTGAGGAAAGAGAGGTAGTGGTCTTGGGAAAGTTTTCACCACTACTTTATTTTCCATTTCATTCTTATTTTTCAGACCATCATCATAACCATCCAGCTTCCCAGACTCCATTGGATATTCTTCTTTGGGTTTATCAACTACTTTAATCATATCCTCAACTATGTCTTTTCCCACGGAAGGGCTAGGTAATATATTGCCACTTCTAGTGGTAATCACCATACATAAGCCATCATTTTGTGGATGTTGAACTGTATCACTAGATAACATTCCACTATTTCCCTGGTTCAGCACTGTGGAGAGTTGGCTCATTTGTTGTTCTAGTTGTTTGATCGAAGTGTAGTGCAAGTTTACCAGCGACTAATAGATGACAAATTGGTCTTTATGGTAGTCACTCCTGAGTTGGTAGCCTCCACTCCCTTTTACAATTTAACCATCATGTCTTCGATGGAAATCTTTTCAGAACATGTTGTAGCAGCCTCATGATTTTTCGGAGGGACATATAACCCGCTCCTATCATTCTAATTTCCTCACTCCTAGTTCTTATATCCAGCCTTGTCATATTAAGTCCGTCATTGATTTCCTTGGCTATTGCCTTGGAAACCCCATTGATTATTTATATAGTTTGCCTCTTCTTTTGAGTCAGACTCTACTTTGCCCTGCGATCCCACAACCTTCACTTTCTCAATTATTCCTAATAATAAATTCTTGGTTAGAAAGTCTATCTGCATTTTTAGGTGAGCCATGTCTTGATCATGTTCCTCATCTCTTTTGCATTGTTCCGAAGTCATAGCCACAGAAATAGTGGGGCTTGTTACTATAGAGTCTCTGGTATGCCATTCCCGACTCTGTTTGGTCATTCTATCTAGCATTTATGAAACCTTTGGGAATGTAAAATCAACAAATGAAACACCACCAGAATTATCTACAATTAGTTTTGTCACAAATTTAGGAGCCTTATACAAAGTCTCTATCAAGTATATGTCCGTCATATTATGGTTTGGACACTGCGTCAGGTGATTTTTGAATCTCTCCCAGGTTTAATGCAAGGATTCAGTTGGGAGTTGTCTGAAGTTAATGGTCTCATCCCTCAACTCCTGAAAGGTGGAAATAACCTTTCTAGGAAAGCTCTTTCAACTGCCTCCGATTGGTTATAGAATCGGGTGTCAACTCATTAAGCCACAATGTTGCCTCCAAAGATAGAGACAATGTAAATCTCAAACCAATAGCATTCTGGACCACTCCTGGGTTATCAAAAGATTTACAGATGGTGTCAAAGTTCACCAGATGCAACTTTGGATCAACCCTTGGAAGGCCACCAAACAACCATTTCAGATTAAGGAGTTGAATCATAGAACTCATAATGTTGAATTTCGCTTCAGGAGATAATGGTGAAGGAATAATTTCACCCTTTGCACCTGATCGATCCATTCTATTATCATCATTATTAAGGTCATACTGGACCGGCTGGTGATCTTTTCTTCCTAAGAATTGATGGTTCCTACTAGCATTAAGTTGTACTGGTGCAGCTATTTGCTCTGCACGCCTTGGGTTATTAGGGTTTAGTAACTCCTCGTGTCCCAAATATTCATCCTCTGGATTTGGATGCCATACTTGTTGACCGTCATTCTGCACATTCACCTAAGATCTAGCTAAGGCTGCGAACCTATCAGCCTCCAGCTGGTCTGCCATTCTGCCAATTAGTTACGGTTCTGGATTAAATGGTAATAATGCTTCTCCAAAACTTCTGGTTCTTGGCATACACCACAAAAGTCATATAGCAAACAAAAATAGCAAATAAATGTAGAACTTGGAAACTTGACTGATAGTCAATTAGCGTACACAAACTTCAATTTACAATAGTACTCCCTGGCAACGACTCCATTTTTTATGATGCTCAAATGACACCTCTATTATAAGAATGTAAGCCATCGTCGTCAATATATAAACCAACTAGGTTGGGGTTAAATCCCACAGGGAATATGGTGTGAATTTGAGTTATCTGTGGGTTAATCAACTGATAGTTTGTAGTTTCCTGTGAATGATAGTTTTGGAAAGGTAACAAATAATTACTTCTCAATTTAGTGTTTGAACAATATGATAAGGAAAACCAGAGTTATGTTCACTATGGGTGTTGGTATTTGATAGAATCTTGTAATAGTTCAAGATTCTTGTGGTAGGAAGGAACAACAAACTATTTTTGTCCAAGTTATTTCTAAATGTTTCTCAACTGATTTAGACATTTAACCACCTAATTCTCTCAAACTTAGGGAATTTATATTTCATAACAGGATGTTATCTCAAATTAATTAATCTTGTTACATCATTAATTATTAAATGGAAGTTTAATGCTTCCATGACCCTGTTGATAATTAATTTCTTACAAGGGTTGATTTCTTATCTCAAGCAAAACAAAAGTAAGCAAAGCCTATTGTTTGCAGCCAATAGTTAGAATGTAAAATAATAGATCTAACAAGAAGTTCCGACCATCGTTAGAATCTTGAACACTTAGTTACGTTACAAACCCAAACCCATATATCCCACAACTCGGGTTAAGGAAATTTAGCTACTCATAATAAAATAAGAAAGACAACAAGTTGATTTCATACTTAGATAGATGATCTTAGAACAAGATGAATAGCAACAAGTGTTTCTTAGAGTTGATCCAGTAGAAAATCCAAAAACAACAATGGTAATAATCTCTCAAAAAATAATTATCTTGTTAAAGTCAGTGAACTAGAAAGAAAATGCTTAAAACATACATTCCCCGATGATTAGAAAACCCTAACATATGTTTTAATACTTCACACTAATTATGGAAAAAAAATCATAGATCACAGTATTTTCTCAGACAGGCGACAACTTGTATGATGGCTTATCAGGGGTCTGACATCTTATCTGGAATGTCATCAGCTCCTCTTCACTTTTAATAATCTCTTCCTTGGGCTGACGATGAGGCTTGATGGATTATCATACATGTGAAGATTTATTAGAGATGTTCACTTCTTCACTTCAAACTCCATTCCCTACCTAAGCCTAACGACGAGCCTGATGGCTTATCACACTTTTGACGGCCTATCATAAATGTCATAACTAATTCCAGCTAAAGTCCATTGTTTGTCTAAGCCTGACGACAACTCTAATATCTTATCATAAGGCTAGCAATTTATCATACAAGTCGCCATCTATACTTCCTTCTCTACTTGCTCAGAAATTAACTCTTTTTCTCCCATTATTGCTGATTCTCTAGTATCTTAAATTTTACTGCAATATCAAAGAGAAGAAAATCAAAAACAACAAAAGTTGCTTAATACTTTGCAATATTTCTAAGTTATAAGCCTCAAATATGTTAGGATCTACTCACACATCAGGAACACACACTGTCGGATGCGGGTGTGATTCTTAGAAGTTATCCTTGTGTTCCAGAATTGTTGTAGCCATCAAAGGTTGAGACATCAACACTGTCTGATGAGGTTTGATAAGGTTGATAAACACTATTAGATCAGGTTCCCACCATTCTATTTTAGGGGACAATATAATATGAGAGTCACCCACAGCTTGTCCTTACTAGTGGTGAGGTATTGACACCCTTCCAATTAGAGTTACATATTGGGCCCTAACTCAACCATAATGGCATATTAGGGGTATGTCGGTTATATAACTACTTCTCACAGTCTCAGTTATAGATCTAGTCTTAATAATATAACTCAGTTTAGTTCTACAGAAATCCAAGACTATCTGATACAGCTAACTCAGTATAGTATGGAACTAGCTAGTTCCATCAGTATCAAGTCTGGCGAATATAGTCACTCATGTTATTAATATTCAGACTCAGTAATCACATTATCACGAACTTAATTAATAGTATATTAATTATATGAAACTTATGTTATAGTTATTCAATTTCAGGACTGTCAGATATTGTCAATAAGACTAATTCTTCATAATCAGAATTGTCAAAAATAGTAATTCCTTTATCTGTAATATGAAATTAGTTCCTCAATACTCAATAGACTCAGTCATTCAGTATCCCAGATTAGCACTCAGATATCAGTAAATCCACTTTATCAGAATTCATGAGTCAGCACTATCACGATCTTAGTTATAGTTACGTATTCATACATGTATTCTTATGTTCATATTATCTAGTCAGTTATTATTATTCATGCATATGAACCCTTGCATTTGGACTACCTCACTTGCATACTAGAATATTCAATGTACTGATGCATTTGTGCTATGGTGTGTTATTCCATAGGTTTAGAAACACGAGCTCCCAAACATTCTTAGTATATTAGATGTTCAGCATCCAGACTAGCAGTGAGTCCTCATCATTTGAGGATAGCATGATTATTTTATTATTTTATTATTTTATTAGTTTGAAGTTAGTTGGGGACTTATCCCATCAACGCTACAGTTTTCAAACAGTTTCGAGGCTTTCAGACTATAGAATGTTTTTAGACAGGTTATTTTAGTTTTTTGGTATTTTTATACCATATTTCAGACATTGTTCTATATTCATTATTAGTTTAGTTTTGAACCTCATGCCTTACAACTTATATTCTACATATTTACAGTATATTATTTAGTGACTAGTTATAGATATCAGCCATGGGTTAGCTTGTGATCCTTTGGGGTCATGAGCACCGTGTAATATTTTGGGTGCCAGATTTGGGGTGTTACCAACTTAGTATCAGAGCCTAAGGTTCAACAGTGTCCTAGGAATTCTAAAAAGCCGTATCTAGTAGAGTCTTGTACATGGGTTTGTGGTGCACCACACTTATGTGCAAGAGGTTATGAGATGTTTTAGGAATATTTTCCCTTTTTTTATGTCTTAGATCATGCTATAGAAAGGTTCTCTAAGAAACTCATATAGATTCTCCTTCTCCTTATGCTTCACTTATGTCAACTTTACCTTACTTTCAAGGTAATAGAAATGGTGAAGCTCAAAGTCTTAGAGGTAGGGATTTCTCAGACAATCCCTATAGACAGTTAGTATGGGATTGCCTATAAGCTCAAAAGTATCCCATCAGTTCAGTTATGCTCCAAAGTTGTATAGCTCTTCTTCATGATCATAAGAACTCATATGTCTTCAGATCCCTGGTAATAATTCTATGATAACATACGACCTAGAGTTAAAAACATAAACTCTAGAGTTTAGAAGTAGTAGAGGTGGGATAACATTATCTAGGTTGAACAAATTATGTATTCTTGGGGATAGATGTACCTGAGTAAATCAGTAGGCTTGAATAGTGCAAGCTAGCACTTAAGTTATTGATTTGATACTAAGTATGATTGTATGGATATGATTGAGATTATGTTGTATTAGTAGTCTATGAAGAAATAGAAGCAAATAATATGTTTAGTAAGGTAAGCATGTGTGAAACAGAGTATTAGTAGGTGATAATGATTGTAGTTTAGTTCAGAGGTTAGTAAAGTACTCACAGACTTATGATGATGGCTAAAAGCTAAGTAAGAGATGATAGATCAAGTAATTGAGAAGGTTCTCTGATCCTAGCAGTAGTGTCAGTATGTTTAGAAAAATAGTAAGGGAAAGACGATTCCGTGACTCATCCTTATCTCAGTGTAAAAAGAGAATACTCCCTAAACGTCATATTCCCCTGCCTGAGGTTGATGAACTCAAGAACTTTGGCTTCCCTCAGCTCTTGGGGAAAGAATCTATCTAAGAAGGCTGTGACAAATTTCTCCTACTCGATAGGGCCTGTATCATCTAACCGCTTAGACTTCCACTGTTTGTATCAATCATGAGCAACATCCTGTAACTGGTAGGCGGCTAACTTAGCACTCTCAATAAAAGTAACACCGTGATGTCAATGACCTTCTATACTTGGTCAATAAACTCCTGAGGGTCCTCATTAGACTTAAACCCATGGAAAGATGGAGGGTTCATTCGGGTGGAGTCCCAAACCCTAGTTACTTTGGGATTGGCCAATGGATTGGTTGGAATGAATGGTTGTTGTTCAGTCTGTGCAGCCATGGACTGAGCAAGTATGGTAAATCCATCTCTAAACTCCGCATGGGAAACATGTTCGCCCAAAGGATCTTTGGGCTGAGGAGTTGACTGGTTTCTTTTCTTTGGGGTCATGGTCTGGAATAAGAAAAGAATGGATTAGACTGAGAGTTTAAATTGTGATTATGCTCACTACTATGACATGAATAATGAAGAAAGGAGACTGTTCCTAAAATATCTTATAGCCTCTCACACATAAATGTGACGCGCAACATACCCATGTACTAGACTTTACTAGATGCGGCTCTCAGACTTCCTAGGAATCTATTGAACCTTAGGCTCTGATACCAAGTTTGTAACACCCCGATTCACTAAACCAGAATGCTACACGGTGATCATGACCCCGAGGGACCATAAGCTAACCCATGACTGATATTTGTACCTGTATACTGCAAATCATGATATAATAATGTGGAATACATAGAACTATAAGGCCATAAGGTTCAACTGAATACAATCATGTTGTTGAAAATATCCAAAACAACTCAATTAAAAGCTAAGTCTGAATGTAAATCTGAAAGACTTTAAACTATCTGAATAAGGAGTTAAAGGAACATGTCTCCAACTAACTCTGTAAAATTAAACTGAAGAAATATATAAATATATCAAATCATATTGTCCTCGAATCAATGAGGACTCACTGTGTCTCTACAACTAGAATTCTACCACTACTGCTGGGATGGAGCTCATTTCTCGGAACCTATGGTGTAGCATAAAAAGAAAACACCATAGCACAAATGCATCAGTACAACTGGAGTACTGAGTATACGAGGAGGGTTAGCTAAATATAAAGGGTTTCATGCATGAACAACACTAACTAAATAATAAGAACATGGGACTGCAAACACACATATATAGAAATTGGGACCGTGAATATGTGATAGCATAACCTGTAAGCTAATAAGTGGTTTAACGATAACTGTCGTGACTGATACTGAAACTGATAACATGGAAAACTGTATCTGACAGTCCTGTATATATTAAAATCTAAAGAATGCCCTGAGTTATTTTACTGAGACTGATACTAAAACTGTGGAAAGTAGTATTTAACCAACATGCCCCATGTATGTCGTTATGGCTAACCTGGGGTCCAATATCTTCCCTGACTAAAGGAGTGTCAATATCATTCCACGGGTAAGGACAACCTGTGAGTGACCCTTATCTGGCAGGTATTCAATGAGAACGGTGGGAACCCTAAACTGACGGGTTAAGCTACCTCATCAACCCTATTCTAACGGGTTAAGATATCTCAACCTACACTAGGTACATAGTTCTGGAACATAAGGATGACTACTAAGAGTCACACCCTGAACTGGCAGATGAGTTCCCATCCTTGGGTTCACTCGGTGCTAACCTCTACTCCCATCTGGAGGGACTAAACATGAATAACTGACTGTGCATGACTTAATCTTACTGAATTCCATTGACTGGCGAAATGTTACTGATATCTGACAATTGACTAAGATCATGAGGTTTTCCTGTATTATATGACTAACTGAAGTCTATGGAATCATAGCTTGAGTTTGGATATCATGAAACATGACATGGATCTAGGCACACAGCTATAGTTTTCGGGTACAAGTACCCCCAGGACTCGATGGAAGGAAACTGATACACATGACTGACTTGATCATAAGAGTAGAGTCCATAATTTATAATATCATAAGTGGGGATCTCATACTAAGCATGGTTATCAACAATGTATTGCATGGAAAGAATTTCATATCACATGGAAGTACTTGCACAATCTTAATATCATGTTCATTGCATAATCATATTGGCAACATATATCAATGGCATGGAAGTTCATGTGGATTGCATGGTTATCATACATCTTGTTCATTAAGTAGGATTTACACGTAAACATAACATAATCTCATAAGAATAGTTCATGAGTATTCCAACAACATTTACAAGGAACATTATCAACATATAAGTCATTGGAACGTAAGGGCATATCATAAATAATTCATTTAGTTACAATTTAGCTATATTGCATGATTTCTAGATTCTTAGGCATTTTATCAAAAAACTTACATACACATCTTAAGCATACCTGAAATCATCAAATTATACATCAAGAACAACCAAATTTAAATATTTCCAACACATATGATATCATGAAATTCAAAAAAAAAAATATAAAGATTCGATCTTGGGAATCACCCAATATCAACAACATGATCATCAACACCCAACAATATAGAAATCATACTTTATAAAGAAAAAAAGGGGTTTTGAGCTTTATGGATGAAAGTGATCCATAAATCAACTCACGCATACCTTAGAAGGAAGATTCTTGATGATTGACGGAGGAATTTCCGTGAAATCGGATCTTCAAGCTTAGTTACGCAACCCTAGTTGTTTTTCTCTTTTAGTGCTCTTGGATGATGAGCTTTGAGATGATAATAGGGTTGTAATATGTGTAGAAGCTATATATTTCATAGGGTGAAGTTTAGGGACGTGTAAGGAGTGTTAAAAGACTTAATTACCCTTAAAATAACTCAAAACGGAGTGTTTTTGGCACCTGGAACTAACTTAGGCGGCGCCCAAGTGATTGCCTAAGCTAAGTTGGGCGGCGCCTAACCTATCACCTATGTTTGGGTTTGGTGGCGCCTAACCAATCGCCTATCCTTACTGTCTCTCAGGAAAATAGGCATAACTGTTCGCTCGGGTATTGGATTAAGGCAAAATTGATATCGTTGGAAAGATAATTCACTTCTATACAATATTCTGTGTCTAAATCAACCAAAATACCACATTAACATTAAGTTATACTCATTCAATATTGACCCTTGAAAAATCAAACACTAAAACTTGATGGATTCAAAAACTCTTAGCTTGTATTACCTTAAGTGACTCATATGGACATGCTTAATGCATCATAAGCTATCCTATCACTAGGATATTCATTGTAAGCCATGTACTCAAGTATGAATCGCAGGATATGGGATTTCATACGTAGGAATACTTATTCACTTCCTAGCTTAGAAACATGTGGGGTATTACAGTATTATATGGATATTTCAGGTTATTTTCTTTGGTTTCATGTGTTTTTTGTATTTTGTACCTTCCCATAATGGTTATAGGTCATTTATGACTTTTAAAATTTATGCCTTTTATTTTATTTTTTTTAAAAGAAAGACTCACCAGAACCGTCAGTTTGGTTTTACGAAAGTTTATTTGGATTTTAAGCTCATTCTATGTTTTGAAGCTTTTGAAGTTGATAAATAGGTCTTTGACTAAAAATCCTAGTAAAGAGCCTCGAATGAGAACTCTAATAACACCTTTAGCTCCAAAATATGGATTTTTTGCTAGGGGGACCTTTGGCCTGGTCCTGGGGCTTTTGGACTTGTTTTGGGCTATTAGGAAAATTTGATAAAAATGCAACTGTAGGTATGGGGTCTATTTTTTATTAAAACAACCACACATGGAAATTTTGTTTTATCATTGAGTTTAAAATGTTGAATTTTTCATGCTTATATATCTTGTTTAGATGCATGGGGTTCTGAATGAATTCCAGGCACTCGGTCAAAGTCCGTTAGGACTTGGATATTTTGTCGGGTCCTGGTAGTTGGTACAACTGCTAAAGAGGCCTAGGAACTGCTTTATTGATAGTCACTTGAGCAACCATTACCATTTTAGCAGCCTTGGCTACCCAACTAAGCGCTCCTTTAGTAGTCCATGTCCGCTTTAGCGATCAGAGTGCCGCTTTAGAGACCTATCACCCTTTTTTATTACCATTTTAGTAGCCACTTTATCTTTAATTGTTGGGTCTTTATACCCTTTTATCCATGATTTTTCATTTGTTTTCATCAATTCTTTTCCTTGATAATTAGTCTTGAAAGCTCAAGAAGGTGTGGGAATCAATCAGCTAGAGTTGGAAATATGTAGGGGGCGTTGAGGTGATCATTTTTCATTAACTTCTTGGTATGTTCTTGGCCTAAATCGTTAATTTAATTCTTATTTTCCGTATTATTTTCATTATCACTTGAGGCAGGTTTGAGACCTAATTTATTCTCCATGTATCCTCAAAATTTGAGCATGTATTCTTTGTCCTTCAAGAAACCTCAAGACGGATCCAAATGTAAAATTTCATTAGCAGGCCCCATGTTCCCATCTTTGACCTAATTTTGGGTCCATAGTTATATATTAAAATATAGATCTCGTTTTACTCATATTAATGTGAATATTATGATTTTTATTATGCGACATCATTTTGAGATTTGTGAAGTGTAAATGAGCAATTTGTGGATAATTCAAGACTGTGGTTTGGTATGGTAGGCTCTGGTCTACTCTTCTCTATGAGATTGTGTATTGTATTTATTAAATGCTAGGTAGGGATTTAAGGATGGGTTTATGCCTAGTAATATCACAATTTGACCTATTCATAGGCTTAGAATAGAAATGGAACTCGAACATTATCCTAGAATACCCGTTATGGTTGTAAAATTTTATTACACTTGATTATATACTTGATCAACCATAGATTGACAAAAAGGATCCTTTAGTACATGAATTATTTCATTATTTATTTAATTGAATGATATTCCTCAATTAGATCCTCCTAGTGGCTTTTATGCCCTGGTTTAAGTTAGCTTTTTAGGATTATGGTGCTCGTATCCTATTAATTTATATATTTTTGGATCTAAGTCCTTGGTTATGATACTAGATGGACACCAGGTTTGTCTCTATCATGTGATAGGATGTGGTTTTAGTTCTTAGACCCATAGAAGCTTACAGTTGTATTGTTTGGATATGACGATGGCATGTATAAATTCAGACGCATTTATGCTTAATTAGTGTTATGATTCCAATTAAAACCTTAGTTTTAGTATTGTTTTATAGAAAGAAATTTATTCCCACATTTTTTAACTTTAAAATTGCTTCTTCAAAAAAGGGGGAGTACCACCCCTATTATTAAATTATGATAATTTAAACTAAATATATTACTTATTAAATTAGACCAAGGTTGATTTTGGTCCATTATTGATCGGCACTTTTTTACCACTACTTACTCAATTAAGTCAGAGGAGATTCCGAACCTTTCTGCATAATGTTACCAATTTAGTCCTGCGTTTAATCTTGAGCGATAGATTTAATGATTTATACTAATATAGTCTTAGTTTGATTTTGAGCATTTGTTATATTCTTATTCTTCTATAATATTGGATCGTGTAGATGGGTTATTATGGATCTATACAGATATCCCAAGTTCCCTATGGTCCCTTTTGTTTGATGAGCCACAGTACCAAAGAAGGATGGTCACTACAGGTCTTACCTTTGTGAGCTATTGAGCTTGAGGAGGTGTATGAAATTGGTACATTATTACACTTTATTGGTTGATGGTACCAGATTGTCCTTGCATTCACTCATCAATATGCATTGTCTATCACCAATATAATTGTTTGGAACTTGTGTATACCGGTCTTATGGGAGTTGTATAGGTATTTATGATTACTAGCTTGTGGAGGCCCGATTAGGTTATTGGTTTTCCAAGCTAGCTGGTTACCTTAATGTTTAATTACTAGTGTATAGTTCATGGTAGATTGGTTATAGAATAGTACCCGCTATTGTCGCATTTTCTATTCCTCTTCTTATTATTATGGTAACATTTATAATTTTTATATTACTTTTGAATTATTCGTATATTGGGTAGAGACCCCGACTATGCTAGAGTTAGATCTCTTATTACTTATGATTCGGGTGATCTAGAGTAGTTTCCTCATAGTAGTACCTTCATGTTAGTTTATTTATATTGTGTGGTTGTATATCTATTCTTCTCTAGCTACTATTTGTATATTGTTTTGTCTATTGAATATCTCTTTCTTCATTACTTTATAAGATATGAACTAGTTACTTATGGAACCACACTTCATCCTTGAATAGTGTTAATATCTAATAGCTTACCTTTACTTTTCCATTTGGATTATTATTTTTCGTTGCTTAAGTCTTTTTTTATAGTATATATATGTAATACCCTGTAATTTTTCGTAGCTTGAAATTGTCCCAAGGATGTTAGAAGCTTTCTTTGAAAGATGAATCCACTTTGGTACTATGCCTACCATGTGTTTGATTAAATGCCTATGTGAAGGAAAAATTGCTCAACTAGTATAATCTTATGAAATCCCTATTTATGTACAAGCTTTTGCATATTACATGTTTGATGAATTGCCCCAATAAATGAATTATGAATTGCGATGTTGGTCATGTATTAAAAAAAGTCATGCTTTGTCAAATTCATTCCATCGAGTGCTGGGGGTACTTGTATCAGACAATTTAGCTGTATGCCTAGAGCCAGTGTCATGTTTTAACGATATCCTCAATCAATCCATGATCTATAGAACTTATTTAGTCATATTACTCATGAAAGCTCAGTAATTCAGTAACCTAAGTAATCTCACGAATACCATTAGTTGTCAAATATCAGTAGTATTTAATCAGTTAACGAAATTCAGTAAACTCAGTTTATGTTCCGATCAGTTAATCTTTTTTATTATCTATTAAGATGGGAGTAGAAATTAGGACTGAGTAAACACAAGGATGGGAAGTCACCTGCCAATAAAAGGTGTGATTCTTTGAAGCAATCCTTGAGTTCCAAAACTACGTAACCAGTGTAGGTTAAGACATCATACCTTCTATTTGAGGCTAGATGAGGTGGATTAACCTTCTAGCTGAGTGCTCCCATCGTTCTCATACAAGTAACCTGCTAGTCGAGGGTCATTCACATATTGTCCTTACTGATGGCGTGTTATTGACACCCTTCCAATTAGGGCATAGATTGGACCCTATTTAAGCAATAATGTGTCATTTAGGGCATGTTGGTTAGATGACTACTTCCTACAGTTTCATGTTATAGAATTCAAGACTGTCAGATACAGTATGGAACTCAGCTAGTTCCATCAGATTCAAGACTAACAGATATAGTCACTGATGTTATCAGGTATCAGAAATCAATCATTAGTTATGTTAGCTAATAGTAAACTCATGTTATCACAATTTCAGATATAGTTACTATGTATGCATATATGTATTCTCACGTTCATATTAGTCAGTTAGCTAGTATTGTTCATGCATACGAATCCTATGCATTTAGCCTACCTCACATGCATACTAGTACATTCAAAAGTACTGATGCATTTGTGCTATGGTGTCTTATACCATAGGTTCAAAGACACGAGCTCGAGAGCACCAGTAGATTCCAATCTCAGCAGTCCGAGTTAGTAGTGAGTCCTTATCTTTCGAGGACATCATCATTACTTTACTATCTAATTAATTAATTTATTAGTAGGAGTTAGTTGGGGACATGTCCCATCAACTCCTTATTCAGACAATCCAGTTAGTTAGAGGATTTTCAGAATATCATGATCAGACAGTTAGTTTAGTTGTTTTTAGAATTTCATACCCTGTCCAGATGTTATATTTATCAGTTAAGTTACTGTTTTGAACCTTAAGGCCTTTTTGTTCTTATTTCTATATTATACAGTATATTATGTTGTATATAGATACAGATATCAGTCATGGGTTATCTTGTGGTCCTTCCGGGTTATGAGCATCATGTAGCAATTTGAGTACCATATTTGGGGTGTTAAAAACTTGGTTTCAAAGCCTAAGGTTCAATAGAGTCCTAGGAAGTATGAAAGCTACATCAAGTAGAGTCTTGTGCATGGGTTTGTTGTACGCCACATTTATGTGTAGGAGGCTGTAAAATGTTTTAGGAATAGTTTCCCTTCTTTCAGTATTCATGTCGTGCCAGTGAGCATAATCTCAATTCAATCACTCAGTCTAATCCATTTCTTCTCTTTATTACAAAACATGCCTCCTAAGAGAAGAACTCAGCCTGGCCAAGAATATCCCTTGGACGAACATGTTTCTCATGCAGAGTTCAGAGCTGCATTCACTACTCTTGCTCAATCAGTTGCTACTCAGAATGAACAACCAACTATTGTTCCAGCTAACCTAGTGGCCATTTCAACTTTAGCCAAGATTTGATACTTCACCGGAATGAACCCTCCATTATTTCTCGAGTCTAAAGCAAATAAGGACCCTCAAAAATTACTAGATCAGGTGCAGAAGGTTGTAGACATCATGGGAGTTACTTCTAGTAAAAGTGCTGAGCTAGCTACATATCAGTTGCAGGATGTTGTTCACACTTTGTTTAAGTAGTGGAAGTCATAGAGGGCAGTTGATGTGGGGTCAGTTGAGAGGGAGAAGTTTACTTCTGCTTTCCTTGATAGACTCTTACCCCTAGATCTTAGAGAAGATAAGGTGTTAGAATTCATCAGCCTCTGGAAGAAAAATATGATGGTGAAAGATTATTCTCTTAAGTTCACTCAATTATCCAGATATTCCCCTCATGTGGTTGTAAATAGCAGGGCCAAGATAAGTAAGTATCTTTCAAAGGTCAATAATAGTTGGTTAATGAGTGCAGATTCGCCATGCTGAAGAGTGACATGACTTTAGCCAAGCTTATGACTCATGCTTAATAGATAGAGGAGCAGAAGATTAAGATGAGGGAGATGTAGAATAAAAGAGCAAGGACAGTTAGTTTTAACTTTGTTCATCCTAAATCAGAAGGAGGAAATCATTCTTAATTTCTTCCTAAGTCCTTAGTTCTAGCTCTTTCTTCAGCTAATGCTCCTGTACCTAAGTTCATAGATAGAACGCTAGGCTCTAAGTCTTAGGGTAGTGTTAGCAGTGCCTACACCTATCCCCTTTGTCAGACATGTGGCAAGAACCATCAGGGTACTTATAGAGCTGGCAGTGATACCTGTTTTAAGTGTGGAAAGATAGTCTACAGAGCTAGAGATTGTTTGCAGTCCGGGCCATAGGGGCAACAAAACCATTCTTCAGCTCAGTTCGATCGGTCGAATCAGCAGGGTGTCACCTCCAATGATACGAGTGGGCAACGCCCAAACAGACTCTATGCTCTACAGTCCTGGCAAGATCAGGAAAATTCTCGCGATGTGTTTACTGGTTTGTTACAAATTTTTCATGTGCATGTTTATGCTTTACTAGATCCAGGTGTTTCTTTGTATTTTGTTACTCCCTATGTAGTAGTTGATTTTGGAGTCAGTCCCAAATTTTAGAAGAGCCCTTTTCAATTTCTACCCCAGTGGGTAAACCCATCATAGCTCGATGGGTATACAGGAACTGCTCGATTTTGATATCTCAGAAAGTCACTGCAGCAGACTTAGTCGAATTAGTGATGACTGATTTTGATGCCATTCTCGACATAGATTGGCTTCATTCCTTCTATGCCACATTCAACTACAGAAATAGAATAGTCAAATTCCAGTTTCTGAATAATCCCATCCGAGAGTGAAAGGATAATGTATTCGCCTTCAGGGGTTAATTTATTTTCTACCTTTGGGCACAAAAAACGATATCTAAGGGATGTGTCTATCATTTTATTTGTGTTTAGGACACTAGTTCTTAAAATCCTAGTCTTGAATCAGTTCAAGTCGTAAATGAATATTCAGATGTCTTTCCCAAAGATCTTCCACGAATTTCTCCCGAAAGGGAAATAGACTTCTACATTAATCTTCTTCCAGATACTCAGGGTGCTAGCTATTTCACCAAGATAGAACTCAAATTCGGCTATCATCAGCTTAGAGTTGGAGAATGTGACATTCCAAAAATAGCATTTCATACTCGATATGGTCAATTTAAATTCCTAGTCATGTCCTTTGGTGTCACCAATTCCCCAGAAGCTTTCATAGACTTGATGAACCATGTGCTCAAGCAGTACTTGGACATGTTTGTCATATTCTTCATAGATGATATTCTAGTCTATTCCCACAGTGAGCGAGATCATGCAGTCTATCTCAGAATAGTAGTTCAGACTCTTAGAGATCATCAACTATTCGCCATATTTAGTAAGTGAAAATTTTGTCTAAGGTCATTAGCATTCCTTAGACATATTGTTTCCGATGATGGAATTAGAGTAGATCCTCAAAAGACTAAAGCAGTAATAAACTGGACTCGCCCGGTCTCTCCATCAGATATCAGGAGTTTCTTGTGTTTAGCTGGCTATTATAGATGGTTTGTTAAGGGATTTTCTTCCATTTCGTACCCTATTTCCAGATTGACTCAAAAGAAAATTAAGTTTTTGTGGTCAGATCCTTGCAAGAAGAGTTTATAAGAGTTGAAGCCTCGACTCACCTCAGCTCTAGTTCTAGCACTTCCTGAAGGTTTAGATGGGTTCATAGTGTACTATGATGCATCTAGAGTAGGTTTGGGTTGTGTCCTCATGCAACATGGTAAGGTCATAGCCTACGTCTCTAGATAGTATAAACCCCATGAGAAGAATTATACTACTCATGATCTTGAGTTAGCCGCCTTAGTATTTGCCTTAAAGTTTTGGAGGCATTATCTAAACGGTGTTCATGTAGATTTGTTCATGGATCATAAGAGCCTTCAATGTGTCTTTTATTAGAAAGATATAAATCTTTATCAGAGAAGGTAGTTAGAGCTCTTGAAACATTATGACATAAGTATTCTTTATCATCCAGGAAAGGCCAACATAGTGGCCGATTCTCCTAGTAGACTGTCTATGGGAAGTATTGCTCATGTCGAGGACAGTAAGAAAAGGTTAGCCCAGGAAGTCCATTAGCTTGCTAGACTAGAAATTCTCTTAGTCGATATAAAGGAGGGTGATATATGGGTTCAGAGTAGTACAAAATCAGCTCTAGTTTTCACGATAAAAGAAAAGCAAGATAGGGATCCTATCCTTGTCCAGTTAAAAGTGTCAGTCAAGGATCAGAAAGTAGAGGTTGTTTCCCAGTTGTAGATGAATTAAGGTAGTAAATTCTTGCAAAAATTCATAGTTCACGCTACTATATTCATCCAGGGACCACAAAGATGCACCGCGATTTGTAGGAAATCTATTGGTGTATTGGGATAAAGAGAGACATTATAGAGTTTGTGGCTAGGTGCTCTACAAGTCAGTAGGATAATATAGAGCATCAGAAGCCTAGTGGGTCCATGTAGGAGTTTAGTATTACTACTTAGAAGTGGGAAGAAGTGAACATTGACTTTATGATGAGTTTGCCTAGAACGCATCATCAACATTATTCGGTTTGGGTTATTGTATATAGGATGACCAAATTAGATCATTTCCTTCCAGTTCATACCTATTTTTCAGCCAAGGATTACTCCAAACTGTTCATCATAGAGTTGGTTAGATTGCATGGTGTTTTATTATTTATTATCTCAGACAGAGGTACCCAGTTCACCCCTTATTTCTGGAAAGCATTCCCAAAGGGTGTTGGTACCCAAGTTCACTCAGTACAACCTTTCATCCTTAGACAGATGGTTAATCCAAAAGGATTATTTGGACTTTAGAAGATATGTTGCATGCGTGTACAATTGATGTCAAGGGAAGTTGGAATGACCACTTGCCTTTGATTGAATTTGCATTCAACAATAACTATCATTCCAGTATTCATATGGCTCCATTCAAAGCTCTCTATGGCAGGAGATGTAGATCTCTAATTGGTTGGTTCGAAGTTAGCGAGGCCTCAGTTATAGGGCCTAACTAGGTATTCGACACCATAGAGAAAGTACAGTTTATCAGACAAAGACTCTAGGCTGCTCAGAGCCGATAGAAGTCTTATGAAGATATTTGTAGAAAGGATCTCTAGTTCTAGATTGTAGATCATGTTTATCTAAAGATCTCTCCCATGAATGGAGTGAAGAGGTTCATAAAGAAGGGAAATCTTAGTCCATGATATGTCGGTCTCTAGAATATTCTTAGTCGCTTTAGCAAGGTATCTTATGAGCTCGAATTGCCTTCAAATTTAGCTTCAGTTCATCCAATCTTCCATGTCTCCTTTCTCAAGAAGTCCATAGGTAACCCAGCAGTTGTAGTCCCTATTCAGAGCATAGTTTTTCAGAACAACCTCTCTTATAAAGAGTTTTTGGTAGAAAGCCTAGACTATCGGACTCATAGATTGAGAAATAAAGAATTCCCTCTAGTTAAAGTTCTTTGGAAAAATCATTCCGTTGAGGGAGCTACTTGGGAAGCAGAAGCAGACATACATACCATGTATCATCAGCTCTTCTCCGCCAACTCAGATCAAGCTCGAGGTAATAGTTCTACTTAAGCTTATTCAGTTTCATGTTTAGTGTTCATCACAAACTTTGTACCAAGTACCATTGCATATTTAGACATGCATTCTCATTATAAGAAACTTAGTTCATCAGAACATCCAGTCATGCATTTATGAATCATTTACATATGCATCAGATATGCCTATTTAGTATGATATATTCACTTATCTACCATGAAATAACATGGAAAATGTAATTATCTTTCCATCAATACCAATTTTATAAAAAATCGACAACGGAAGAGAAAGTTATGGCAGAAATACAGAAGGCAATAAAACCACCCAAGTGCGATGGTGAGATTGATGGACCATCAGACTAGCAACAAACCATTGCCCAGGACCATCACATCGAGGTAGTGTCACTACCTTCTACCCTGGATCTACGGCCTGGGCCGATGGACCATCGGACAAGCGACAGACCATCGCTCAGGCCATCACAAGTGAAACAGTGAGGCCTTATTCTACCTAGAAGAGATGGTCAGGATCGACAGACCATCGACCCAGCAAAGGATCATTGCACACCACTGTTGGACAAAGGTAGTAAGTTCTAGTTCTAGTCTCAGTGCGATGGTCAGTCTGATGGACCGTCGATATAGCAACGGACCATCGCACACACCATCGCATATTTCATTGAGTTATTTTAAAGCCATTTTAAAGGAACTTTTTTGGTCTTTTAACACCCATTTATATACCTATTTATATTCGACCAAAGATCAAAAATTCATTATCCATCTACAACAACTAAATTAGAGTTTTTTCTCTAAGATTAATTCTCAAGAACGAAATCCAAATCTTCTTCAAGAACTAAGAGATTCAAAATATTCAAGTTCAAGAACTTCAAGAAACTCAACCCATGTATGCATAGTGTACATTCATGGACTCTTTTAATCCATGAAGCCCAATAATCTCTTTTCAAAGTTCAATTTTATGGATTTCTTTATGAATGTCATGTTGGGTTGCTTTTGTTCATTTTAATAATGACTAGTTGAATTCTAATCCACATTGGGTGATAAATTTTATGTGGAATTGATTAGTATAAAGGTAGATTCATGTGGACCTATGATTAAACCCTTGGATGATGAAATTAGTTTTTAATCATGATGTTTATTTGTTATATAATGTTGTTTACATATACTATGCCTTCCTTATGTTTGATTAAATGTTCATGCGAAGGAAAACAATTCCCAACTAGTATGATCTTATGAAATCCCCAAATTATGTAAAAGATTTTGCATATCACAGGTTTGATGAATTGCCTCAATAAATGAATTATGAATTGTGATGTTGGTTTTGTAGTCAAGAATGTCATGCATTGTTAGTTTATTTCCATCACGTCCTGGGTGTACTTGTACTCGACAATTTAGTTGTATACCTATATCCAGTGTCGTATTTTTATGATATCCTCGGTCAAGCCATGATCCATAAAACTCAGTCAGTCACGTGATTCAGAAATCTTAGAAATTCAGTAACCTCAGTAATCTCATGAACTTTTTCAGTTGTCAGATATCAGTAGTATTTCATTAATTAATTGAATTCAGTAAACTCAGTCCATGTTCAGATCAATTAATCATGTTTCGTGTTTATTCAGATACGAGTAGAAACTAGCACTAAGTAAACCCAAGGATGGGAAGTCACTATCCAGTAGAAGGTGTGATTCTTTAAAGCAATCCTTGTATTCCAAAACTATGTAACTAGAGTAGGTTGAGACATCATACCTAATAATTGATGGTAGATAAGGTGTCTTAACCTGCTAGTTGAGGGTTCCTACTATTCTCATTAGAGTAACCTACTAGTCGAGGGTCACTCATATATTATCTTTACCAGTGGTGCGGTATTGACACCCTTCTAATCAGGGCACAGATTAGACCCTAATTCATCTATAATACATCATTTGGGGCATGTCGGTTAGATGAATACTTCCCAGAGTTTCATGTTATTCAATTTACGATTGTCAAATACAGTCAAATCAGATACAATATGGAACTCAGCTAGTTCCATCAGATTTAGGACTGTCAGATATAGTCACCTATGTTATTAGTTATCAGAACTCACTTATTAGTCATGTTAGTTAATAGTAAACTCATGTTATCATAATTTTAGATATAGTTACTATGTATGCATGCATGTATTCTCATGTTCAATAAGTCAGTTAGCCAGTATTATTCATGCATACGAACCCTATGCATTCAGCCTACCTTACTTGCATGCCAATACATTCAAAAGTAGTAAAACATTTATGCTATGGTGTCTTATACCATTGGTTCAGAGACATGAGCTCTAGAGCACTAGTAGATTCCAATCTCAGCAGTCAGAGTTAGCAGTGAGTCCTCATCTTTCGAGGACATAATCATTACTTTATTATCTTATTAATTAATTTATTAGTTGGAGTTTGTTGGGGACATGTCCCATCAACTCCTTATTCAAACAGTCCAGTTAGTTAGAGTCTTTTCATACTATCATGATCAGACAGATATTTCAATTTTTTTGGTTATTTTATACCTCGTTCAGATGTTATATTTTTATCACTTATGTTACATTTTGAACCTTATGGCCTTTTTCTTCATGTTTCAACATTATAAAGTGTATTATGCAGTATACAGGTACAGATATCAGTCATGGGTTAACTTGTGTCATGAGCACCATCTAACATTTTGAGTATGATATATGGGGTGTTACAAAGTTTGTATCAAAGCCTAAGGTTCAATAGAGTCCTAGGAAGTCTGGAAGCCACATCTAGTAGAGTCTTGTGCATGGTTGTATTGCACACCACCTTTATGTGCAGGAGGCTATTAAATGTTTTAGGAATAGTTTCCCTTCTTTCAGTATTCATGTCGGCCAATGAGCATAATCTCAAGTAAATCTCTCAGTCTAATTTGTTTTTTCTATTTATTTTAGAACATGCATCCTAAGATAAGAACTCAGCCTATCTAAGAATATCCCTTGGACGGTCATATTTCTTATCCAGAGTTCAGAGCGACATTCACTACTCTTGTTCATCTAGTTTCTACTTAGAATGAACAACCAATTGTCATTCCGGCCAACACAATGGCCAATTCAGCTGCAGCCTGGATTCGGTAAAGACCCTAAAAAATTCCTAGATCAGCACAGAAAGTTACATACATCATAGGGGTTACTTTTAGGGAGAGTGCTGAGCTAGATGCATATTAGTTGTAGGATGTTGCTCACACTTGGGTCAAGTAGTTGAAGTCAGAGAGGGCAGTTGAGCAGGGTCATTTGAGTGGGAGGAGTTTGTTTTTCCTTTCCTTGATAGATTATTTCCCCTAGAGAAGAGAGAAGCTAAGGTGTTGGAATTCATCAACCTCAGGCACGAAAACATGATGGTGAAATATTATTCTTTTAAGTTTACTCAATTATCAAGATATGACCTCATATAGTTGTAGAGAGCAGGGCCAAGATGAGTAAATTTTTTTTAGGGGTAAATCATAGCGTGGTTAATGAGTGCAGATCCGCCATGGTAAATAGTGACATGAATTTAGCTACGCTTATGACTCATACTCAACAAATAGAAGAGAAGAAGATTAAAATGAAGAAGAAGTATAATAAAAGAGCAAGGATAGGTAGTTTTAACTTTGCTCAGCCTAAATCAGAAGAAGGAAATCATTCTCAGTTTTGTCCTGAGTCCTTAGTTCCAAATCCTTTTTCAGCTAGTGCTCCTGTGCCTAAGTTCAGAGATAGAACGCTAGGATCTAAGTCTCATGACAGTATTAGCAGTATCCTCACCTATCCCCTTTGTTAGACTTATGGCAAGAACTATCACGACACTTGTAGAGATGGCAGTGATACCTGTTTTGGGTGTGGAAAGCCAGGCCACAGAGTTAGAGATTGTCCACAATCCTGTCTGCAGGGTCAACCAAGTTGTTTCTCAGCTCATTCCGATCACCCGAATCAGTAGGGCACCACCTTCAGTGCTACTAGTGGGCAACTCCCAAATAGACTCTATGATCTCCAGTCATGGAGAGATCAACAAAATTATCCTGATGTGGTTACTGGTACGTTATAGATCTTTCATGTGCATGTTTATGCTTTGCTAGATCCATGTGCTTCTTTGTATTTTGTTACTCCCTATATAGAAGTTGATGGTGGAGTCACTCTCGAAATTTTAGCAAAGACCTTTATAGTTTCTATCCCAATGGGTAAAACCATCATAGCTTGGCAGGTATACTAGAACTTCCCGGTCGTGATATCTCAGAAAGTCATTTCAATAGACTTAGTTGAATTAGAGATGACTGATTTTAATGTAATTCTCGCCATAGATTGGCTTCACTCCTTCTATGCCATAGTCAACTGCAAAAATAGAATAGTCTAGTTCCAATTTCGGAATGAACCCATCCAAGAGTGGAAGTGTAGTGTATTCACTTTTAGGGGTCAGTTTATTTCCTACCTTCGGGCATAGAAAATGATATCTAAGGGATATGCCTATCATCTTATTTGTCTTAAGGATACTACTTTCGAAACTCCTAGTATTGAATCAGTCCCAATTATGAATGAATATTCAGATTTTTGTCCCAAAGATTTTTCAGGAATTCCTCACGAAAGGGAAATAGACTTCAGTATTGATTTTCTTCCAGATACTCAGCCTATATCTATTCTTCCATATAGAATGGCACCAGTAGAACTCAAAGAATTGAAAGAGCAGTTGAAGGATCTCTTAGATAATGGATTCATCAGACCCAGTGTGTCCCTGTGGGGCACTCTAGTATTATTCGTGCACAAGATTGATGGTTCTCTCAGAATATATATAGACTACCATCAACTTAATAAGCTCACGATTAAGAAAAACTATAATCTTCCCAGAATTGATGACTTGTTTAACCAACTTTAGGGTGCTATATATTTCTCTAAGATAGATCTCAGATCCGTCCATCATCATCTTAGAGTCAAAGAATGTGGCTTTTCGAAAATAGATTTCCGTACTCACTATGGTCCTTTCGAATTCCTAGTCAAGTCCTTTGGTCTCAACAATTCCCCAGTAGCTTTCATAGACTTAATAAACCGTGTGTTCGATCAATACTTGGACATGTTTGTCATAGTCTTCATAGATGATATTCTGGTCTATTCCTGCAGTGAAAGAGATCATGTAGACTATCTCAGAATAGTAGTTCAGAATCTCACAGATCATCAGCTATTCTCCCAATTCAGTAAGTGTAAATTTTGGCTAAGGTCAATATCATTCATTGGCCATATCATTTCCTGTGATGGAATTAGAGTAGATCCTAAAAATACAAAAGTAGTAAAAAACTAGCCTAGCCCTATCTCTCCATCAAATATTAGAAGTTTCTTGCATTTGACTGGCTATTATAGATGGTTTGTTGAGGGATTTTCTTCTATTTCATCCCCTATATCTAGATTGACTCAGAATAAAGTCAAGTTTTAGTGGTCAAAAACTTGCGAGAAGAGTTTTCAAGAGTTGAAGACTCGACTGACCTCTGCTCCAGTTCTACCTCTTCTATTTGGTTTAGATGGGTTCTTAGTGTATTGTGATGCATCCAGAGTAGGTTTGGTTTGTTTCCTCATGCATCTTGGTAAGGTCATACCCTAAGCCTCGAGACAGCTTAAACCCCATGAGAAGAATTATCCTACTCATGATCTTTAGTTAGCTGTCGTAGTATTTGCCTTGAAGATTTGGAGGCATTATCTATGCAATGTTCATGTAGATGTGTTCACAGATCATAAGAACCTTTAGTGTATATTTTCTTATAAGGATCTCAATCTTCATCAGAGAAAGTGGTTAGAGTTTTTGAATGATTACGACATGAGTGTTCTTTATTATTCGGGCAAGAACGACAAGTGGTCGATGCTCTCAGTAGACTGTCTATAGGTAGTGTTTCTCATGTCGAGGATAGTAAGAAGAAGTTAGCCCAGGAAGGCCATCAGCTTTCTAGACTAGGCATTCGCTTAATCGGTATAAAAGAGGGTGATATATGGGCACAGTAGTTCAAAATCATCTCCAGTTTTCAGGGTGAAAGAAAAGAAAGATAGGGATCCTAGCCTTGTAGAGTTTAAAGAGTCAATCAAGAATAAAAAAGTAGAGGTTTTGTACCAAGGTGGAGATGGTTTTCTGCGTTGTTAGGTTCATTTGTGTGTTCCAGTTGTAGATGACATAAGGCAGTGAATTCTTACAGAAGCATATGGTGTGAGCTACTCTATTCATCTATGGGCCTCAAAGATGTACCGTAATTTGAGGGAAATCTATTGGTGGAGTTGGATGAAGAGAGAGATTACAGAGTTTGTAGCTAGTGCTCTATTGATCAATAGGTTAAGATAGAGCATCAGAAGCCTAGTGGGTCCATGAAGGAGTTCAGTATTCCTACTTAGAAGTGGGAAAAAGTGAACATAGACTTCATGATGGGTTTACCTCAAACTCGTAGTAAACATGATTTGGTTTGGTTCACTGTAGACACGATGACCAAATTAGCTTATTTTCTTCAAGTTCATACCTTTTATTCAGCCGGGGATTATTCCAAACTCTACATTAGAGAGTTAGTCAGATTGCATGGTGTTCCTTTATCTATTATCTCAGAAAGAGGTACCCAGTTCACCTCTCATTTCGGGAAAGCATTCCAAAAGGGTCTTAGTACCCAAGTTTACTCAGTATAGCCTTTCATCCTTAGATAGATGGTCAAGCAGAATGGACCATTCAGACTTTAGAAAATATGATGTATACGTATGCAATTGATGTCAAGGAAAGTTAGGATGACTACTTCCCTTTGATTAAATTTGCGTACAATAACCAGTATCATTCTAGTATTCATATGGCCCATTCAAAGATCTCTACTATAGGATATGTAGATCTCTAATTGATTTTTTTGAAGTTAGTGAGTCCGTAGTTATAGGGCCTGACTTGGTATTCAATGCCTTAGAGAAAGTATAGTTGATTAGAGAAAGACTCTGGGCTGCTAAGAGCCAATAGAAGTCTTATACAGATGTTCATAGAAAGGATACCAAGTTCTATATTGTTGATTATGTCTATCTTAAGATCTCTCCCTTGAAGGGAGTGAATAGGTTCAGCAAGAAGGGAAAGCTCAATCCCCGATATGTCAGTCTGTACAAGATTCTCAGTTGCTTTGGCAAGGTAGATTATGAGCTCAAATTACCTTCAGATCTTGCTTCAGTTGATCCATTCTTCCATGTCTCCTTGATCAACAAGGGCATAGGTGAACAAGTAGTTGTATTCCCTACTCAGAACATAGATGTTCAGAACAGCCTCTCTTATGAAGAGATTTTGATTGAAATCCTAGACTATCAGACTCATAGATTCATGAACAAAAATGTCCCAGTTGTTAAAGTTCTTTGGCGAAACCAGTCGGTTGAGGGAGCTACTTGGGAAACATAAGCAGGCATGCGTACAAAGTATCGTCACCTCTTCTCCACCAACTCAGATCAAGCTCGAGGTAATAGTTCTCCTTAAGCTTACTCTGTTTCATATTTAGTGTTCATCACAAACTTGGTACCAATTACCATTGAATATTCAGACATGCATTCTCATTGTGAGAAACCTAGTTCATCAAAACACCCAGTTATGCATTCATGAATCAGTTACTTATGTATCAGATATACATGTTCAGTATAATATATTTGGTTATCAATCATGTAAGTCATAAAATCATGTTCCACCCAGTCATGATCAGTATGGACATCAGTTTATATTCTTTCCCCCTCACTCAGTCTCATTCAAGGATGAATGTTCTAAAGGGAGAGATATTGTAATACCCTATACTTTTTCCTAGCTTAAAATTGTCCCAAAAATGTTAAAAGCTTTATTTGAAAGGTTAATCCATTTTTGAACACGTGGTATTTTTAAGATTTTTACTTGTCATGTGGGAAATTGAATAAGCTTTCCATCGATACCAATTTCATCAAAATCGGACATCAGAAGAAAAAGTTATGGCCGAAATATAAAAGGCAGTAAAACCACCCAATTGTGATTATGGGATTGATGGACCGTCGGACTAGTGACATACCGTCGCCCACAACCGTCAAAGAGAGGTAGTATGACTACCTTCTGCCCTGGATCGACGGCCCAGGCCGAAGGACCATCGGACAAACGACAGACCGTCGCTCAGGCCATCATAAGAGGAACAATGAGGCTCTATTCTTCCTGGAAGCAAAGGTCAGGCCCAACAGACCATCGACCCAGCGACAAACCATCGCACCCCACCGTAGCACCAATGTAGTAAGTTCCAGTTCTGTTCCCAGTATGACAGTCAATCCTGACAAACCATCAACCTAGCGATGGACTATCGCAACCCACCATTGCTTGTTCCGTTCAGTCATTTTAATGCTATTTTTGAAGGGGCTTTTTTTTATTTTACCACCCATTTATATACCTAATTATATTTGACCAAATCTAAGAAATTCATTAACCATCTACAACAATAAAATTGGGATTTTCTCTCTAAGATTAATCCCCATGAACAAAATCCAAATCTTCTTCAAGAACTAAGAGATTCAAATTCTTCAATTTCAAGAACTTCAAGAAAATTCTTGAAGTTTAAAAACTTCAAGAAAATTCTTGAAGTTCAAGAACTTCAAGAAAATTCTTCAAGTTCAAGAAATTCAACCAAGGTATGCATAGTGTTCATTCATTGACTCCTTTCATCTATGAAGCCCAAAAATGTCTTGTCAAAGTTCAATTATATGGATTTCTTTATGAATTTCATGTTGGATTGCTTTTGTTCATGTTGATAATGACCAATTGAATTTTAATCCACATTGGGTGATAAATTTTATTTGGAATTAGTTAGTATAAAGGTAGATTCATGTGGACCTATGATTAAACCCTTGTATGATGAAATTAGTTTTGAATCATGATGTTTATTTGTTATATAATGCTGTCTACATATACTATGCCTACCATGTGTTTGATTAAATGTCTATGTGTAAGGAATAAATACCCAACTAGTATGATCTTATGCAATCTTCATTTATGTTCAAGCTTATGCATATCACAATTTTAATGAGTTACCTCAATATTGAGTTATGGATTGCAATGTAGGTCATATATTCAAGAAAGTCATGCTTTATAAATTTCTTTCCATCCAGTCCTGAGGGTACTTGTACCCGACAATTTAGTTTCTGCCTGGATCCAGTGTCATGTTTTCATGATATCCTCGGTCAAGCCATGATTCATAGAACTCAGTTAGTCATGTGACTCAGGAAAGCTAAGTAATTCAGTAACCTCAGTAATCTCACAAACTTTGTCAGTTATCAGATATCAGTAGTATTCTTTTAGTAAATGGAATTCAGTAAACTTAGTCCATGTTCAAATCAGTTTATCGTGTTCAGTGTCTATTTAGATGCGAGTAGAAATTACCACCGAGTGAACCCAAGGATAAGAACTCACCTACCAGTAGAGGGTGTGATTCTTAGAAGCAATCCTTACATTAAGAACTATTTAGCCAGCATAGGTTGAGACATCATACCTGCTACTTGAGGGTAGATAAGGTGTCTTAACCTGCTAGTTGAAGGTTCCCACCATTCTCATTAGAGTAACCTACTATTCGAGGGTCACTCACATGTTGTCCCTACTAGTGGTGCTGTATTGACACCCTTTTAATTAGGGCACATATTGGACCCCAATTCATCTATAATATATAATTTGGGATATGTCGGTTAGATGACTACTTCCCACAGTTTCATGTTACAAAATTCAGGACTGTCAGATGTAGTTAGCTCAGATATAATATGGAACTCAGCTAGTTCCATAAGGTTTAGGACTTTCAAATACAGTCACCCATGTTATCAGTTATCAGAACTCTATCATTACTCATGTTAGTTAACAGTAAACTCATGTTATCATGATTTCTGATATAGTTACTATGTATGCATGCATGTATTCTCACATTCATATTAGTACGTTTACCAATATTGTTCATTCATATGAACCCCATGTATTCATCCTAACTCACATGCATACCATTACATTCAAAAGTACCGACGCATTTTCACTATGGTGTCTTATACCATATGTTCAGAGACATGAGCTCTAGAGCACCAGTAGATTCCAATCTCAGTAGTCATAGTTAGCAGTGATTCCTCATCTTTCTGGGACATGAGCATTGCTTTATTATGTCATTAATTAATTTATTAGTTGGAGTTAGTTGGGGACATGTCTCATCAACTCCTTATTCAGATAGTACAGTTAGTTAGAGAATTTTCAGACTATCATGATCAGACAGTTATTTCGGTTGTTTTGGGTATTTCATACCCTATCCAAATGTTATATTTTTATCAGTTATGTTATAGTTTTGAACCTTATGGCCTTTTTGTTCATGTTTCTGCATTATACAATATATTATGTAGTGTACAGGTACAAATATCAGTCATGGGTTAGCTTGCGATCATTCGGGGTTCTGAGCACCGTGTAGCATTTTGGGTACCATATTTGGGGCATTACAATATAATATATTCCTACATTACATGTTATTGATAATAACTACTAAGTACTTTGTGTTTTGTCCACATACTTCTATGACCTTCAAATTATAATATGAGTCTTTGTTGTTGATGTGTG
The DNA here is from genome assembly GCA_030864225.1 of Capsicum baccatum var. pendulum. Lineage (NCBI taxonomy): Eukaryota > Viridiplantae > Streptophyta > Magnoliopsida > Solanales > Solanaceae > Capsicum > Capsicum baccatum. Next base: position 203,751,308 of record CM061559.1, on the reverse strand, counting down.
AATTGTGTGAGAAAGCCACAGATTGGAGATCTAAGGTGAGCTACTGATGTTCAGAGTTGTTCCTACTCTCCCTCTTATTGTTAAATTGATATCTATTTTTATATTTCAGAAATGACTTGTGTGTGCGTGTGTATATATACATATATATATGTATATATATATATTCTTTATATTTTATGTTTTGATCTCTTGTTCTGTTAGAAGATCTTGTACAGGCTACACCAGGTCATGGAGATATAATTACTTCTTTCTGGTCATCATTCTCTTTTTTCTTTTAATACTGTTTTTGTCTTTATTATTAGGCCGTTACTAATTGTTCTGAACTATGAGTTGGATTACCTACGGGTGGTTTTTTATAGGTTTCATCATGACCTAAGAAATCATATATATATATATATATATATATATATATATATATATACATGTAAAATTATGTCATCATTGATGTTAGTTTCAATTCTCAAGTGAGAACTCCATGGTACTATCACAGTATATCTATATATTGATATGGTATCATTAGAGTTTTGCTTTGGTCCATAATGATATCTTAACAGTATATTTATATGCTATCATGGTATCATTAATGTCGGATTTAATCCTTTAGTGAGAGCTCCATAATACCATAATAGTATATTTATATACTGATATATTATTATTAGGGTTTGCTTCAGTTCGTAATGATATCATTATTGATGTCTTCTTCAATCCTTTAGTGAGACCTCCATGATACCATCACAGTATATATACTAACATGATATTCTTGAGATTTTCATAAGTTTGTAATAATACCTCCACATATGCACTATTATGGTATTATTGTGTCACGCCTCAAATCCAAATGGGGTGGACTGGAACCCATAACCGAGGAGGTACGGGAGAACCATCTCATAACCTTATACTTCTCATGCATACCTTTATGACAACCCGAAATTCGGAAAGCATCATGTCACATATGAAATGAAATAATCACCTGTATAAGCTCGATCACACATATATATATGTATATACAATACTTGGCCATTGGAGCCATCACATCTATTAACAAAACAACACATTTACTGTACATTAGGTCTACAAAGCCTCTAGATAATATATAGAGTTTAACTAAGGTCGGGACATACCCCTCCGTATAACTAACTTATATATAATACCAAAAGTGACTGGATATGACACGGAAAGCCCCGAAGCAAACTGGAGCTCACCAAAAGCAGTTGGATATCCTGGCTCCTATTGTGCGATTTATGAGCCGAGGTACCTGTGTCTGCAGCATGAAATGAATGTCCCCCGTGGGGGACGTCCGTACGAAATATGTTCAAAATATGTAAAGCTGTAGATAATCACATATGATATAGAAGCTAAATAAAAATCAGAAACAAGTGAATAAATCATAATAGGAGTGGACCACACTTACTAGAACTTGTGAAAACCTATACATTGTATTTATTCAATCACTTTACCTTCGTTCTTATCATCTTTGTAATCATTACTGTATTGTATTGTGACCAATAGGCTGTCTCTAGTACATATCAACTGGGATCGACCCATGATAGGCTTATTCCCCTAGGATACCACCCATAAACACATAAATATGGATCGACCCATGATAGGATTATGCCCCTGGGATACCACCTGATAAGAGAGAACTTCCATCACTTAGTTTAATTAATCTTTGAGATTGTTATTTCGGTTGCTACAGCATTTTTGACACTTTGAAACAATGATACATCAATAAGAGACATATAAATAGACCATCAATGCAATAACAATGAAGTAAGAACTCATTGGCACATCAATGAAGTATTTTGGAGTTATCAATGCCATAACAATGAAATAGGAACTTATTGGTATATCAATGAAATGTTTTGGAGTGATTAATAGCACATGGATCTTGTTTGACTAACCAGATACATTCTGACATTCATTAGTGCAATAAAATGGTAAGATTTAGAAAACAAGTAAGTATTAGAATGTCTTGACATCTTGTAGGATGGAAACAAGTTCATTGGTAACGTAGGACATCATACAAAATCATTCTGGATCACATGTTACTGAATAACTTTGGAAACTTTCTTCATAGAATAATTGTTCACTATTATGCCAAAGATATGGTATAGATTATGCTTTACATACCTAACTGTCAACCTTCAATACTAGTCCCAAATGTACTTCCCGTCTTTTCGAATTACTTATCTACAATGAACATATATAGCAATCTAGTATTAGCAACCAAACGTCACAATTCAATTATTTGAATTCACCAAACTAGTGGTTAAGTAGTAAGCCTTAATTACACCATAAAGGGTGTCACTTTAACCCTCTTATACTTCAATTACATTCATATGCCATGCATATTCATATAACATCCTCCAATATTAAGTTTGGATTCATTTATCCTTCCAACCAATCCATTAAACCAAATTGAGCCATAGACATAAATAATCATCAATTCAATAGTATATCACCATATCCACCTTCCATAACTCAATTACCATATCCACCTTCCACAATTCAATACACCCAAACTATGCAAAATAGTCCATAACCCTTTTTTCATCACCTTTCAATAACAACCAATACATATAATCCTCTATCACATATATACATATGGAAAAGAATAAAGGCAAATAATATTCATACCTTAGAATTCACTTCTTTATTATGCAATCCTGTTTGCACAAATAATAGGTGTTGTTCGAAGCTCTCAAGATGACAAACATAGTTATCATATTACTTTGGAATTTCTATGGTTGAATCAAAAGTAATCTAAAGGTCAAATTTGGCTAGGGTTTGTTCTTCCTCAATGATTGGTGATGAAAATGAGTTTTTGAACTCATATAAATGTATATACACATATATTCCCATCCATAATATAATAGGAAATGACCAAAGTACCTTTAATATTTAAATAATGTCAAATCTATCATTTGGTGGATAGTTTTGGTAAGCTAAAGTAAATCAACAATAACTCTTTGCTCCGATATCGGATTTAGGTGAAATTGGTATCGTTGGAAGGATAATTCAAAGGTATTTCATTTCATATAAACTAGGCCACCCAGTTTTTCCCGTACAAGGAGTTATGGTCATTTGAATTTGACCTTAAAAATCTATTTTGATAGGCTGAAGTAAACCGAGTATAACTCCTTACTCAGACATTGGATTTGGATGAAACCAATTGAATTGGAAATAAGACTCAAATATATTTCTTTTCATAAGTGACAACTCTCCCAGTTCATTATATTAAGGGAGTTATGATCATTCGAAGTTGATCCAAAAATTCAGTTGGCCTCAGTAGTTTGTGTGCAGGAAATTTTCCTGCATATTTACTATTCCAAAATATCTCGGCCACCATTTTATAGTTTTGAACGTGCTCGATTATATCCGAAACCTATCCATTTTTGGAAATCTTTATATAATTAGAAAGATTATTCAATAACCTTCACATGGAACCATCGACGGACAAAATCCGATATAAATAAAATAAAAAAAATTAATTCCATATGAATAAGATCAATACACACACTTGAATATGCCAATACACGTACTTTAATATGGGTTGTTACATCCTTCCCCCTTTAGGACATTCATCCTCGAATGTTAGGGCAGTTATTCAACCGAAACAAGTTCAAGTCCATCATTAATATTCATATCATCACATAAATACTATGCATATATAAACAAAATTTACTTGTTAAAGTTCTAATTCCGTTTCTTGAACTTCCTCTTCATCTTTGAACAAATGAGGGTACTTAGATTTCATTTTTTCCTCAACTTCCCATGTAATCTCTACCCTTTGATGATTTCTCCGACGTACTTTCACAGATGCTATCCCTTTATTTCTCATCTTCTTAACTTAGCAATCTAGAATAGCAATAGGCACTTCCTCATAGGTAATATCTTCCATAACTTGCACATCCTCAGTAAAAGTGATATGTGATGGATCTCCAATGCACTTTTAAAGCATTGACATATGAAATACCAGATGTACTGATGAGAGCTCTTGGGGTAGCTCTAATTCATATGCAACTTGTCCAAACATTCGAGTGATATTATATGGGCCTATATAATATAGACTCAACTTCCCTTTCTTGCCAAATCTCATTACCCCTTTCATTGGTGATACCTTCAAAAATACCCAATCACCTATAGAAAACTCTAGCCCTCTCCTTCTACTATCCTCATATGACGTATCGAATTTGGTCTATTTTTAGTTGTTGCTGAATTACTTTAACCTTCTCCATGGCTTGATAAACAAGATCTGGTCCGAACAAAAGAGTTTCACCTACTTCGAACCATCCTATTGGTGATCTACGCTTCCTTCCATATAAAGCTTCATATGGTGCCATTTTGATACTTGAATGATAGCTATTATTGTTGGCAAACTCAATAAAAGGTAAATGATCATCCCAGTTGCCCTTAAAATCTATTACACAAGCTCGTAGCATATCTTCAAGTGTTTGGATGGTATGTTCTGCTTGTCCATTTGTTTGAGGGTGAAAAGTTGTACTCAACTTCACTTGTGTGCCCAAACACCTCTGAAAAGACTTCCAAAAGTTTGCGGTAAATTGGGTTCCCCGATCTGATATAATAGAAATTTGCACTCCATGTAATCGGACTATCTCTTTAATGTACAGCTTCGCATACTCTTCAACTGTGTAAGTTGTCCTAACTGGTAGGAATTGTGCGAATTCGGTAAGCCTATCAACAATCACCTATATAGAATCAAACTTCTGTGATGTACGAGGCAAAACAATAATGAAATCCATGTTGATCATGTCCCATTTCCATCTTGGAAGATCAATGCATTGCAATAACTTTTGAATTTTTGGTGCTCAACTTTAACTCTTTGACAATTTGGACATTCAGCTACAAATTCTACAATGCTCTTCTTCGTGTCATCCAACCAATGCATATCTTTCAAATCTTGATACATTTTGGTTGATCATGGATGAATGAAATACCTTGAACAATGTGCCTCTGTCATAATCTTCTTTCTTAGCCCATCTATATCTGGCACTTAATCAGTTTTGGAACTGAAGTACTCCTTCTCATGTAAGCTCAAATGCCTTGGTCGCACCACTCTGAACGTTCTCCTTAAGCTGTAATAAAATAGGATATGCATATTGTTTGTCTTTCACTTCAGCTACTAACAAAGATTTCACAGCATTATGTATGATAAGCTCTTTATCTAGAGTTTTAAGAAGGTGAACTCCCAAACTAGCTAACTGGTGAAGATCTTTAATCATCCCTTGCCTTTCTATAGGCGCCATCATAGCCTTACAAATTAATGCATCAGCTACCATATTTGCTTTCCCTGGATGGTCTAAGATATCAACATCGTAGTCCTTTAATAGTTCAAGCCATCTCTGCTGCCTTAAATTTAGATCCTTCTGATTAAAAATTTATTGTAAGCTCTTATAGTCAGTATATATATCAACATGAACCCCATATAAGTAGTGGTGCCATATCTTTAAAGCAAAAATAACTATTGCCAGCTCAAGATTGTGTGTAGGATAATTTTTCTCAGGTGGCCGCAATCGTCTAGAAGCATATGTTATTACCTTACCATGGTGCATCAATACAAATCCTAAACAAATTTTGGAAGCATCACAATACACTGTATACCCTTTGGTGCCTTCTGGAAGTACCAACACAGGTACAGAAATCAACTTGTTCTTTAAATCTTGAAAACTCTTCTCACAGGCATAATTCCATTGGAATTTGGATGCTTTATGGTTAGCTTGGTTAAGGGTGCTGAAATGGATGAAAAACCTTCAACAAACCTTCTATAATAACTTTCCAACCCAAGAAAACTACGAATCTCCATAGGCGTTATAGGCCTTATCCAGTTCTTCACAGCTTCTATCTTTTGAGCATCAACCTTTATCCCTTCACTAGATATAATATGACCCAAAAATACCACCGACTTTAACCAAAACTTCTATTTAGAGAACTTTGCATAAAGCTTACAATCATAAAGAGTCTGCAATGTCTTTCATAAGTGAATGGCATGGTCCTCTTCTGATCTAGAATAAACTAGAATATCACCTATTAAAACTATCACAAATACATCCAGGAATGGCTTAAACACCCTATTCATCAAATCCATAATAGCTGCGGGTGCATTTGTTAACCCAAATGACATAACTAGAAACTCATAATGACCATACCGTGTTAGGAAAGCTGTCTTGGGTATATCCTTTTTTTTTACCCTCACTTGGTGGTAACCTGACCTCAAATCAATCTTAGAAAAGCACTTGATGCCTTGTAAATGATCAAATAAATTATCAATTATTGGGAGAGGATATTTCTTCTTAATAGTCACCTTATTCAATTGTCGATAATCAATACATATCCTCAGGGAGCCATCCTTTTTGCGTACAAATAACACTGGTGCTCCCCAGGGGGACATACTAGGCCTTATGAATCCCTTCTCTAGCAAATCTTTCAATTGCTCTTTCAATTCTCATAATTCTTCTGGGGCCATTCTATACGGTGGAATGGAGATTGGTTGGGTTCCTGGTATTACATCAATACCAAACTTTACTTCTCGTTCAGGAGGCAAACCTTGAAGATCTTCAGGAAATACATTAGAAAATTCATTTACCACCGGAACAACGTGAATAGTTACTGGCTCCGCTTCTGTATCCCTTACTCTAACTAAATGATATATGTATCCCTTGGAAATCAATCTTATTGCATTAAAATAAGAAATAAATCTACCTCTTGGCGCACCAATTTCACCTTTTCATTCAAGGATTGATTCCTTTGGAAAATGGAAATATAACTTTTTCGTGCAGCAAACAATTGTGGCATAACAAGACGCCAAACAGTCCATATCCATTATAACATCAAAATCTACCATTTCTAACTCCACGAGATCAGCCATTGTATCACGACCACAAATAGTTACTATTCCATTTCGGTAAACCCTTCTAGCTATAATAAATTCCCCAGCCGGAATGGACACTTCAAATGGCTTAACTAACAGTTTGGGTGTTCTTTCGAACTTTCCAGCAACCAATGGAGTAACATAAGATAATGTAGAACTAGGATCAATTAAGGCATATACATCGAATGAAAATATAGACAACGTACTCGTAACTATATCTGGGAAAGCCTCTAAATTCAATCGATCCGCTAGAGCATACGTACTATTTTGAGCCCTTCTAGAACTTGTGGCTCCTCTATCACCTTTGATACGACCCATTGGCTGTTCACTCCTTCCTGAATAAGGCATCGATGATGATGATCCAAGAAATGACCTCGTAGGTCGTTCCATACCCCCTATACCCTTTCGTGGGAATTCTCTCATCATATGCCTTGACATACCACACCAAAAGCAAACATTGGTCCCCATCTGATATGCTCCCAAATGATACCTTTCACATATATTGCATGGATCTCAAGAAGGTCTCGATTGTCTCATATTCCCTTGCCCTTAGTACCCCACTGTCCACGAACTATGACTCTTACTTCTGTGCCTAAATTGATTTCCTCTGGACCCTTGGAACTGTGGTGGGGCACTAGTTGCAGAATAATAAGATAATGGCCTAGGTAGTCTGGCGGAAAAATGTGGTCTGAACCCTCCTTGGAATGCCATGAACTACCCTGTAGATCTGGCCCTCTTGGAATATCCTCTTTTTAATTCTTGTGTTCTTCTCCTCTGCCTTTGATCTTCTATTTTCTATGCAAAAGCTTGAATTCTTGCTATCTCCATATCTTTATTCAAAGCGGTAATAGTACAATCTCTTACAAGATATGAACCCAGCCTATCCACATATTGATGAACTTTGTCATCCATAGTAGCTACAACATTAGAAGCATATCTCAACAAGGAATTAAATTAGAGACTGTACTCCCTCACGCTCATATTCCCCTGATGAAGATTTAAAAACTAATCTGCACGGGCCTGACAAATCTCGAATGGAAGATAATGATCAAGAAATACCTCTATAAACTCTTTCTAAGTAGCTGGGGGTGAATCAATACCCCTAGATCATTTCCAGTCATCGTACCAATATATAGCCTCCCCTTTGAATCTATACACTGCTAACTCCACTGTTTCTCTACCTGTTACATGCATAACATCTAAGGCCCTTTGAATTTGATCATTAAAGTCCTGTAGGTCCTCATTAAGATCTGATCCCGTAAACGTGGGAGGATCCATCTTAAGAAAATCCTGTGTTCGAAGGCTAGCCGCCCTATTTATACCACTAGGACCCATTGTAGGAATGGCTTGCCCTTGAGCTTACCCAGCAACTATACGAGCCAAAAGTTGCCCTGCATTTCTAAGATCTTGATCAGCAGCATTAATAAGTGGCTCTGGGGATATAGTTCTCCTCCCCCTTATTTCTTTCATAGTGAAAAAAGCTTTTGATGCATGCTCAGCTGGAGCCTCACTTTGATTAGTTGGTATAGTGGGTGACTTACTGGTACCCTCTCCGGTAGCCACATCTATTTGCTTACTGGTATGCTTGCTTCTGGAAATTGAAATCATTACTATAATAAGAGAAGCAAACGGATTCAGTGGTCAACTATGACTTCATATACCATATAGGCTCTATCGTATGATCTAATACATGAAGAAAAAAAAACAATTCCTAAATGTCCATAGCCTCCTATTTATAGATTCGGTGCATGACACACCGATAAACAAGACGCTGCATAGACACGTCTTTGTAGACTCACTAGGACAAACTTATCTGATACCACTATTGTCATGCCTCAAAACATATTGGGGTGAACTGTCACCCATAACCAAAGAGGACCGGGAGAACCATATCATAACCTTATTCTTCCCATGCATACCTCTATGACAATCCAAAATTTGGACAGCATCATATCCCATATAAAAAGGAATAATCACCTATATAAGCTCGAGCATACATATATATATGTATATATAATACTTGGAAATTGGAGCTGTCACGTCTATTAACAAAACACCACCTTGACTGTAGATTAGGTCTACAAAGCCTCTAGACAATACATAGAGTTTAACTAAGGTTGTAACACACCCCGCCATATAACTAACATCTATATACTACCAAAAGTGACTAGACATAACACGAAAAGCCCCGAAGCAAAATGGAGCTCACCAAAAGCAGCAAAATATCCTGGCTCCTACTTATGCGGTGTATGAGCTGAGGTACTTGTGCGTGCAGCAGGAAATGCAAGTCCCCCATGGGGGACGTCAGTATGAAATATGTACTGAGTATGTAAAACTGTAGATAATCAAATATGATATAGGAGCTCAATAGAAATCAAAAACAAGTGAATAAATCGTAATAGGAGAGGACCACACGTACTAGAACTTGTGAAAACCTGTACATTTTATTCAATTACTTTACCTTCGTTCTTATCATCATTGTAATCATTACTGTACTGTACTGTGACCATTAGGCTGCTTCTAGTACATATCAACTAGGATCAACCTATGATAGGCTTATTCCCTTGGGATACCACCCGTAAACACATAAATAAGGATTAACCCATGATAGGCTTATGCCCCTAGGATACCACCCGATAAGAGAGAACTTCCATCACTTAGTTCAATAATATTTGAGACTGTTATTTCGGTCACCACTGCATTTTTGATACTTTGAAACAATGATACATCAACAAGATACATATAAATATACAATCAATGAAATAACAATGAAGTAAGAACTCATTGGCACATCAATGAAATATTTTGGAGTCATCAATGCCATAACAATGAAGTAGAAACTTATTGGTATATCAATAAAATATTTTGGAGTCATTAATAACAAATGGATGTTATTTGAGTAACCGGATACCTTCTGACATTCATTAGTGCAATAAACATGTAAGATTTGGAAAACAAGTAAGTATTGGACTGTCCTGACATCTTGTAGGGTGGAAACAAGTTCATTGGTAACGTAGGACATTATACAAAACTATTATGGATCACATGTTACTGAATAACTTTGGAATCTTTCTTAATAGAACAATTGTTCACTTTCATACCAAGGCTATGGTATAGAGTATGCTTTACATACCTAACTGTCAACCTTTAATACTAGTCCCAAATGGACTTCCCGGCTTTTCGAATTACTTATCTACAATGAACATATATAACAATCTAGTACTAGCAACTAAACATCACAATTCAATTATTTGAATTCACCAAACTAGTGGTTAACTAATAAGCCTTAATTACACCATAAAGGGTGTCACTTTAACCCTCTTATACTCCAATTACATTCACATGCCATGCATATTCATACAACATCCTCCAATATCAAGTTTGGATTTATTTATCCTTCCAACCAATCCATTAAACCAAATTGAGCCATAGACATAAATAATCATCAATTCAATAGTATATCACCATATCCACCTTACATAACTCAATTATCATATCCACCTTCCACAATTCAATACAACCAAACCATGCAGAATAGTCCATAACCCTATTTCCATCACCTTTCAATAACAACCAATACATATAATCCTCTATCACACATATACATATGGAAAATAACAAAGGAAAAAAATATTCATACCTTAGAATTCACCTCTTGATTATTCAATCCTGTTTGCACAAATAATAGGTGTCGTTCGAAGCTCTCGAGATGACAAACGCAGTTATCGGATTACTTTAAAATTTCAACGGTTGAATCAAAAGTAATTAAAGGTTAAATTTAGCTAGGGTTTGTTCTTCCTCAATGATTGATGATGAAAATGAGTTTTTGAACTCATATACATGTATATATACAAATATTACCGTCCATAATATAATAGCAAATGACCAAAATGTCTTTAAAATTTAAATAATGTCAAATCTGTCCTTTAATGGACTGTTTTTATAAGCTAAAGTAGATCGACCATAACTCTTTGTTCCGATATCGGATTTAGGTGAAATTGGTATTCTTGGAAGGATAATTCAAAGGGCTTTCATTTCATACAAAGTAGGCCACCCAATTTGTCCTGTACAAGGAGTTATGGTCGTTTGAAGTTGACCCTAAAAATCTATTTTGATAGGCTGAAGTAAAACGAGTATAACTCCTTACTTAGATGTTGGATTTGGATAAAACCAATTGCATTGGAAAGAAGACTCAAAGATATTTCTTTTCATAGGTCGCATCTCTCCTACTTCATTACATTAAGGGAGTTATGATCGTTTGAAGTTGATCCAAAAATTCAACTGGCCTCAGTAGTTTGTGTACAGGAAATCTTCCTGCACATTTACTATTCCCAAATATCCTGGACACCATTTTATAGTTTCGAACGTGCGCGATTATATCCGAAACCTATCCGTTTTTAGAAATCTTTATATCGTTGGAAAGTTTATTCAATGACCTTTGCATGGAACTATCTACGGGCAAATTCCGATATAAAAAAAAATAAAAAAAATAATTTCATATAAATAAGACCAATACACATACTTGAATACGCCAATACACATACTTGAATATGGGGTGTTACATATTGATGGCTACTTCGATGTTTTTATGAGACCATTATGATACCATCACATTATATGAAAAGTTGTGATGGTATCAAAGAAGACTATTTTAGTCATTTAATGAAACACACTTTTTCTTAATTATTTAGAGATACACATCCAATACCTCCCCCCAAACTATGGCCAAAGTTGTTATAACATACTCCAACATCACAAGGGTACGCCCCATGAGCTCAATTTTAGCATGTCACCCTTTTGTGTTGACGTGGAATCTTTATTACATAAAATGGGTCCCACTTCAAAGGTGCTACGTTAACTAAAATGGTCGACATAAGGTTCCATGTCATCTAAAAAGCTTGACAAAAATATGCTAAAATTTGGTTCATGGAGGTAATAGGGCCCCCGTGAAGTTGGAGTGTGTCGTAGCAAATTCGATCATAGTTTAGGAGCGTACTAGATGCTTTACTCAATTATTTATTGTTTTAGGTTATTTTCTATTTTTATATGTCAACCAGGTGAGGTGCATTAAGGGGGGGGACGATAGAGTGTTGGTGGAGGACGGCTACATTAAGAATAATGGCAGTTGTACTTTCATAGTCTCTTGAATAACGAAAGGGATAGAGCTATTGTGTTAGGGGAACTGGAGCACTCAGAGGAGTGTCGGGATTTTAGTTATTGTAGGTAGAAGAGGTTAGAGAGGCTGTTCGCAGGATGCGAAAAGGTAGGGCGACAGGGCCGGATGAGATACCGGTGGAGTTTTGGAAGTTCGTTGGAGAGGCTGGTGTAAGGTGCTTGACTGGATTGTTTAATGAAATCTTCAAGACGGCAAAGATGCCCGAGGCTTGGATGTGGAGTACCATGATCCCTCTCTATAATAATAAGGGTGACATCCAGAGTTGCAATAACTATAGGGGGATTAAGTTATTGAGTCACTCTATGAAGATTTGGGAGAGAGTGGTTGAGGTGAGACTGAGACAGATAGTGTCTATTTTGGAAAACCAATTTGGATTTATGCCTGGCCACTCGATGATGGAGGCAATTCACCTAGTACGGAGACTGGTGGAACGGTATAGGGAAAGGAAAAAGGACCTGCACATGGTGTTTATCGACCTGGAGAAGGCATACGACAAAGTCCCCAGGGAGGTGCTATAGAGATGCTTGGAGGTGAGTGAAGTCCTGCTGGCATATATCAGAGCAATTAAGGACATGTATTATGGGGCAAAAACTCAGGTGAGGACGGCGGGAGGAGACTCAGAGCATTTCACTATCTTGACAGGATTGCATCAGGGATTTACTCATAGTCCCTTTTTGTTTGCTTTGGTGATGGATGTATTGACACGGCGTATTCAAGGGGAGGTGCCTTGGTGTATGCTTTTTGCAGACGATGCAGTTCTGATTGATGAGACTCGAGGGGGTGTGAATGACAAATTAGAGGTGTGGAGACAAACTCTTGAGTCTAAAGGGTTCAAGTTGAGAAGAAGCAAGACAGAGTATTTGGAATGCAGGTTTAATGACGTGAGGTTGGAGAATAAGGTGGTAGTGAAGTTGGAATCACAGGAGGTATGTAAGGGGGTAGTTTCAAGTATCTCGGGTCCATGATCCAGGGTAACAGTGAGATTAACGAGGATGTCTCGCACTGTATTGGGGCGGGATGGATGAAGTGGAAGCTCGCGTCGGGGGTGTTGTGTTATAAGAAGGTGTCGCCTAAGCTTAAAGGCAAATTATACAGGATGGTAGTCCTTCCGGCCATGTTGTATGGAGCGGAGTGTTGGCCAGTTAAGAACTCCCACATCCAAAAAATGAAGGTGGCAGAAATGCGAATGTTGCGCTGGATGTGTGGGCTGACTAGAGGGGATATAGTTCAGAATGAGACTATCAGGGAGAAGGTTGGTATGACTCCAGTGAAGTGTAAGATGCGGAAAGTTCGATTGAGATGGTTCTGACACGTGAAGAGGAGGGGCATGGATGCCCCGGTTCGTAGATGTGAGAGGCTAGCATTGGATGGTTTTAGGCGGGGTAGGGGTAGGCCGAAGAAGTACTGAGGTGAGGTGATTAGGCGGGACATGGAGCAGTTACAGCTCACCGAGGACATGACCTTAGATAGGAAGGTCTGGAGGACGCGAATTAGGGCAGAAGACTAGGGCCAGTTTGGGTCGCTAGTGTAGGGGATTACTTGGTAGGGGTACTATTCTTGTTATGATTCCGTGCTCCATGTTTTATTACGAATCTAGGTGCTTTCCTCTGTTTTTCTATTACTTATGGGTGCCGTATTTATGTTATGAAATCTTGTTCTGTGCTTTACTATGTATTTGTGTGGTATCTTGTGTCTTGAGACGGGGGTCTATCGGAAACAGTCTTTCTACTTTTTTAGAGGTAGAGGTATGGACTGCGTACATCTTACCCCCCAGACCCCACTAGGTGGGAATACACTGGGTTTGTTGTTGTTGTTGATGTCTAATAACAATTAGATAATATCTTTATCTTTATATTTTATTTTATCTTTAAAAAAGAAACTATAAAAAATAGTTAATTATTTAGTAGTAGTATATGTTTGTTATTCATTTGCAAAAGCAAAAAAACTATAAAAACATGCATTCCATTAATTTAGATTTTTAATAAATAAACTAATGGACTTAAAATAGTTTCCTGATTTATTTTTCATCTTACTCCGGTTATCTAAGTATTTTATTTTTATTTATCTAAAACTAGTTAGTTAATATTTTTATGTTTATATTTTATTTATATTTTTTAGGAAGCCAAAAATCTAGAAAGAGACAAAATAGTAAAAATACGATAAACTAACAGAAAGGAGAAAAAATAGAAACCATAATTTTAAATGTTAATAAATAAACTAGTGGTTTTGATATTTTATTATTTATTTCTTTCTGTAGTTTAATTATTCTTTCTGTAATGTTTATTTCATTTCTCTATTTTTTCGTAACTGCATTTATTAATCACGAATGAGAGAATTACATAGCCATTGTAGAGCCTACACAGTCTACTATCTAGGAAGAAACACTGAAAACATCAACAAATCTAAAATAGTAGTTGAAACATAGTTTTCTGAAGTTTGCTCAGATGTGCAGCGGTGCCCTCATATTGGACATGAAGGCTATATCTTTAGCCCATTGTTCCTAGCGTTTACTTTTATTCTCAAAAATTCTTTGATTCCTCTCAAGCCATAGCACACGAGTACACTCAACTCATAACATTTTAAAAAGTCTAGGTTTATGAGAGTTGCCTTTAGAGTTTCTAAGCCCAGTTCAGATGTTGTCTCCATGTAGCTGATACAAAGTCTGGCCAAATTCAACAAATTAGTTTTGTTTTATCCGAAACTCCTCTAAACTAGACACTACTTTTCCCCAGGTTTGCTTCAAGTCTAGAAACTAAGGAGAACTTGTGGAAGCAGTCATACAATCCATTCACTGATTCTAGATCACATCTAGCAAAGAGAAGCGTCGTCTGCAAAACATAGATGAGATATACCAAGATGGGCACACATTGGATGAAACCTAAAGGTTCTCATATCTTTAATTTCAAGGAGACATCTACGGAGGTATTCCATGGAAATGGTGAAGTTTATGAGAGTTGCCTTTAGAGTTTCTAAGCCCAGTTCAGATGTTGTCTCCATGTAGCTGATACAAAGTCTGGCCAAATTCAACAAATGAGTTTTGTTTTATCCGAAACTCCTCTAAACTAGACACTACTTTTCCCCAGGTTTGCTTCAAGTCTAGAAACTAAGGAGAACTTGTGGAAGCAGTCATACAATCCATTCACTGATTCTAGATCACATCTAGCAAAGAGAAGCGTCGTCTGCAAAACATAGATGAGATATACCAAGATGGGCACACATTGGATGAAACCTAAAGGTTCTCATATCTTTAATTTCAAGGAGACATCTACGGAGGTATTCCATGGAAATGGTGAAGTTTATGAGAGTTGCCTTTAGAGTTTCTAAGCCCAGTTCAGATGTTGTCTCCATGTAGCTGATACAAAGTCTGGCCAAATTCAACAAATGAGTTTTGTTTTATCCGAAACTCCTCTAAACTAGACACTACTTTTCCCCAGGTTTGCTTCAAGTCTAGAAACTAAGGAGAACTTGTGGAAGCAGTCATACAATCCATTCACTGATTCTAGATCACATCTAGCAAAGAGAAGCGTCGTCTGCAAAACATAGATGAGATATACCAAGATGGGCACACATTGGATGAAACCTAAAGGTTCTCATATCTTTAATTTCAAGGAGACATCTACGGAGGTATTCCATGGAAATGGTGAAGTTTATGAGAGTTGCCTTTAGAGTTTCTAAGCCCAGTTCAGATGTTGTCTCCATGTAGCTGATACAAAGTCTGGCCAAATTCAACAAATGAGTTTTGTTTTATCCGAAACTCCTCTAAACTAGACACTACTTTTCCCCAGGTTTGCTTCAAGTCTAGAAACTAAGGAGAACTTGTGGAAGCAGTCATACAATCCATTCACTGATTCTAGATCACATCTAGCAAAGAGAAGCGTCGTCTGCAAAACATAGATGAGATATACCAAGATGGGCACACATTGGATGAAACCTAAAGGTTCTCATATCTTTAATTTCAAGGAGACATCTACGGAGGTATTCCATGGAAATGGTGAAGTTTATGAGAGTTGCCTTTAGAGTTTCTAAGCCCAGTTCAGATGTTGTCTCCATGTAGCTGATACAAAGTCTGGCCAAATTCAACAAATGAGTTTTGTTTTATCCGAAACTCCTCTAAACTAGACACTACTTTTCCCCAGGTTTGCTTCAAGTCTAGAAACTAAGGAGAACTTGTGGAAGCAGTCATACAATCCATTCACTGATTCTAGATCACATCTAGCAAAGAGAAGCGTCGTCTGCAAAACATAGATGAGATATACCAAGATGGGCACACATTGGATGAAACCTAAAGGTTCTCATATCTTTAATTTCAAGGAGACATCTACGGAGGTATTCCATGGAAATGGTGAAGAGAGATAAGAAGATGGGATCTCCTTGCCAAAGTCCACAAGCAGCATGAGAAGGAGGAGGAGTCTTGGGCCCGACTCTGATACTATGTGAAAATTAGTCTTGGACCTAACTCACACCGCAAAAGCTAGCTCAAGAGGAGGAGGATTGTCCAAGCCTTATAAGGAGACCAAGGACGCTTTCCTCTTCCGATGTGGGATACTTAACAAGTATGTGCACATTCCATGATCCATTGGGTGAATTTTCTTGGTAAACATAATGCGCCTAAAACTTTCTCCAAGAATACACTATCGAATCATACGTTTTCTGAAAATCAATTTAACCACGCATCTAGGAGATATTGTTTTCCTAGAATAAGCTTTAGCAAGTTCATGGGCCAAGATTACGTTATCAACAATTTTCCTTCCTGGAAATCCTAACTAAGCTTCATCGATGATAAAAAGCATAATTTTCTCCATTTTGGAGCTAGTGATCTTAGCTATCAGTTTATAAAAGATAGAGCAACATGTCATATGTCCATATTCCATTATATTCACAGGTCTAGTAGTCTTTGGACAAGAGTAATGACAGTGCAATTAGTAGGCCTATACAAATTTCTAATCTGGAAGAACTATTTTATCGATGCATGAACATCTTTATTAGTTATCGGCTATGTTACCTTGTAAAACACTGTACCATCCACCCCTAAGTCTTTCTCATCACCTATATTTTGCAAAGCTTCTCCAATTTCTGCATTATTTACATCTTTGAATAGTCTGAGTCCCTGGATATAATTAAGTCTTGGACCTTTTCTCATGGTTGTTCTAACAACTGCAGGTATGTAGTGAGCACTAGTACCCATTAGTAGGACTATGAGCATCAACTTTAAGTAACATAGGGTAATGATCCTTAAAATGTGGTAGTTCATATTGTATGGTTATATGTCCCTATTAGCATCCATTCTGAGTTACCAAACACCCTGTATATTCTATAACAAATTCTATTTGTGTCTAGATGTTTACGACACCAAGTATAGTAGGCTCCCCTTCATG
Source organism: Capsicum baccatum var. pendulum (assembly GCA_030864225.1). NCBI lineage: Eukaryota > Viridiplantae > Streptophyta > Magnoliopsida > Solanales > Solanaceae > Capsicum > Capsicum baccatum. The sequence goes on along the minus strand of CM061559.1, from coordinate 203,733,868 downwards.
GTAATTCACTCAAAATAAGTAACTGTATACAATCATAGAAGCCCTTTATGATAGAAGCATCAAACAATAATTATTTTAGTGACAACATAGTAGTTTGTCATAGTAGTCTGCAACAATAATCCATGCCTGAGTCACAGTTTGCCCGATGTCAAGTAACCCGTGCCATAACTTCTTCCTCTTCTCCATAAAATTAAAATCATAGACAGCGGCAAACAAATAGGAGAAAGGGATATTGTGAGCATGAATACAACAATGAGTAGTTTATGGTGTAGACCTAATTTTAGTGACAACATAGTAGTTTGGGTTTCACATAATCCCCAACCGACTAATAATTGCCTCTTGATAATTATTTAAGGTTCCCCATCCAGGAAAATATTATCTAGAACACTAATTTCACTCTGGTCCTTAGCTCTAGTTTCCTCTAATGCATCAAGTTGAACTATCTAGCTTTCAGAATTACGCTCAACTCCTTTTGCTTATGCCATTTCATTAACGTTCCACACTAACCAACTCAATAAGCAGATTATAAGAGGAACCTCCTTTATGATGAATGGAATTTAGTTGCGCACTTAGACCACTTTGAAGTGAACCAAAGCTAGTTTTGGTTAGAACCAATCCCATTACTGAAAAATAGATCAAAATCGAACTCAAAACCAATGTGTATAGTCAAAAGGATGATCTGGTTACACTTATCTTGTAAATTAAGGGCGTGATCAGTAAGGACTTTAGCTGTGGTGTCAAGTACAATTTGAATTTGTTGTATAATCTCTGAATCTTGGGGTTTATTAACCTTGGAGACGTTTATAGTTTCCTCAAGTTGTTTAGTTAGTGCGACCTGCTTCTCAACCACACTCTTTTGGGAAAAGGTGGGAGGGGGAAAAACAACCCCTTTGGACATCTATTCTTGGACAGCTTTCTTTGTCTCTGGTCATCTCGAAGTTAAATCTTCTCCATTCTTTTTTTCTTTCTTAGTTGCTCTGGGCAACGATGACCAACTACCCTATATCTTGGGAAAATTTATGGTTTTCAGTCATATATTATCTCCACTTTAAATTCATCCCAGTTTGGGTCTAACACTATGACAATTTCTGAAGTGTTTGTGCAATGTGACTTTAATTAGCATACGCGCGAAGGAGATATGAATATATTTGGTAGTGCACTCATTAGCATATAGCGACACCCCATAATACTAGTTATTCTACTTAGAGATTCCTTACTCCAACATTACATAGGGAGATTTGGGAATTTCACCCATAATGGTATTTTTGATGAACTCTTTACAAAAATCAAAATATAAGGGCCATGGTTTGAGGTTGAGATCTCTATTATTGTGCGTAGAAGGTCTCTAGTGGAGGATCTCATTCATATCTTCAGTGGAGCCAAATTAGATCAAGTAGTACCCTTCCTTATGGTTGAACAATTCGGGCTTAACTACATTTAGCCAAAATTAAGTAATGTATCTACTCCTAGAGTTGTAGCCAGGAACATCCCCAAGAAATTTGTCTATAACTGCAGATTCCCACTGTGTAATTTCCTTCTCGAATTCACTTTTAGCAAGTTGGAGTGGTTTTCCATCAATCAGTTGGGAGGGTTGTAATCTAACTTGGTACCATTTCAAGAAGCTTGGTATTTAGTGAAAAATGATGTCCATGCCATTGTATTCTTGTTCTCTGATTCCAACTCCTCTTCAAGAATAGTTTTGTTAATGGACCTGAACGACTTTTTAGGGACAATTCCTTCGATTTTGATTGAGGCAATTCTTGTTTATTGCCAACTAATCTAGCTCCTAAAATATACATTCTCGATCCTTCCTTTTACTAGTCTTCTCGGTTGGAATGAACCTGAAACCTATCTCTACAGTAGTCTAGCCTAGTTTTTCACTTCCAGATGCTTCCTAAAGTTGTGGATCTCTTAGATGCGGAAGACCAATCTAACTATATGGTTCTCCCTTTATAAAATGAGGATCCTCTCCCCTTCTTACAAAGTGCTTATTTGATTTACAAGTTGTTGAATGTATTATTCTACCAGCTCCAAAAAAATAGCAGGCATGTTTTCTACAAAGGCATGTAAATGAACCAAACCAAACAATTGTTTTGGAATGGCTATTTCGCACAATTACTTCCCATGATGAAGCAGAACCATGACAATTAGGATCTCATGTCAAAACCTAAATGTTAAGTCAAACACTTCCAAATGCCACTTCTTCCCATCATGGACAACATTTTTTCTATATGAATTCATATTATTTCATTTCAAATCCTTCCCAATAACTCCTAATGAATATCTCTAATTTTGATTCCAAATTGACGGGTTTTACTTTTGCTTTCACTTCTTCTCATCAAAGTATTAGCTTCGGTCTATAAAAGCTTGGCTGAGCGGGAATATCATAAACTCAAAAAAGACCAACATCAGCTCCCCCTAGTTGGGAGGCTTTACATCATCCCAATCATAAGGAGAGGTTCACTCTAACGAGGGCACTTTTTCCCTTAAGGAATTGGTCGTAGTATCACTGGCCACCGAACATTCACCGCCTAATTACATGATCAATATGCTATAATAATTCTAGTTTCATAGAATGTGAAGAGACATGATGATATAGTACTTTGAGGATTAGATATATGACTACTTCCCAAAGCTTCACCTTTCTCTAGAAGTATAGAGGTTTCTACCATTTAACTTTCTTATGCTCCCCATTGATCGAATCTTATTTCTATAAATAACATTGACACTTTATTTCAATAATTTCATTTGGAAGATCGAGTATCGGGCATTCTCTTATCTTCCATTTTGTTCTTAATGGTCACTCCTTCTTTTGTTATTGTCAAAATTGGTTGGTCTGTCACAATCGACTCAGATCCAAGACATATAATAGAAGAATTAATTAGTGTTGGAGGCGTAATTAGTGTTGTAGGGGTAATACTCACATTAACATTTTAGAGTCACCATTTTGTCCCAAGAGATCATTGGGCACTTTTTTTATCTAGAGTTTAAATTCTGCACTAGGCTTACTAGATTATTTGTGTCATGACCCAACTAACCCTAACTAACCAGTTAGTGAGGGCACCTACTCTAATCTACATAGATAGGGTAATCCTTACCAACCAATGATACACATGCAGAAGTCATAGAAGAAAATCATTAAACCTTTCAATTATTACAAAACTTGTTATAATTCTTTAATGTATACAGAAATACTCTACCCTGAAGTTCTAGTCTAATCACGTACAAGAACTACTATAAGACAAAATTAATAATCAAAACCCAGCTTATACCCTAAGAATGAGAAGATGGAAATTGTTGAAGATCTCTATCATACTAAGGAATGAAACCTGTACTGATCCTGCGATAAACTATACACCCAAAAAGGGTATAACAAGAGTAGCCTCAGTATGACAACATGTAATGGTAAGCTGACCCAACTTAAATAACATAAATATAACTTAATAAAATATGCACTTAATTAAATATGAAGTCAAATTGAACTCTCATAGTTTCATTCGCCACCCTTTTGATTTTATACTCTTTTCATCAAATTCTTACTCACCTTGATCCAGTCTACACTAGTCCACGAGTCAACCGCCAAACAACATCTAACTCTAATGCATTACCTCTCAACTCTTTATATAGCCTTTAGCTATGCATTTACCACTTTGCAAATTCAAGACTCCAATAGCACACAATCATTGCAAATTGCCAAATCAGTAGTAACTAGTCAATTCCAACTCATTTATGATCATACATGTGGGGATACCCACAAATTAAGGTCAACACACGTATTTACCTATATATATATATATATTAATACTTAGTTGGGATAAAATAATGTCTTCAGATTATAGTAACTAATTACAGCTACCTTCACATAATCAAGTCAAGTAAACATCAAAGCATGAAATAAGTACAATTATTCAACCAAATCAATACTATGACTTATAACATTAACATCAACCTCACCACAATTTCTTGTTTATGGTAGTTCAATGATAATTACTCTTTCTAAATATATCAATATCCAGGACCACTCATGAATTCGTATAACAATAGTACTATAAGAATAAAAATACAACCCGGTCCACTCATGGAACCGTCAAACTCACCAATACCGTGTAACACATTTTATGGGTCTTATATATAAATGTCCACTAGCTATGATCTACTGGGGACAAACTCTATCCATTTGCCAAATAACTCAAACATCTAGTGTTTGCCATTATTATGTCAAAACAAATGTTATACTACCCTTATTCCAATTCCCCTATCTTTATACTCCCTAAATTTTACTAATTTTGTGACGATGACCTTTATCATTTCATCTTACAATATCAATCTATATCATACCATATACAATCATAGTATGAGATAACACAATCACACTTGTATTTCAAAACAAGTCTTTTTATACAAACTCATTTTAAATAATTAAGCAACTTGTAATACTATTTAACAAGTCAATGTATACATCATGCACTGCAACAAATAGACAAAAAGGCAGTTAATACGCACACATAAATAAATTGGATCTCAACTACAATTCAACCATCACCTACCTCTTTCCACCAATAATAATATCTATGGTCTAATGACACATAGAATAAGTACACAAACATTGCCTTAGAATTAACCTCGGACCATCGACATTTAGAATACATACACTACCATTTTATTTCACACTTTATTACTCTCAGCCTTCCATCTTGATATTCTAATTCCTCTCCTAATCATACAGTTAATCCATTAAATTAGGAACCAATATTCACGTCGCATTATACTGACACCTATCAATTTAACCATACCATACTATCATAACCTAATGTTTTGACTGATTAACTGATTAGTTGTGAACAATGAATGAAAGGAAGCATCAATAACATCACAGAACTAACTCAACAATATCCATAGAATTTTGGCCCACATCACTACAAACACTTTGATTCATCGGAAGGGATCTCTCAGCAATGTAATATACAGAGATGTGGTTTTTCTATGCTACTTAATTGTGAAGTACAAAATCAACTATAGTACCTGGATCCATGAGTATATGATAGAAAGTGTCTCCGACTCTCATTCCTCATCCAACATTCCCTATGGATTGCTCATCACTCAAATTCTCCTTCACTATGGAATTGATTGCTCATCCTATCCATTGGTGTAAGTCTCTACCATATATGACTCAAAGAATTTTGCAAGCATGGGCTATGTATTGATTGAAAATGAATAGTGTCAAAAAGATTCTGTTAAAGGACGACCTGACACACCTAAGGTAAGCAAGATCGTAACTAACCCCGCATTTTGTAAAGCTAAGGAGATTGAAGATCTCAAATATAGGATCACTTCTATTGAGGAGGGAATATCCAGTATCCAGGGTTTGACTGTCAAACTAATGCAACTGAAAAAAGAAACTAGTACCGATATAGGCAAAGTGTGACTCTCTCTTAATGGTTTCAAACAGAAAGGGGTAAGGTTTTTTAACAAAATGTTCTCATAGGTTGACTCTATGAAATCTGAGACTTCCTCATCCACCAATGATCTTGCAATCTCCATATTAAACTCATAATCCAGCTTTTCCAAAAGTGTTAGGAAATCCTATGACTGTTTTTGCGCCAACATGTATAACACTTTAACATATTTCTTATCCAAACACTGAACTCTTATCTCACATTCAAAAGGTGTTTGTCCCTTCTCATACTATGGGTTGTATAATGATATTTTACACTATTGTTCTTACCTTTTTTTGCTACTCTTAATCTTAACTTTGCATTTACTATATTTTCTACTCTAGTTTTTGTTTGCTCTATTTGTCTTGGTCTTTTTAATTATGTCAAAAGGGAAAGAAAATGATATCACATCAGTTAGCTAGATAAAGGGAGCTAGTTGACTACCACAACAACAAAGTCAACTGAAGTCGCCAACACAAAAAGACATGGGGGATCCAGACAACTACTTTAATAGGGAAGTTAACTGATGTTTAAAGATTGTCATTATAAAAAAAGGGATATTATTAGCCTCCCATACTTATGTTTTATGTTTTAATAATGAAAAACTAATGATTAGCATTCTGAATGATATTTAGAGATCTCCACTAATGGACACAAGGCAAGGAGTATCCATCTAAATCTCTAATGATGGAAAGTATCTCTCAAGGATTACCCAACTATAAAGGAGGAGTTGAACATGGAATCACATCAATTGGAAGATCTCACTTAAAAACAAAATTAGTGGTGATTGTACGACCTTTACGGCAAGACCAAAAGAAAATAAGAACACGCTATTATCATGGATATATCTGATATAGATACGAGTGGCTTTGAAAAAGAAAGACTGCAACATGTATGGATAAATCTGATATGGACATACTATAAGGTGCAAAACTCTCTCAATCAAGGAATAAATTTAAATCCTTGATTGAGAAGAAATCTATTGGGTTTCCTTCAGAAGAAAAGAGGCCAAAGAAGCAGACATGTATAAAAGAAAAAGGCCAAAGATCGAAGTAGACACGCTGTTGGAAATTGCTTTTAGTTACTGCACTAGTTTTTAGTAAAATAAATTATTTAGGTTAGGATAAATTTTAATTTTGTATTTTAACTAGGTTGTTAGCTTGTTTAGTTAGTTGAGATATTTTAGGTTATTTTGAATTTTGAACTTATGTTGATTTTCTTTGTAAGTTGGCTATTTAAAGCCTTCCTAAGCTTAAGAAAAATCATTGAAATCCATTGAATACCATTGAAAGCTTATTGAAAGCTATTGAAAGATTTCAGTCCATAGAGAGCCATTTTAACCCCCTTTTTTCTACCCTATATTCTAAAAAAACCAACAATAGTATCAAGAGCCTCATTGATCTTACGAGATTTGTGAGTTCTTCCAAACCGTTACCATAGCATTTTTAACCCGTAAGGTCTACCTTTTTAACCCATCAGGGCTACCCATTTTTACCCATCAGGGCTCCCTTTTTTTCAACCCGTGCTTATTTTCAAAGTGTAGGGCTATTTGTATCCTAAAAAGATGTCAATAAGAACTCTCTCTTTGAATGTCCCAAAAATTTTCACCAACAAAAACTATCAGTTTTGATCTATGAAGAAAACATATCTTCAAACCCCATCATTTATGTGATGTTTAGAGGGATGAAAAACCTTACAATAGCTTGCAAAGATTATGAAAGTACTTCCAAACAAGACAAGATTATTGATGGTGTTTTTCCATCAAAAAATCAAAAGAAGAAAAAGAAAAAAGAGAAAGATGACATCAAAAAGATGTGCAAGTTTAAAAAAATTGAAAAATTCAGCATCCATTGTCAGAGTAAAAATTGAGAAGGAACAATTTTAAAATCACAGTAACTAAAGCAAAGGAGGAGGGTTGGAAATTGCTTTTAGTTACTACACTAGTTTTTAGTAAAATAAATTATTTATATTAGGATAAATTTTAATTTTGAATTTTAACTAGGTTGTTAGTTTGTTTAGTTAGTTGAGATATTTTAGGTTATTTTGAATTTTGAATTTATGTTGATTTTCTTTGTAGGTTGGATATTTTAAGCCTTCCTATGCATAAGGAAAATCATTGAAATCCATTGAATGCCATTGAAAGCTTATTGAAAGCTATTGAAAGATTTCAATCCATTGAGAGCCATTTTAACCCTCTTTTTACTGCCCCATATTTTTTAAAAAAAAAACAACAACACACACAACTTCAAGAAAGAATCTTAAAGTGTATCAATCTTAGTCTCACAAAGCTTTGTACTTCTTAGTCTATAATAGGTATATAAGGAATAGGACCAAATCAACATTGTAATACAAACTGAAGTTGTGTCACAAGATTCGAACAACAAAATAAGTTTTTGAAACATGTTTCTCATCATTGTACTCAAGCCCAACTTTGAAAGATCTAAGAAAACTTTGAAACCCGAGGGGACTTGAAGTAGACACCACATTGGTGTTTCAAACAAGGATAAATTTTCATGTCCTTACTTTAAGCTTGATTATTTTCTTGTCTATTTATTTAAATCTAATTTGTTTTCCGAAGTGTATCGATTTGCAGGAATGTCAACTATGAAGATTGAATAGTCAACTCATAGAAATTTTTAATTCACCCTCCTCTTGAATTTCACATACTACTACCATGGTCCCCTATAATGAAAAAACTCTTGTTGTAGCGGGATAACATCATCCCACCCCATAAATTCTTGCTCCAAATTTATTTAACTTGATTTTATGAATTTATTTTTAGGATACAAATGAAATTCCTATACCCATACCCTTAAGATGTGACAATGTTAGCAACTATTGAATAGGTCATTACAACATTTATCAATTTACCTATCATTCATCCCTAAAAAATCACGATAGGAAAAAAGCTGGATGATAATCCACCCAGATCATTGTCACTCATACTTTGATTATAAATTCTTACCTCATAGATTCATCAACCAAAATTTACAAAAGAGTTTGCTTGGATTACACCGCACTTATTAAAATACAAAACTTGTATGATTTATCACACTCGAGATTCACATGAGATTAATTTTGACAAAAGATTACGAGTTCCCAAGATAATTAGGTCTCACCAATAAGACAAGAAATTATAATTACTCCAAAAAAATGAACAACAAAATTTCTTCCCTTAAGTGGACTTGGTTTGGCTATAGAAGGAAAATTTCTACTACAGCGGCATCGCTATAGCAGGCTGCAGGTCTCTATAGCAGGATGGAAAAGTTTAAAGAGTTGAACAATGGGTTTCATGCACATTTCTCAATTCCAAACTCAAGAACTCCCCTTCCTTCTCCGATTAACTTGCTCTAGTTATCAGAATCAAGGTAAACTTCATTCTATCTTTACCTCCATAATCTTATACATGTAATATAGTCATTCATCCACTTGAAATTACTTAAAACCCGTGGTTTGGGGTTGGTTATTGAGGTTGAAATTTTGAAAAAATTTGGATGAATTTTTTTAAGAATGGTACCTTCTCTTACATTTACAACTTCCCCATGGCATTCTAAGCATATGAATTTATAGAGAGCATGACTAATTTGAGGCTTGAATAAGAGTACAATGTGAAAGGGAATTTCCCAGATTTTACTAACAATTGAGGATTGTATAGGGGTTTAAACACCCGTATTTTAGTATATAGTAGTCTTATGACACTACTCCAATCTTCATATATGCATAAAAAGTAAAAAAAAATAGACTATTTTGGTGAAAGGCCCCATTAATTCATCGGTTCACATTTAGAAAAGATAAAGGTTGCAATAGCATGACTCATCTCGTTATGAAAACATCGATATAGCAAGAATATATCCAAATATAATGGTCCTATAGTAGAAGAATGTCTTCTGCTATAGCGAGAGATAGGCAGTAGTAGCCTTCCTAAAATTTTGAGACTTAGCTTTTTCTGAACATACAATTATGTGAGTATCTTTATGGATTGTAAATTACTTTTCTCACATTTTATTTGCAAGATTAATAACTTGCCTAAAAATCATAACAATGCTCCCCTACCCTTCCAAAATTGGAGAATGGATTTTTCTAAGAGAAGGGGTTCCTCATGAGAGGCATGGCGATAGTGGCGCAAGAGATCTACACCAAGCTCCAGGATTTTGGTTAGTTGCCATTAGTGGAGAATCCTCGAGTAATGTCTAGGACCAGTTCAGGGAGTTCTAATCTATCCTCCAAATTATGCTTTGGGAAAACTCCCACCCCACTATCTGTATTTGAGGAGTACATGTCCCCGTGGATGTTGCCACAATCAATGAAGTTATATGGGTTCTTGATGTCCCTAATATTGAATACCTAGAAAATTCCCGAGATATGGAAATATAGTCGTTAAGGGACATACTGGTGGCTGATGCTTACCAGGACAAAATCTATTGGCTAGTCCCAAGGGGATCAGGGGTATATATTTCACTGTAGATGCCTAGAGACATCTGAATTTGGTAACTTAGAGGATTTGTTCTTTGGGTAACACTTCTAACGTGATATACCCTAGATCTCTAGTGATGGTTTGTGCACGCGGGATTCAACTGAATATAAGGGCATAAATTATGATAGAGTAAAAGAAATTCTACTGGGTAAAAAAAAGACTACTTACCTTTTGAGTCTAATTTCCGAGATGTACAAGCATGCAGGGGTGCAGCAGAACAATAGAGGATGATGATGATGATGATGACCCGCTCACTTAGCCACTGATTTTCTATGGGAACTTGGAGCAGGACCTGGCTATCGTAAGAAGTTTCATTCCCCACCCTCCTAATTTTATGCTCTCTTCATCAAATCCTTACTCACCTTGAATTAGTATACTCTAATCCATGAGTCAACCGCCACACAACCTTTAACTCTAATGCATTACATCTCAACAATTTCTAACACCTTTAGCTATGCATTTACCATTTTCCAAATTCAAGACTCCAATAGAACACAATGAATGTGAATTGTCAAACCAGTAGTAACTAGTTAATTCCAATGCATTTATGATCATACATGTGGGGATTCCCACCAATTAAGGACAAAACACATATTTACATTCACACACACACACACACATATATATATATATAAATACTTAGTTGGGATAAAATAATGTCTCAAGATTATAGCAACAAATCGCAACTACCTTAACATAATCAAGTCAGGTAAACAACAAAGCATGAAATAAGTACAATTATTCTACCAAATCATTACCATGACTCATAACATTAACATCAACCTCACCATAATTTTACATTTATGGTAGTTTGATGATAATTATTCTTTCTGAATATGTCAATACCTAGGACTACTCATGAATTCTTATAACAATAATACTAAATGAATAACAATATAACCCAGTCCGCTCATGGAACCTTGAAACTCACCATTACCATGTAACACTTGTATGGGTCTTATAAATGTCCACTATCCATGATCCGTAGGGGACAAGCTCAATCCACGTGCCAAATAACTCAAACATCTAGTGTTTGCCATCCTTATGTCAAAACAAGTGTTATACCACCCTTATTCAAATTTCCCAATCTTTATACTCCCTCAATTCAACTAATTTTGTGATGATGACCGTTATCAATTCATCTCGGAATATCAATCTATATCACAACATATACAATCATAGTATGAGATAATACAATTACACTTTTATTTTAAACCAAGTCATTTTATACAATCTTATTTTAGATGATTAAGCAATATTTAATACTCTCCAACAAGTCAATGTACACATCATGCATTACAACAAATAGACAAAAAGGTAGTTAATACGCATACATAAACTAAATTGAATCTCGACTACAAATCAACCATCACCTATCCCTTTCCATCATTAATAATAGCCATGGTCTAATGACACATAGAATAATTACACAAACATTGCCTTAGAATTATCATCGAACCATCGACATTTAGAATACATGCACTACCATTTTATTTCACACTTCATTACTCTCAGCCTTCCATCTTGATTCTAATTTCTTTACTAATCACACAATTGATCCATTAAATTAGGAACAAATATTTACATCCCATCACACTGACACCTATTAATTTACCCATATCACACTATCATAACCTAATGTATTGACTCATTAATCGATTAGTTGTGAATAATGTATGAAAGGTGGCATCAATAACATCACAGAACTCATTCAACAATATCGATCTTATTCACATAGCCATAATCTATCAATTGTATCTATCCAAACACATTGTCCATAGATATACACATGGAATATCTCATCAATCTATGTTATGCATATGTTTAATAACATAGTTCTTTGCTATTTAATTAAATCGAGCCTACCTGGGCACCAAGCAACTGATATGGGGACATAAAATTGAAAATTTTGCTCTATTCTAGAGATTTTTGTCATGAATTGCAAGGAAACATCTATTTTTAACCCCTCAGTGCATGCTTTTTCTTCTTCTTCATTTCTTTAAATCCTTGAGGTAACCCTAAGTGGTTTTTAGAATGAATCCTTACTTTAGTTTACAACTGAATGGAGAAGGGTAATTAAAATTTGAGTGAACTATTTCTGTTTTTCATTGTCCCACTATAGCAGCCTACATCCTACTACCATGCGCCACTATAATGAAAAAATCTCGCTATAGCGGGACAATATCATCCACCCCATAAATTCTTGCACCAAATTTATTTAACTCAGTTTTATGAATCTACTTTAAGCATATAAATGAAATTTACATACCTTATACCCTTGGTATGCGACAATGTTAGTAACTATGGAATAGGTCATTACAAAAGATATCAGTTTACTTATCATACACTAAACAAACACGATAGGTAAAGAGCTAGATAATAATTCACCCAGGTTATTAGCACTCGTGCTTTGATTATAAATTCTTACCTCACAGATTTATTGACAAAAATTTTACAAAAGAGTTTTCTTGGAGTACACCTCGCTTATTAAAATTCAAAACTTTCAAGATTTATCACACATGATATTCGAAGGATATTACTTTTGACAAAAAATTACAAGTGCCCATGATAATCAAGGTCTCACCAATAAGCCATGAAATTATAATTACTTCCAAAAAAAGAAAGAATTCGATGCTTAAAATAAGGAAAATATGCAGGTTTTTGAGGTTATTTTGTTAGATATGATGATTTTTGGGTATGGTTTGCCGAAAATCATATTTTGGATGCTAAGTTCATGAAAAAGGTGTTTTGGATACTCTTTGGAGAAATTATGGATGTTTGCGATACTTTTCGGCTGCTTTATGATCAGAGAATGTTCGAGAATTGAAGAAGAGCTGAAAAGATAACTCCTATCACTTACCAAGTCAACCTACGAATGATGATAGGCGAATTTACGCGCCTATATCAATATATTTTGCCCATATTTTAGCCTAGTTTTGAGAACTAATTATCTATTTCATGCACTTTTAGTCCTTTTTCCTGTAAATGAGCTAACAAATATGATTAGGAAAGTTTCAGGTAAAAATGATGCAAAATACAGCAATTTATGGCTTACTTGACGCAAAAGAAAGCTCACGAACGAGATGGAAAGGAGCTGGACGCCTAAAGGACAAAATTTGCTGCATGGAAAATCTGTCCCGGGCTAAAACAGCAATTCTGAAGACTTTGGGGACTTACAGACACAAAGCTGGATTTTTACCAAGATACATTAACCTAGTATAATTAGGTTATGTGTTTTACTAATCTATTTGGATTATAATTTTGTAACCTTACCCTAGTACATTTGGGTCAAGGATTTCATTAGTATATTAGGATTTGGTTATTTATTTCATTAGCTTAGTAGGAGTAGGATAGGAGTATTATAAATACCCTATCATGCTAGAAATTTTGAGGACACATTCTCACAATACAATCATCTCGTTACAATTCAGACATTCTACTTCTCAATTACAATTATTCTAATCTTTCCATTAATTCTATTTTTCTTCTTCTACTCTTCTACTCTTAAATTCCACAACAAGAGAATCGTTACTTGCTACGGAATCACCAAAACCACACGCCAAACACCTACTATTCACTCCATTCACCATGGAAAACGTGATATCCTTCGCATTCATGGGTAACTAAACCTCTTAGTTGGGGTTATGGAAGCCGAATGAGTTACTATCTAAAGCTATGAGATTGTGAGTTCAAGACACGTATATTGCTTATATCATTATTCTCTTCATCTTAAATCTACATTCTTTGCGGTTACAAACACAAGAACACGCCATTCTAACATCTAACCTGTTCGAGAGAAAGGTTATTTGTCTAGAAAAGAAGACGCATAGAATAACGCCAGTCTAACATTTAACTTGTTTGAGAGAAAGGTTATTTGTCTGGAAAAGAGATAATGTCAAGGTAGTAGGACACCCTTTCCTATTAAAAAGCTAGTGCCGTAACTGGACTAACCTCTTGGAGAATTCGTACCGTTAGACACGCTTTAAGCTCGAGAGAGTTAAAGTGAAATAGTCCTTGTTTAGGTCGAGAGACGCTTGGATTTACCATCAACTACAATTCTCTATAAGCAATTACATGTCAAGACTCTACACACTCATAGCCAATAGAGACGTATACCTCAGGAGGTGGATATAATCCCAACGCCTCAATTCTCATTGTTTACAACCAACGTGACAATCTTTCTCTTTTTACTTTGCTATTTTCAGCTTTTATTTCATTATTTGGTTACTTATTACAATCCCCCCTTCTTACGAGACTTCCACCAAAAGTCTAATAATTTTGCTTACTTGTTGGCCAAGCTATTCCCTGTGGGATCGATACCCAACCCAGGTTGGGTTCTATATTTGCTAACGACCGCTTTACACTCAAACGAGAGCTGTAGATTGAGCGTTATCAAAAATTGGCGCCGTTGCCGGGGAATACGAGTGTCAATCAAGTTCGTGATAATTACTAGACCCTTTGGTCAAAGATTCTCGTACTTTTATGTTTAGTTTTTGTTTTTGTTTATTGCAGGTTTTTCTTTTAGTGCATGCCCCATACTAGAAGTTCTGGTCAACCGTTATTACCAATCAATCCTGAACCGCAACGAATTAGAAGAATGGAAGCACAAGCTGAAATCGACAGGATGACTGCTCAACACGAGCAAGCAAGATTAGCTGCTCTTGCCGCTGCTCAAGTCCAACAACAAAACATTGATAATCCTGGACGAGCAACAAATCCTGACGATGAAGATTTAGGAGATGACGAGTTGATAAACCCAAGGCATGGCGCTGAAATTGCAACACCTGCCAATCGAAGAGGTCGACAAGCTCGGTATAGATATGATCGCCAACCTTTGCAACCAGCTTTCGACGATGATGATGATGATCTTGATGGTGCCGGAGCCACTGGAGCCATAATTCCACCACCATTAGCGCCCGGAGCCAAATTCAATATCACAAGCACCATGATTCAGTTATTGCAACTCAAGGGATTATTTGGTGGACTAGCAGGCGATGATCCGAATATGCACCTCATCAACTTTATTTCTACATGCAAGTCTTTTGACAATCCTGGTGTTGGTCAGAATGCTATTCGATTACGTCTATTTCCATTGTCTCTGTCTGGGGAGGCAACATTATGGTTGAATGGGCTGACTCCTGATTCTATTACAAATTGGAGGCAATTGAGAGACGCTTTCCTAGAAAGATTCTTTCCGCCATCCAAGAGGGCTCAATTGAGAGATGAAATCAGCAACTTTCGTCAGCTTCCCTCTGAAGCTCTTCACGAAACATGGGAGAGGTTCAAGACAAAGCTAGCGAGATGCCCAAACCATCACATGACTAATGTTCACCTCATGGAGATCTTGTATAGAGCCTTGAATTCAGTTACTAAACCAGTGGTGGACAACGCAGCTGGAGGTTCTTTTATGGACCTCACCTTTGGTCAAGCAAGCAACATGCTAGATCGTATGACGAAACAAAGTAGAGCTTGGCATACCAGGGATTCTGAGGTAGCAAGCCCCACTTTATCTATTGGCCTGTCTGCAGACCAAAGAAGAAGAGAAGAAGAACGTGATCAAGATATGGCGCACATGAAAACCCAAATGGATCTTCTTACAAAGCATCTATTAGGGAAGACTGAAAAAGTGAAAGCTATTGCGTCAAAAGGAAGAGACGAATCTGATTCGGAAGAGGAGGCCAACTACTTGAACAATCAGGGGGGTTTCCGTGGGAATGCCCAAGGAAACCAAGGTCGGAACTATTATGACAAATCTGTAGGTAAAGACCAAGGTAGTTGGAAGAAAAATAATGAAAATAGTGGTTTGTACGTTCCCCCTGGTAGACGTGATACCACCACATCTAATTCTATGAAAGACATGATGGCTAAGTTATTGAAAGGAGTGGAAGCAACAGGCGCAGGAGTTAAAGAGGTAATCGACGATTTAGCCTCCATGAAGCAATTAGTTGATTCTCATTCCACTTCTATCAAGCAAATAGAGCAGCAATTAAGCCAACTTTCAGCAGCATTCAATCAAAGAAAGGCTGGCACCTTACCGAGCGATACTGTGCAAAACCCAAGGAATGATGGGTCATGCATGGCCATCACTACCAGAAGTGGTAAGGTGCTGGAAACTTCAGAAAAAGGCAAGCAAGTGGTTGACGGAACAGCAGATATGGACGCCACACCTAGTGAGGCCACTAGAGAAGATGCCGCAATATCTACTTCCAACGTCAAGGACGTTTCACCTAGTGACGTGCAGCCTGAAAAAAATAAACGGAAGCAAGAGGAGAAGAAAGCCATGGAGAGAAAACTTCCATACCCACCGCCACCTTTTCCACAAAGATTGAAGAAGGCGGCCGATGACACTAAGTTCAGCAAATTCATGACTATGCTCAAGCAGCTGACTATTAATGTCCCATTGGTAGAGGCACTTGAACAAATGCCTGGGTATGCGAAGTTTATGAAAGATCTTTTGACTAAGAAGAGGGCAGCAAGCTACGAGCTGAAGGATGATGTGCATCATTGTAGCGCAATTGCTACCCGATCCATAATTCAGAAGAAGGCCGACCCCGGAGCTTTCACTATTCCTTGCACCGTCGGATCTTTGGACTTTGCTAAAGCATTGTGTGACTTAGGAGCCAGCATCAACTTGATGCCATTATCAATCTACAAGAAGTTGGGGTTAGGAGATCCTACACCAACTAATATGAGGCTTGTTATGGCAGATAGGTCGGTAAAACGACCGGTTGGTATTCTATGCGATGTGTTGGTGAAGGTATCTTCATTCATATTTCCGGCAGACTTTGTCATCTTGGATTGTGAAGCAGATTCAGAGGTTCCCATAATCTTAGGACGCCCTTTCCTTGCTACGGGAAGTGTGCTCATAGACTTGAGAGCTAATGAGCTTTCATTCCGAATAAATAATGAAGTGGTGCGCTTTGATGTTTGCAAATCAATGAAGCAACCTAAAGATCTAAGTGTATTTTCTGTGGCTGATGTTGTCGTTGATGATGAGGGTGAGTTACTTGCTGAAGAGCAAATTCTTGATGATCCTTTGGAGGTTTTGCTCATGGAAGAAGAGGATGATGATGCTGAAATTTCTGAAGATGATATTTGTGCTCTATCGGGATTAGGAACATATCGCTATACTCCCAAGAAGCTGGATCTTGATCTCAAGAATCGACCCACACTACTAGCTAAGCCATCTATTGAAGAACCACCCACGTTAGAATTGAAGGAGCTGCCAAGCCATTTGAAGTACGCATTCTTAGGAAGCGGAAACACTCTTCCAGTCATAGTGGCAGCCGATTTAGGTGAGCAACAAGTTGCAGCTCTTATTGTAATCTTACGCAAGTATATTAGAGCTATTGGATGGACCATTGCGGATATCATTGGTATTCCACCTGGGATTTGCACTCATAAAATTCAGCTCCAAGAAAAGTGCACACCCACCATTGAACATCAAAGACGTCTAAACCCACCAATGCAAGAAGTGGTGAAGAAGGAGATTATCAAGTGGTTAGACGCAGGAGTCGTGTATCCTATTTCTGACAGTACATGGGTAAGCCCAGTACAATGTGTCCCCAAGAAAGGAGGTATGACGGTGGTTGCGAATGCAAAGAATGAGCTTATTCCACTCAGGCCTGTCACTGTATGGAGAGTATGCATGGACTACCGCAAGCTGAATTCTTGGACTCTCAAGGATCACTTCCCCATGCCATTTATGGACGAAATGCTAGATCGATTAGCGGGGAAAGCATGGTTTTGCTTTCTTGATGGTTATTCAGGTTATAATCAGATTTGTATTGCCCCCGAAGACCAAGAGAAGACAATGTTTACATGCCCATATGGTACTTTTGCCTTCAAACGCATGCCATTCGGGTTATGTAACGCACCAGCCACCTTTCAACGTTGTATGATTTCTATTTTCTCTGATATGGTAGAAGACACTTTGGAGGTATTTATGGATGACTTTTCAGTTGTTGGTGGGTCCTTTGATACATGTTTGGTGAACTTGAGCATGGCATTACAAAGATGTGTAGAGTTCAACCTTGTGCTGAATTGGGAGAAGTGCCACTTCATGGTAAAAGAAGGAATTGTTCTTGGGCACAAGATCTCCGAAAGAGGAATAGAGGTTGATCGCGCCAAAATAGAGGTAATTGAGAAGCTACCACCTCCAATTTCGGTGAAGGGAGTTCGTAGTTTTCTTGGCCATGCTGGGTTTTATCGTAGATTCATCAAAGACTTCTCCAAAATTTCTAGTCCATTGTTCAAACTATTGGAGAAAGAGGCGAAGTTTGACTTTAATGATGATTGCTTAAAGGCATTCGAATGCCTTAAAGAAAAACTCATTGAAGCCCCTATCATGGTGGCACCAGATTGGACGCTCCCGTTCGAAGTCATGTGTGATGCTAGTGGTGCAGCCGTTGGTGCTGTTCTTGGACAGAGAAAGGAGAAATTATTTCATCCTATCTACTATGCGAGTAAGGTCCTCAATGAAGCCCAAAGGAACTACACTGTCACTGAACAAGAGCTCTTAGCGGTTGTGTATGCGTTTGAGAAGTTCCGTGCCTATCTATTGGGTACTAAAGTGATCGTTCATACAGACCATGCAGCTCTTAGGTATCTAATGACAAAGAAGGATGCAAAACCAAGGCTGATTCGATGGGTATTGCTGCTGCAAGAGTTCGATTTCGAAGTCAAAGATAGAAGAGGTTGCGAGAACCAAGTGGTTGATCACCTATCTAGACTTGAGAATGAGTATGTGGCGCAACCAGAAAATCAGATTGATGATGCATTCCCTGACAAGGAGATACTAGCGACAACAATGGAGAACTTACCATGGTATGCCGACTTTGCAAATTTCGGGGTGAGTAATGTGTTACCTTCCAATTTATCTTACCACCAGAGCAGAAAGTTTATGCACGACGTTCAGCACTACTATTGGGATGAGCCTTATTTGTTTCGAAGATGTGCGGATGGTATCATTCGACGATGTATATCCCATGAAGAAGTGCCTACTATATTGGAAGCATGCCACACTTCGCAAGTTGGAGGACATCATGCAGGGAATCGAACGGCAAGGAAAGTCTTGCAAAGTGGTTATTATTGGCCTACAATATTCAGAGATGCACACGACTATGTGAGAAGGTGTGACCAATGCCAACGTCAAGGTGCTATTTCAAAACACCATGAAATGCCCATGTCCAAAATTCTGGAGGTAGAACTCTTAGATGTGTGGGGTATTGATTTCATGGGACCATTCGTGAATTCGTTTGGAATGAAGTACATCTTGGTTGCTGTGGATTATGTGTCAAAATGGGTTGAAGCTGTAGCATTGGCCGATAACGAAGGAAAGCGTGTTGTAGCGTTTTTAAAGAAGAATATCCTCTCTCGCTTTGGAGTACCTCGTACTATCATAAGTGATGGAGGATCTCACTTTTGCAACAAGCTATTCAAATCTGTATTGGCCAAGTATGGAGTCAAACAACACAAGGTAGCTACGCCTTATCATCCTCAAACTAGTGGACAAGTAGAGGTTTCCAATCGTGAGATCAAGCAAATCCTTGCCAAGACGGTCAATGCGAATTGGAAGGATTGGTCTCGAAAGCTAGATGATGCACTATGGGCGTATAGGACTGCATTCAAGACACCCATTGGCATGTCACCTTATCAGCTAGTTTATGGGAAGGCTTGTCATCTACCCATCGAGCTTGAATACAAGGCATTGTGGGCATTAAAGCACTTGAATCTGAATTGGGATGATGTGAAGAACCTGAGGTTGGAGCAGCTGAACGAACTAGATGAATTCCGTCTCCATGCATATGAAAGATCAGATTTATACAAGGAGCGGATGAAGAAGTATCATGATCAGCGGATTGTTCGACGAAACTTCCAAAAAGGTGACATGGTACTACTCTTTAACTCCAGACTCAAGCTCTTCCCAGGTAAGTTAAAATCAAAGTGGTCTGGTCCATTTAAAGTCACCCAAGTCTACTCATCTGGAGTAGTCGAATTGGAAAATAATGAGGGTGTTATCTTCAAAGTGAATGGCCAACGTGTTAAGCCATATATCGGTCCTCTTGACTCGATAAATGACATGGCCATCACTTATCTCGACGAAGTCTAAGAACTCGAGATTACTACGTCGAGCCACAACAATAAATAAGGCGCTAGATGGGAGGCAACCCATCGTTTTATCGTTTTATCGTTTTATCGTTTTATCATTTCGTCGTTTTAGTATTTTTTCTTTGAAAATCCAAAAATAAGAGTCGTGCCACGACCAAAACTAAGGCGCTTGGTGGGAGGCAACCCATCGTACTAATCGTGTTCATTTGTTTTGAGCAAATATAGGTGCAAGAAGTATGCAATGAGGAGATTGATTTCGATTGACGATTTGGTCGCATTGTATGGTAAAGTCGGTAAGTTAGGAATGGTGATGCATAAGGCTATGAATTGAGCCTTTCTCACGTCATAATAGGCTTCGAGGAAGGCTAGGCCTTGGTAAAAATAGGCCACGAACGATGCACAACCTATTCTATAGCCTAAGGACTCGGAATCTAGTGTGCCATACACTATGCGCCGCCTATTCCTAGGTGTGATTTTGACTATGCGCCGCCTATGCTATGGCATTTGAGATACTGAGACCAAATGCCATAGACTATGCGGCGCATATGTCTAGAAATGCCATAGGATATGCGGCGCATATGTCCCATTATGCCATGGACAATGTGCCGCATATGTAAGTGATATGCCGAGGGATATGCACCGCATATGTGGTGATTTTGTCCCCAAATCCGATTGTAAATGGGTCATAACCCGACCCATACTCCTCCTATATAAAGGGGACTTGTTTTTATGTCACAAACACATTAGAAGCAACCCTAAAGGCGCCGCATATCATCCCAAATACTCTCAAATTTTTCTTCCTTTGTTCTTCCAATCCACAACAACTTCTCCACAATCTTCAAAGCAAGTAAGTGCTCTTTTATTCTTCATCTATTTATAGTAAGTACTACGTTACTATGCTTAGTATAATTTGCTAAATCATAAGAAATTGGTGGTGATGTTCATGTGATTGGATAATTGTTGCAAAATCGTGTGATTGAATGTATACGTATGGAATTCTTGACTTGTTTCCGACTTGAATTTTGTTTCAATGGCATTGTTATGATACTTGCTGAACATATGTGACTATGAATATTACTTGAGAGTGTGGTTTGGATGCTTGCATGATTAACCATCCCGGCCATCGGGATAAGGTTATAGTGACTATCGACTTAGGAGGTGGTGTTTGTTGTTCGAATAACAATTCCATGTGGTAACCCCTATGTTGTAGTGTTGCTATATGCACCATGAAAGTCGTCCAAATGGCTGCACATAAGTGATGTAATGCTGATTTTCTTGTCGGAATACAATCCTAAGACGTATGTCGACGAAGTCTGAGTACTCGACCACTTTCACTCCACTGATTTGTGCTAACAAGATTAAGTGTGGGGTGGTACCCCTAGTGCTTGCATGTAGATTGTATAAAGTGAGATTGTGCTACAACTAACATTATTTCTAGTCTCAGGTACAATGGCACCCAAAGCAAAGCAAGGCAAGGAGAAGGCTACCACGACCCGAAAGGATAAAAAGAGAAGCCGAAAAGACCAAGGCGAATCATCTTCAGCACACCTACCACGCAGAATGTTCGGAATCAAATGGGTTCTTGAGGAAGAAGCCAAGGCATGGTACAGCAGCAACAAAGAAAAGAAATATGTGCACGTCGACTTAATCAACAAAGAGACCTTAGCAAAGAAAGAGCCACAAATGTTGGCTAAAATTATGGCTTTGAAGCTGGATTTCATCTTCCGTGACATGGGAGAGTGCAATCTTGACTTGATAAGAGAGTTTTATGCCAACTGGTCGCCAAACACAATAGGCAACGAAGTCAAAATTTGGGGCCAAGTGTTACAGCTTACAGCGGATTGGATCAACTCTTTTCTAGGCCTACCTTCGGTCGACACTGCACCATACAAAGAGCTGTACAGCAGGCCTCCTTACAGAGCAATAAGACACACGCTTTGTGGAAGCAGATCAATGGCAAGATGGGGCAGACATAAAGAAACAGGCCGTCACAACACATTCCCCTATGCTCCACTAAATAGGGAAGCAAGAATCTGGATGCGCATTGTCAACTCATGCCTTATTCCTGGGACACAATACACAAAGATATCGAGAGATAGAGTGTGTTTGGTTTATGCGTTGATGACGAATGTCCCTATCAACTTTGGGGCAATCATTCGATCTACCATGAGGAAAGCCAGACTCCACAGCAGGTCCCATTTCACATTCGGCAATTTGTTGACAGCAATGTTGCGGAAGGAGGATATAGAAGAGGAACCAGCTGACCACAAACTCCCACATACCCCAAAGAAGGTTCACCTCACCAAGGTCAAAGATGCTGAAACAACGCATGGAGTCAACCTTACCACTGCGGAGAGACATGCTCGTGACGAGAGTTTCTTCCGTCATCTCTATGGCATGACGAGATTCACTATGATGAGTGGGGGACGTATTCCAACTGCTGAAGAGCTCCAACAGCTGGACCACGACTACCCTATGAACAGACATGCCCGGGAGATGTGTGGAGTGGGCGTATATTTTGAGGAACCTCTTGATGATGACGTGCCAACTGATGATGATAGACGCTTGCCTGATTCTGATGCTGAGGAGAACTCTGACGATGACTCTTATGATGATTCTGACGAAGGGGGTATGACCCCTGACATTGATGAGGAGTCCGACTAATCAGGTTCTTCGACTTTATTTTCCACTGAGGGCAGTGTCTAGTCTAAGTGTGGGGTGGCAGAATCTGCATGCTATACTTCTTTGTTTGCACCTATGTTTGTATGTTTTCATTTTTTTTCGTTTGACGTTTTTTTTTTTTTTTTTAGGAGTAAAATTTTTCTAGCTACGCATGAAATTATTTTGATAGGCAGCATGAAATTAGAACAAGAGTATGTGCTACAATTGTGACTATTGAGACGTTTAGGCTCTAGTTGTGACTCATTATGTGATATTGTGTGATTCAATTCCTTCACTTGTTGGGTTGAGAGTCTATATTACTTCCAACCAAGTCGACCATGTGCCTTGTGTGTGTGAGATAATAGTATATTCTATGTATGTGGCTGATGCTAGAACTTGCCTCGTATGTATGCAAAGCGAAAATAAGGAATGTAAGTTTAGGATATGATTTAGGCATTTCTTTGTCAACCTATACATGTTTACCTTCAGTTTTTCCTACCCATGTAAATCATCCTAGTTAAACCCTTTTGAGCCTTTAGCCTATTTCTTTGACAACCTTGCATGTAAGCCTAATCCATTTTTTTTAAGACCGTAAGTTGATCCAAATTCCTAAGTGCTTTAAAGTGAAAAAGTCATGTGACAACATAAGAGAAAATTGGTTGAGTATGATGCTTTAAATTGTAGTCGTGCTTGAATATGTTATGAAAAAGAAAGTGCTATCATAAGAGGTATGTAGTGAAAAGTAAAAGGAAAATAAAGCTGAAAAGTGAGTTGTGCTTAAAATTGAAAAACAAAAGATGAGAACAAGGGTGGAAGAATAAAATAAAAAAAAAAAGGGTTGAAAGAAAAAAGTGTCAATGATACAATGTGATGTATTAAAGTGCTTAGGAACTTAGTCACTATTTCTGGCCAAAATAGTCCTACCCGTCCCTTAGCCTACATTACAACCATCTAAAGACCTACTTGATCCTAATCTCAACATTCCGACATTTAGTAGAGTACTACATTAAAGGCAAGCTTTTGGTCATTAGTTGCTACATATGAATTCTTTGGAGAGTGAGTGCAAGGATACTTTGATACCCATGTTTGAAAAATATGCTATACTTGTGAGTGATTATGGGTAATATATTGTGAGACATACATGGTTGATGAGTTTTGGGTAGTTATATATGATTCTATGTACCTTAACGTTTGCATGCGAGTTGATCACCATCATGAGTCTATGCTTGAGGTTAAATTGTTTCTACTTATAATCAGAAAGCTACTCTTTGTTGATAGTTGTTGTGCTTGTCTTGAAGAATGTTTTGTGTTGTTGCTGTAAAAACCTTAAGTCGATGCTTAGAAGGACATGATATGTTGTTCGAGGACGAACAAAGCTCTAAGTGTGGGGTGTTGATGATAGGCGAATTTACGCGCCTATATCAATATATTTTGCCCATATTTTAGCCTAGTTTTGAGAACTAATTATCTATTTCATGCACTTTTAGTCCTTTTTCCTGTAAATGAGCTAACAAATATGATTAGGAAAGTTTCAGGTAAAAATGATGCAAAATACAGAAATTTATGGCTTACTTGACGCAAAAGAAAGCTCACGAACGAGATGGAAAGGAGTTGGACGCCTAAAGGACCAAATCTGCTGCATGGAAAATCTGTCCCGGGCTAAAACAGCAATTCTGAAGACTTTGGGGACTTACAGACACAAAGCTGGATTTTTACCAAGATACATTAACCTAGTATAATTAGGTTATGTGTTTTACTAATCTATTTGGATTATAATTTTGTAACCTTACCCTAGTACATTTGGGTCAAGGATTTCATTAGTATATTAGGATTTGGTTATTTATTTCATTAGCTTAGTAGGAGTAGGATAGGAGTATTATAAATACCCTATCATGCTAGAGATTTTGAGGACACATTCTGACAATACAATCATCTCCTTACAATTCAGACATTCTACTTCTCAATTACAATTATTCTAATCTTTCCATTAATTCTATTTTTCTTCTTCTACTCTTCTACTCTTAAATTCCACAACAAGAGAATCGTTACTTGCTACGGAATCACCAAAACCACACGCCAAACACCTACTATTCACGCCATTCACCATGCAAAACGTGATATCCTTCGCATTCATGGGTAACTAAACCTCTTAGTTGGGGTTATGGAAGCCGAATGAGTTACTATCTAAAGCTATGAGATTGTGGGTTCAAGACACGTATATTGCTTATATCATTATTCTCTTCATCTTAAATCTACATTCTTTACGGTTACAAACACAAGAACATGCCATTCTAACATCTAACCTGTTCGAGAGAAAGGTTATTTCTCTAGAAAAGAAGACGCATAGAATAACGCCAGTCTAACATTTAACTTGTTCGAGAGAAAGGTTATTTGTCTGGAAAAGAGATAATGTCAAGGTAGTAGGACACCCTTTCCTATTAAAAAGCTAGTGTCGTAACTGGACTAACCTCTTGGAGAATTTGTACCGTTAGACACGCTTTAAGCTCGAGAGAGTTAAAGTGAAATAGTCCTTGTTTAGGTCGAGAGACGCTTGGATTTACCATCAACTACAATTCTCTATAAGCAATTACATGTCAAGACTCTACACACTCATAGCCAATAGAGACGTATACCTCAGGAGGTGGACATAATCCCAACGCCTCAATTCTCATTGTTTACAACCAACGTGACAATCTTTCTCTTTTTACTTTGCTATTTTCAGCTTTTATTTCATTATTTGGTTACTTATTACAATCCCCCCTTCTTACGAGACTTGCACCAAAAGTCTAATAATTTTGCTTACTTGTTGGCCAAGCTAATCCCTGTGGGATCGATACCCAACCCAGGTTGGGTTCTATATTTGCTAACGACCGCTTTACACTCAAACGAGAGCTGTAGATTGAGCGTTATCAACGAACCTCACATAATACCTACGTACTATAACTAGGCAAAACAATTGCCAAAAGTCCAAAATATTAAGAAATAAACTTGCATGATTTTTTCATCCGCTACTTGCACCCTGTTCCTACACCTAAGGTCAGGACCATAGGTACTACCTTACCCCAGGGTTAAAGCACAGTTACAGACCACATGTGGCCACCGACCCAATTTTCTCCTATTTCATTTGGGCTTTGGTTTTAGAGTTTTCTCTTGTACTATAAATACCCTTTATGTATTTTTAGTAGAAGTGACACACTTTTGATACTCAAAAATATATTTTGATTGAAAGATCCAATTTTGATATTGGAATTCTCTTGTATTGACTTCAGTTGAATAATTTAGTTATAGTTGTGGGTTCTTACACTTATTATCATTGGGATTTCATCTATTCTTTCGATTAAGAATGTTATCAATTTCTTCACAAGTATGAGTGGCTAAAACCCATAGCTAGGGTTGTCAAAACCTTGGCAGACTAACGAAGTAGGGCAAGTGTTGTTGTTCTAAACCGATACTCATGCATGTATTACTTTATATTCATTATAATAGTTTTTTAATGGGTGAACATATTAGGATCCTGCTTAGATATTACTAATAACTCTAAAAGAGGAGTAGTTACTAGGAAAAGATAATGAAAATAATAATTTTGAGTTTAACTATCAATCCATATTTCTAGGTTCTATCTCCGTAAGATGGTTAGATTTCATCTAATAACTAGAGATTCAAAAGGTAATAGTTAACTGGGATCAAGATAAGACTTAGTAAGACAACATCCTGTGACTCAAAAGGTAAATGGTGAAATCCTTCTACCCATCCAATAGACTATAGAAGTTACATAACTTATCGATTCTTCATGCAAGATATCTGGTTGGTTTACTAAATCACGATAAGACTACAAAGTTTAGAATCCAGGGGGAATAAAATTCTAGTGTTCACCTATATTGATTTGAACCAAACTTAATATAGTTACTTAAGATTACTACATAAACCCCATCCCTTCCCATACTTTACTTTTCTTATTTTGTCCATTGACTACTACTGCTGAGATCTATGATTCCACGTGTTCCCTAGGGATTCAAACCCAATCTTTATTGGGTTGCTATATTTTGAAAGTGATCGTATCATCATCTTAGAGGAGTCATAAAAATTTTGGCTGTGTTGATAAGGAGCATGGTGTTGATTTGTTATTTGAAGTTGTTGTAGTTTTTGGGTTTTTCTTTTTGTTTTTGTTCGTAGTTGGGTATACACTGGTGTATGACTAGCACACGGAGTAGAGGCAATACCTTACTCTCTATTAATCTAAATATAAAGAGGATCCTACAAATACCTAATAGGTTGTCTAAGAAGAAAAGAGATGCACCTCCTGAAAGAGTTTATGATGTTGTACCTCCCCCTCTCCTGAAAGAGTACAAGATATTATTGATTGACAAAATGGTGAGTTGTTACCCCAAGATGAGTTCGAGAGGAGGGCAATGTAAGAAGATTAATGGGGAGATAGGGAGTCAGGCTAACTGAGTTGAGACAAGCAGTAGACTACCCAACAATACTAAATGGAAACCAGAACAGAGCTAGAGGTGCCCGTATTTAAGTAATCCCAGTATATCAATATATGTAGACATATATAGATGATGAAGAAGACTTGGGATATTTTGAGCCATCAAAGACTCGAGCCATAGTTCCTCCTATTTACACCCAGACAACAAGTTTAACATCACGAGCACAATGATCCAGCTCTTAAATCTAACGAGTGTGTTTGTAGATCTACCTACGGATGATTCAAACTTGCACCTTGCAAATTTAAGCGAGATTTGTAGTTTGTATACAAATACAGGGGTGAATAAGGAAGTATTCAGACTGAGTTTGTTCCCCTTCTCACTTACAGGAGAATAATCTTTATGGTTAGAGAACTGCCAAGAGGCTCTATCACTACATAGAACGAGTTATGCAGGCAATTCTTGAATAGGTTCTTTCTCTAAATAATATGTTACAACTTAAGGATGGGATATATAATACGCAGGTGCACTCAGAGTTTATGTACGAGTCATGGTTCAGATTCAAGAAGAAGCTGAGTATAGTGCCCAACCATTAGTTGTCAGGGACGAGCTTACTAGAGATATTCTATAGAGCCCTGACCATCAGATCCAGAGCCATGGCAGACACCATATTTGGAGAAACTTTTATGACACTACATCGGGAGGTAGCTTCAGAGGTATTAGATCAGGTCTATCTCACTAACCGAGGGTGGAAAACTCGGAAGGATAAGAGGGGATCTTGCATTTATGCTACCTGCAACCAAAAAGTAGTTGATGACACAGTAGCACAAGACATTATATTTCTAGGAACTAATATTGGGGTACTAGCAAAGTTGCTTGAAGTAGCGACTTTAGAGTAAGTGAAAGCAGTAGCAACGCAAGGGTCATTTTCTAAAGCGTACTAGTCAGTGTTAAAAGAAAAAGCAAATTATTTGGATTGTCAAATGACGAGTTTTTGAGCCAAAGAATAAGGGAACCAAGGTTGGAACTATTATGATAGATACAAAGAATGTATCAAAGATAAAGATGGTGACTTAAAAAATAAGGATGACTACAGAGAGAAGGGAGATAGGTACATTCCTCCTGGTAGACAAGTTCCAGAATCTACAATGGAAGAGATGCTGGTTAAGCTTATGAAGGGGAAAGAAAATCAAGAGATCAGTCTTAATAAGATTAAGTCCAACATTTAAGGATTGAACCAAAAGTTCAAATCACATGACACTGCTATCAATTAGTTAGAGCACCATTGTGGGAAAATATCAGCAACTTTAAAGCAGAGGCAGCCAGGTACCCTTCCAAGCAACACGGTGAAAAATCCAAAAAATAATGATCATGTACTTGCTATTACTAAGAGGAGTGGTATCACTACTATAGATCCCCTACTACATGCTGTGGAAAATATTGATGATGAGACACAATTATTGAGTTTGGAAAGGTAACATGTGATAAAGGTAAAGTTGCGGAAGAAAAAGGTAAGGGTTCGATCATTGAGCCAGAAATCAATCAAATTATGAGACCACCCCCACCTTATCCTCAGAGATTGAGGACAAAGAAAGAGGAAGGTAAGTTCAAGCAATTTATTAAGATGCTAAAAGAATTAAGCTTGAATATACATCTTCTTCAGGTATTAGAGAAAATGCCTACATATAGAAGGTATATGAAACAATTGGACACAAGAAAGAAAGAAGCAATAATTGAGAATATTGATGGTGTGCACTACGCAATGCAGTCAAGACTAGGACTTTCGCATAAGAAAGGGTGATCCGGATGCATTTACTATACCATACACTATTGGTTATCCCAATTTTCCAAAGCCTTGTGTGTCTTAGGGGCCAGTATTAATTTAATATTATTAGCCGTGTTTAAGAAATTGGGCTTGAAACCTCCTGAATCAACTTTGATGCGACTGTTGATGGCTAACCACATAGTGAAGAAGCTTGTGAGAATCTCATTTAATGTGATTATGTATAACTTTATATTTCTAGTTGACTTTGTCTTCCTAGATTGTGAGGTTGACACCGAGATGCTCATTATATTAGGGAGATTATTTATAGCCACAGGTATATCTATGGTTTACATGGAGAAAGGTGAGCTAAATGTTTTAGTCAATGGTGAGAAGACTATATTCAACATTCAAAAATTAATGAAGTAGCCAACCAATATGAGGATATGTTGATGATATATTAATTATATTGATGGACCTAGAGGATACTCCTATGGGTATGTTGATGAATTTTAATTAATCATGATACCCGCATAGCATCGCAATGATAAATCAAGCATTACATGGGAGGAAAATCATGGGTTTACTGGTAAAGTCTGAGTAACCAACATAGCCACGTTGTGTCATAATGTTAAATCAAGTGCTGAGTGGGAGGCAACCCACTATTTTTAGTGTTCACATTTTTATTATTTTTTCTTTTTGTAGGATTTTAGCTCTTGGAATGACACAAAATATGATAAAAATTGCTACATTAATCAGTTTTCAGGTATGTGGAATGTGTGATCAACCCATCATGGTTACAAGTACCATACGCTAAGTTGAGTAATAAGCCAGAAATTTGAAATTTTAAGGATGAAAAATGGAAAGTTATGGACTTTGGCATCTAATTTTACTTTTGGGACCTCAAAATTAGGTTATGGGACCATAAGTAGCTGGAAAATTTTCAAAATAGCAAGTCCAAATTATAAGAAAGGGGCAAAACTTTTTGTCCTGGTACATGTGTCCAGCACCTGCTAGTCGCAGGTGGCACCTGGGCCTAAAGCCTGATCGCAGGTGGTTGACGTAGGTGGAACCCGTGGGTTGGTCCTTGTTTGCCCAATTTTTAATTCAAATTTTTGGCCACCAATACTTATAGATGACCTAAAATAGCCCCCACCTATATTTAAACAACCTTAACCTCATTCTAGCTTATTCTAATCCTTAAAACTTCACTTGTCTCTTTAAATTCAAACTTTTCTCTTAAACACAAACTAACCCCACACTTAAATAAAGGATATTTTGACACTTATTTGATATACCAACTTGTACCAAGATGCTAAACATAAGTTTCAACATTGGTTTTTCTTGAATTCTTCATTATTCACTTCTGGTTCTTCACAAAAGAGGTAACTTTCTTGGCTCCTAGTAGTCATGTGTTGATCTATTTATTGTTTAAACAAGTCGATATGTGTAT
The DNA here is from genome assembly GCA_030864225.1 of Capsicum baccatum var. pendulum. NCBI lineage: Eukaryota > Viridiplantae > Streptophyta > Magnoliopsida > Solanales > Solanaceae > Capsicum > Capsicum baccatum. Next base: position 203,703,543 of record CM061559.1, on the reverse strand, counting down.
TCCATGGCAAAATATATAGAATCTACCATGCTTGTATGTAGGAGCCTTGAAGTATCCTATATTCATAATATAGGGCCTTGTTTTGAAGAAAAATCTAAAGTTATACCCCATTCAAAAGTTGAACTTGAATGAATAAAAGTAATACCACTAGTTGAGCAGGTTTTTTTTCTTTGAAAGCTATGATTTATGATAGGTGTGTGCACATTGGTCTTGTTGGGATTTCAAATAGGTTATAGGGGTGTGAAAATCGAGGAAAAATTCAAACTTATCAAATTTTGAGTTTTTCTTCAACTTTTGCTATCCCTCACTTTTGTTGGAAACTAACAACTAGTTTTTCAGGTATATATGGAACCTAAAGTGGTGAAGAAGATGAAAGATGGTACCTCAAGGAGAGGGGCAGATTTTTCCAAGCCTAGCAGTTCAGTTGATGAGTACCCGAGTCAGCGATATAGAGACACTATAGTAGGGGTAACCCCTAAAGTCACGAGGGGACAGACGCACTAGGTTGCTCAGTCAGTTACAACCCGACCAAGGATGACATCATCATAAATTTCACCCTCATGCACTCCTTCACCTACTAATGATGATGATAATGAGGAGACAAATTCTGAGTCTACTCCACAGGTTGGTGCTCAGGACCTTTAGTCTGAGGAGGGATCCCAGGATTCATCTAAGGAGGTAAAGTAAGAGGAGTCATCTGTGATGCCCTAGTCTGAGAAGGGTACCGCTACTTATGTACAATAGACAGATGTACCCTAGTCATAGAATGGTACAAAGAAACCTTCCTATAATGTATCAATATAGTAGATTCCCGTTCCAGCACATACCTCAGAGGCACCACCCGTGGAAGGACATCCGAGGTGGTCTATGGAAAAGATGCGAGAGATTATAATATTGGCAGTCGTGTTTGGTAGAAAGGAAATACTATGAGGTGCATTTATGAGTAGCACTAAATTGACCTATCGAGGCTAGATCGAGTACCACAGTTATGGGCGACATTTGATAAATATTATCTAGGGTGGATGACTACGCCACTTAGTTCGTATAGCATGGTGATGGTATGAGAATTTTGTGTATCCTACTGAGCTGCAATAGTCATTCATATGCAAAGTCATCTAGGCTTGGTGATATTTGTGAGGTAGCCACATCTTGATCATACACTATTTAGAGAGGTCAACGTTGATATTTTGATAGAACTATCTGTAGATTAATCTATAGTTGAGTTTGACTACAAACTAAGGGTCACACGTGATTGAAATATCATATAGGAGGCTAATCACCAATAAGAAAGGGTTGAGATAGCAAGGTGAATAGCCAATTAAATTTCACCTTTGGGTGATGTAACCCCATGGATTGAGGAGCATGCTGTGATCAAGAAGGGCCTATTGACATTTAAGGCCAATTATTGGTTACTGCTAATTAGATACTGACTGATGCCTATTATTTTGAATAATACGTTAATGTGGGAGGGAGTAGTAATAGTTTTTTATATAATGTTCGAATATGCTGTTGATTTTGCTTCCATCCTTAGGTATGATTTACATGATAGACCATTTGTGGAATTGATTAATATGTCATCCCTTGCATGATTTAGAGACTATGGTATGAGGTCAGAGTGCCTGAGATCCTTTGAGTAGAAAAGGTGGTACTTGTGACAGCAACTACACAACAAAGACTATAAAGGATCTAGCACGTCCAGGCCATTCTAGGAGACCGAGATAGTAGGTAGCAGTACCATGGGCCCAGAATTAGGGCCAGTAGTTTCCACAGATCTTGATGAGGCACATCGAGGTAATATGGGTATTAGTATTAAGAAGGAGATAGCGAAGTAGAGAGAGGCTCTAAATTCTATTACGCAGGGTGAGGGGACACCATCTACTTCTTCTTCAGCCCTAGCTTCGACCTCAGAGCATATAGGTGTACCTTAAAATACTACTCGCCCATCCACTATAGCTCTTGATTTAGGTATGATCACTATGTCTAGAGAGTTTTTATAGAGGTTTGTGGATAACAAGAGGGCCACCGATGATAGGGTGAGGCTTGATAAGACTGAGATGACAACCCTCTATAAGCAGATGAGATTAGGGGTTAGGACTAGATTTGAGCAGGCAGATGCCTGATAGGAGTCCATATTGAGTACTGCACTATCTTGGTTTTGTGTTGATTTCTCAACACAGTTTGATGAGTTGGAGAGATGGGTTACAACCTGATATAAAGAGACAACTGCACCAAATCTAGCCCAAATAAGGGAGGATTTTGATTTATTACGAGTAGAGGTACTTTTTAACAAAGAGTCGTGTTGCAGCCTCTCCCTCAGTTATAACCCAGATGGTCCAAATATCCTCTCTACATGTACCGAGATAGTTTGATTTTTTTTGCAGAGAATGTTGAGAAGGTTCCAATAGTTGAGGCCAAGAAAGGTCACATAGATGACTTACAGGACCCTGATTTACCATATGACCAGTCCATTAAAAACGCTAGACATATTTTGATAGAGTCTGCATTCAACGATAGGTAGAGGCCTACATCTATACCAACGGGTGCATTATCTAGTAGTGCACCGCCACCACCATCACCTCTGCTAGCTAATATGCCTCCATCTAAGGATGCTTATGTTTCGGGTTCCTAGTATATCCACATATGTTCTTATCTCTCCTCATTTTACTATTATTTAGTACATTGAGGATAGTGCATAGGTTTTAGTTGGAGGTATGTATACCATGCCATTAAGGGTATTTGTTGTCGTGCATTTTTCCCATTGGCCATGGTATGGTTGTAACAACAACAACAACAAACCCAGTGTATTCCCACCTGGTGGGGTCTGGGGGGGACGTAAGATGTACGCAGTCCATACCTCTACCTCTAAAGAAGTAGAAAGGCTATTTCCGATAGACCCCCGGCTCAAGACACGAGATACCACACAAATACATAGTAAAGCACAGAACAAGATTACAAGATTACATAACATAAATACGGCACCCATAAGTAAAAGAAAACAGAGGAAAGCACCCAGATTCGTACTAAAACAAAGAACACGGAATCATAACAAAGATACTACCCCTGCCAAGTAATTCCCTACACTAGCGACCCAAACTGGCCCTAGTCTTCTGCCCTAATTCGTGTCCTCCAGACCTTCCTATCTAGGGTCATGTCCTCGGTGAGCTGTAGCTGCTCCATGTCTCACCTAATCACCTCACCCCAGTACTTCTTTGGCCTACCCCTACCCTACCTAAAACCATCCAATGCTAGCCTCTCACACCTACGAACTGGGGCATCCATGCCCCTCCTCTTCACGTGTCAAAACCATCTCAATCGGACTTCCCGCATCTTGCACTCCACTGGAGTCACACCAACCTTCTCCCTGATAGTCTCATTCCGAACTCTATCCCCTCTAGTCAGGCCACACATCCAGCGCAACATCCGCATTTCTGCCACCTTCATTTTTTGGATGTGGGAATTCTTAACTGGCCAACACTCCGCTCCATACAACATGGCTGGACGGACTACCACCCTGTAGAATTTGCCTTTAAGCTTGGGTGGCACCATCTTATCACACAACACCCCCGACGCGAGCTTTCACTTCATCCATCCCGCCCCAATACGATGCGAGACATCCTAGTCAATCTCACCGTTACCTTGGATCACGGACCTGAGATACTTGAAACTATTCCTCTTACATACCTCATGTGATTCCAGCTTTACTACCACCTCATCCTCCAGCCTCACGTCATTAAACTTGCATTCCAAATACTCTGTCTTACTTCTGCTCAACCTGAACCCTTTAGACTCAAGAGTTTGTCTCCACACCTCTAATTTTTCATTCACCCCCCCTCGAGTCTCATCAATCAGAACTACATCGTCTGCAAAAATCATACACCACGGCACCTCCCTTTGAATACGCTACGTCAACACATCCATTACCAAAGAAATCAAAAAGGGACTAAGAGTAGATCCCTGATGCAATCCTGTCAAGACGGTGAAATGCTCTCAATCTTCTCCCGCCGTCCTCACCTGAGTTTTCACTCCCTCATACATATCCTTAATTGCTCTGATATATGCCCGCGGGACTCCACTCACCTCCAAGCACCTCTAAAGCACCTCCCTGGGGACTTTGTCGTATACCTTCTCCAGGTCGATAAACATCATGTGCAGGTCCTTCTTCCTTTCCCTATACTGTTTCACCAGCCTCCGTTCCAGGTAAATTACCTCCGTCGTCGAGCGGCCAGGCATAAATCCAAACTGGTTTTCCTTAATAGACACTATCCGTCTCAGCCTCACCTCAACCACTCTCTCCCAAATCTTCATAGAGTGACTTAATAACTTAATCCCCCTATAGTTATTGCAACTCTGAATGTCCCCCTTATTCTTATAGAGAGGGATCATGGTACTCCACCTCCAAGCCTCGGGAATCTTTTCTGTCTTGAAAATTTCGTTGAACAGTCCAGTCAACTACCTTACACCAGCCTCTCCAACAAACTTCCAAAACTCCACCGGTATCTCATCCAGCCCCGTCGCCCTACCCCTTCGCATCCTGCGAACAGCCTCTCTAACCTCTTCTACCTTAAAATGTCTACAATAACTAAAATTTCGACACTCCTCTGAGTGCTCCAGTTCCCCTAACACAATAGCTCTATCCCCTTCGTCATTCAAGAACCTACGAAAGTATGACTACCATCTATTTTTAATGTGGCCATCCTCCACCAACACTCTACCGTCCTCCCCCTTAATGCACCTCAACTGGTCGAGGTCACGACCCTTCCTCTCCCTAGCCTTAGCGAGTCTAAACCACTTTTTCTCCCCTCCTTTCCCCTGTAACCCTGCGTACAAGCTCTCAAAAGCGGTCATCTTAGCTGCCATGACAACCAACATATCTAGGATAATTTTGTGCCATATTTTATTTTATTTTCTATTGTGTTTTGTTTTTTTGTAATTAGCAGGGTTTTTAGTATTTTAGGGAGCAGTCATGTTTTGATGGATGTTTGATACCTCTCCAAAACCGTGTGTTTTAGAACTGTCTGAATGTATATAAGTATGAACAATATGGGTCTTGGAATGGCATAGAATTAGCGACATAATAATAACTTGCTAACTATTGCATGAACTAGATAGGTAGTTGTAAGACCCTGTAAAACTGCTAAGTTTAATTCAGTCCTTTAAGCTTGTCAAGGGATCCCAAACTTAGAAAATTCTAAACAACTTCTCGGACTTAGCCTATTTTGGCCATTGAAAGTTGGAAATCTCATCGCTCCATCTTAAGGTCCTTTAATGGGCCGTATTTTAAATAATTCATGATCATAAAGGTCAATAGGTGTTCTCGGACAAGTTTTGGATTTTTCAAAACACATTTAGATTATGTTTGAAGTCCTAAAATAGTGGACCAATGCGATCTTAGAGCGTCGCATCGCCAATCGTATTGGACAACATTTGTACAGGATATAAGAGCAAAAACTCCAGAGGCTCGATGAAATCATGGCTCAACATGTCGAGTATCGCATCGCAGCCATCAATGCGCCGCGTCTCTTATAGCGTCGACACCCAGTTCTTTGTTTTTTCATTAAATGACTAAATTCTCAAGGGCAAAAGGGTCAATTTTCTATCCCTATTTAAGTTACAAACACATAATTCAGCCCTATTTCACCCAAAATTATAGTGGTTTCACTCTCAAATCCATCAAGAACAAGCTTAGGGTTTCCAATTGATGATCCAATTTCAAGAATTTCACCGTTAGTTTTCAAGAATATTCCATCCAAGGTATGCATAGTGTTGATTTATGGATTCCTTTCATCCATGAAGTTCAAGAATCAAGTTTTAAATCATGAATTATGAATATTTTTTTGTGTTTGATTATGTTCATGAGATTTTTGATAATATGATTTAAAGGTGGAATCTCTATGTGTTTTTCATGAAACCACATTCGTATGCAAGTTGTAATCCATGAAGGGAGTTGTTCATAAGGTGCAATTTGATGATTACACCTATGCTCTAAGTTGGGAATGTAAGGTGTTTGGTAAAATGCCTAAGAGGATAGAAATTGTGTATTATATCTCAACTGTAACCCATATGATAAATGCATGCCTTACCCTTACATTCAAATGACTCCCATGCTATTAATATACAATATAGATGTTTGTTTGAATGCTCATGATGTTAGAGTATGAAATTATGATACTTATTATATGCATTCTTACCATGTACAAGTTTATTATAACCATGTGCTTCATGAAATCCCCAACTTATTATATTGTGGTTTGTTGATGTTGGTCATGCATTCAAGAAGTCATGCCTTGTCTGTTTTCTTCTATCGAGTCTTGGGGATATTTGTACCTGACAACTTAGTTGTGTGGCTAGAGCCAGTGTTATGTTTTCATGGTACTCTCAGTCAAGCCATGGTCAATAGAACTCAGTCAGTCATGTGACACAGGAAAACTAAGTAATTTAGTAATATCAGTAGTAATCCGTTAGTCAACGGAACTCAATTAACTTAGTCCAGTTCAATTTAGTTAATCATGTTCAGTGTCTGTTCAGGTGGGAGTAGGATTTAGCACCGAGTCAACCCAAGAATGGGAACTCACTGGCCAGTAGAGGGTGTGATTCTTAGAAGCAATCCTTGCATTCCAGAACTATATAGCCAACATAGGTTGAGACATCTAACCTTCCAGTTGAGGGTTGATGAGGTGGCTTACCTGCCAGTTGAGGGTTCCCACCGTTCTCATTTGTGTACCTGCTAGTTGAGGGTCACTCACAGCTTATCCTTATCGGTGGCGCGGTATTGACACCCTTCAAATTGGGGTTATAGATTGGACCCCCAACTCAGCTATATTACTTTATTTGGGGAATGTCGGTTAGATGACTATTCCCACAATTATAGTTTCAATCTCAGTCTCAGTAATAGAACTCAGATAGTTCTACAAAATTCAAGACTTTTAGATATAGTTAACTCAGAACAGTACAGAACTCAGCTAGTTCCATCAGAACCTAGACTGTCAGATAAAGTCTCTCAGTATCAATTATCAGTAACTCATGTTATCAGTATTCAGACTCAGTGGTCAGTATCATCATGAATTCAGTCACAGTCATCTATTCATGTATGTATTCTCACGTTCATGTTATATGGTCAGTTAGAATTGATCATGTATTCGAATTCCTTGCATTCAAACTACCTCACATGCATAGTTCTATATTCAATCGTACTGACATATTTGCGCTATAGTTTTTTATACCATAGGTTCAGAAGCACAAGCTTCAGAGCATCAATAGTATTCCAGTCTCAGTAGTCAGAATTAGCAGTGAGTCCTCATCCTTCGAGGACATGACTATTACTTTATTGTTTTATTACATAGTCTATTTTAGTAGTTGGAGTTAGTTGGGGACATGTCCCATCAACTCCTTGTTCAAACAGTTCAGTTTTAGAGGCTTTCAGACTATAGTATGTCCAGACTATTTATTTCAGTTCATGTTTTGGTATTGATATACCATAATCTCAGATATTATGCTTTATCTATTTTGAACCTTATGGCGTGTTTTAGTCTATTATTTCTATATTTTATATGATGTTATGTAGTGTACAAGCACAAATATCACTCATGGGTTAACTTGTGGTCCTTCAGGGTCATGAGCATCGTGTAGCATTTTTGATACCAAATTCGGAGCGCTACAGTAGTAGTTGGTAATATTGACTTTGTACCATGTGTGTGTGAAATACTACCTAGTTCCCTTTATGTGTTAAATATAGAAATTGCCTGGTTAGTCTTGCCTAGGTTAAAGTATAGTCGGTTAGGAAAGGATCATAGGCCTTTTTTTTTATTTCAATCCACTTTTAGCCTAAATGACCTTCCCTGTGTTATTTGTATCCTTTAATCCCAGTTTTGAGCCTTGTAGCCTTTTTTTGTTGTTTCACCATTCACCTTCTCATTACCTGAATGTGCAATAAAGAATAAAAAAGAGAAATAAGGGTGGAACTAAAGGAAATTGGCTAGTAAGTGTGACCCCAAGGTTAGTGTAGTGCCAAAGAGTTTTAGTCACTTGATATTTTCATATATACCATACTATCCCCCAAGCCTATATTATAAGCCGAGAAAAGTCCTATGGTAATCCTAACTTGACTATCTGAATGTTAAGGTAAAGAAAACAAGGGCAAGCCTATGGTATTTGACATGAATTGATTGGAACTTTTCTTTTGAGTGTGAGTGTTTCATGACCATCCATGCATTGACATGCATTATTTTATATAAGTGAGTGGGACTTCTTTGTTATGAGGGAACTTGAGTCATATTGCTAGCTATTTGCTTGTTTCGGGTAGTGTAACATATATATAAGAGTGGATGTCTGTTGCTAATGTAATTTCCATACCTTGATACCATTATGACACCATGTTGTGCTTTATTTTCATACATGATTTTAAAAAGTGAGATAGGAGGGGGATGTTGTAATTTGAGTTTAAAGTCTTGACTAACAGCCTTGAAAAACTTAGATTCTCCTAGTTAAGTATCGTTTTTGTTTTTGTTGAGTTTTGTTGCCTGAGAACATAAAAATATTTTAAGTTGAGAATATTGATTTGCTATAGAAATACAGCAATTTTGACGCTTATAAAAAAGAAAATATGCAGGTTTCTGAGGTTATTTTGTTAGATATGATGCTTTTTAGGTATATTTTGTAGGAAATCATGTTTTGGATGTTAGGTTCATGAAAAAATGTGTTTTTGGCTACTTTTTGGAGAAATTTTGGATGTTCGAGACACTTTCCGAATTGTTCGAGATCAAAGAATGTTTGAAAATTGAAGAAGAGTTGAAATGAGGACTCCTGACACTTACCAAGTCAACCTACGGAGCGCATGTCGGACCTACAGACGGCAAGTAGGAAAAGTAAATGCCAGAAGTCCAAAATCCTAAGAGCTAAACTTGTAGTATTTTTTCATCCACTACGTGCACCTTGTACCTATACCCAGGGTTAGAACCATAGTTGCTACCTATGCTCAGGTATAGAGAAGATGTGGCCATCGACCTAATTTTTTCCTATTTCATTCGGGATTTGTTCTATAGATTCATCTTATACTATAAATACCCTTTATATGTTATTTAGTTGAAGTGACACACTTTTTATACGCACAAATACATTATGAATCCAAGATCTGATTTTGATCTTAGGATTCTCTTGTATTGACTTCAATTGATTATTTCAATTACGGTTGTGGGTTTTACACTTATTATCATTGTGATTTCATCTATACTTTTGATTAAGAATGTTATTAATTTCTTCACAAGCATGAGCGGCTAAAATACATAGCTAGGGTTGTGGAAACCCTGATGGACAGATGAAGTAGGGGAAGTGTTTTTGTTCTTCTAAACTGATACTCATGCATGTATTTCTTTATCTTTGTTATAATATTTTTCTTAATGGGTGCACACATTAGAATACTGCCTAGATATTGCTACTTACTCAAAAAGAGGAGTAGTGACTAGGAGAAGATAAAGGCAACAGTAATTTGGAGTTTAGCTGTTGATCTACACTTCTAAGTTTTATGTTAGTAAGATGGTTAGATTTCATCTAATAACTAGAGACTCAAAAGGTAATAGTTAACTAGGATCAAGATACGGGTTAGTAAGGTGACATCTTAAGACTCAAAAGGTAAAGGGTAAAATCCTTTTGCTCGTCCAAAAGACTATAAAAGGTACATAACTTATCGACTTTGCATGCGAGGTATCGAGTTTATTCAACAAAGCACAATAAATCTACGGAATTAAGAAGCCAGGGGAAACACAATCCTAGTGTTAACCTACACTAATTTAAACTTAAGTTAATATAGTAACTTTCTTGAGATTACAAAACAAAAACCCCCCATTTACCTTTCTTGTTCTGCCCATTAAGTACAACTACTGAGATCCACGATTCCACCTGTTCCTATAGGATTTGAACCCAATCTTTGTTGGGTTACTATATTTTGACAACGACCATTTTATCATATGAGAGGAGGTGTTGGTTGGACATCGCCATTCCCCTAAGTGGACTTGGTCTTGCTATAGCAGGAAATTTCTACTATAGTGACATTTTTGTAGTAGGCTACAGGTCTCTATAGCAGGATGAAAAAGTTTAAAGAGTAAATCAATGGGTTTCATGAGCACTCTCAATTCCAAACTGAAGAACTCTCCTTCCCTCTCCAATCAACTTTCTCTAATTGCCAAAATGAAGGTAAATGTCATTCTAACTTTGCCTTCTCACTCTTTTACTTATAATATAGTCATTTATACATTTTAAATCATATAAAACCTGTGGCTTGGGGTTGGTTTTTGAGGTTGAAATTTTTCTAGAATTTGGATGAATTTTTGAAGATTGGTAGCTTATCTTATAGTTAAAACTTCCCCATGGCATTCTAAGCGTATGAATTTATGGAGCTCATGACTAATATGAGGCCTGAATAAGAGTAGAATGTGAAGGGTAATTTTTCTAGATTTCATTGACAATTGAGGCTTGTAGAAGGGTTTAAATACCCTTATTTAAGTATATAATTGTCTTATGACACTACTCATTCTTCATCTATGCTTAAAAACTCAAAAAATAGACTATTTTTGTGAAAAGCACAATTAATGCAGTTGTTTAAATTTTGAGAGAACAAAGGCTGCTATATCATGCCTTATCTTTCTAAGCTAGCCTCGACATAGCAGAGCTATTTCCAATATAATGGTCTTATGGTAGAATAATGCCTTTCGCTATACCAAGAGGTACGCAGTAGTAGCCTTCCTAAAATTTTGAGACTTAGCTTTTTCTGAACATGCAATTATTTGAGTAACTTTATGTATTGTAACTTACTTTTCTCACAATTGTTTTGGCAAAATTACTAACTTCATGACTGAAAATCATGACAATGCTTCCCCACCCTTACAAAATCAGAGAATGGGTTTCTCTATGAGAATGGATTTCTCATGAGATGCATAGAGAAGGCAACGCCAAACCTTTATAACCAGCTCTAGGATTTTGTTTGGTTGCTATCAGTGGAGAATCCTTGAGATGAGCTCTAGGGCTAGGTTAGGGATTTCTATTTTATCTTCCCAATAGTGCTTTGGGAAGACCCCTACCCCACTATCTTTATTTGAGGAGTACATGTCCCTATTGATGTTGCCACAATCAATGAGGTTATGGGGGTGTCTGATGTCCCCAATACTGAGTACCTAGACAATACCCGAGAGATGGACATATAGGGGTTGAGGGACATACTTATGGCTTATGATGACCTGGAAAAAGTCTAGTATCTAGTCCCAAGAGGATTAGGGGCATACAATTCACTCAGATTCTTAGAGATAGCTAGATCTGGTGACTTAAGAAGATTTGTTCTTTGGGTAACAGTTCTAATGTGATATACCCTTGACCTCTGGTGATGGCTTGTGCACGGGGTATTCAACTGAATGTGTGGACACAAATTGTGATGGAGTGAAAGGGCTTCTTTAAGGCAACAAAAAAGACGCCCTAACTTCTGGGTCTTATTTCTAAGATGTACAGGCATACAGGGGTAACCAGGGAGAATGTTGATAGGGAACTAGAGTGTAACATACCCTTCCATCCTCTCAAGGTAAAGGGTGCGTCTTCCCAAAGCAAGAAAAAAATGAAAACAAGCACTGAGGAGGGAGAGCAACAGAACAACGAAGGATGTGATGATGATTATGAGCCACTCACCTAGCCCCCGATTCACTATGTGCATTTGGAGCCGGACCTGGCTATCGTGATAAGCTTCCCAGAGTAAGATCACTTGCATCCCAAAGGCTTAGCCCCTTTTAGTTCCACATCCCCATCCGCCACTACTCAAGGCTATGCAAAGCTTTGGCAGGCTAGATGAAAAGAACAAGAATTGGTACTCCCAGGATCATAAAGACTATTAAGGTAATGTTCAAGTGTTTTGTTCCTTAAAAGATGTTTCCCGAGCTAGAGATAGGGGATATATGCATGAGTTATACTTCCTAAGTGTCCTGGAAGAAGAGGGAACTAGCTCCTGGAGCCACAGATATGATCATCTTGCTAGATCTCCAAGTACATATTAGCCTACCACCCCTCTTCCCATTTTATTTCTAAAATTTGGACTTGGGTTTCTCCTGTTAGGGGCATGTAAAAAACAATTTCTTTCTATTTTTGCATAGTGGATACTTTTTTTATTAGACTAGTAATAAATACATAATTATTATCTTATGCTATGTGTGTTGCACCGACTATGTGATATCTAGAAGCTTATAAGAAATGTGTTATGGAGAAGTTGGGAATAAAAAGCAAAAAAAAAAAACAGAAAACAATAAGGATTTTGCCTAGGACTATCCAATTATCGCAGCTTGCCTGATTCTACCACAACTTCACCATAATGGGAATATTATTTTTATAGAAGTATCATAGTAATAAGAAAGTGGCCCACTACAGTGGCTTGAAAGATTTTCCCAGTTCTTACAATGCCCCTATCCCCTTTTCCCTGCATAACACTTCTAATCTATATAACAAAATCAAAGATCAATACACAACAATTTGAGTAGGTTAACAATTAATCAAAAAACAATTCTCACACCTTAGTTATAAATTACTAATTCAATATAAATGAACGTGAAAGGCTTTTACCAAAAATGTTAACACTCGTCATGCTCATGCTTTTCACATAGCAACCACTTAAAGCAAAGAAAACTGCATTAGTTAAGCAATTTCATATACTACATTTACATGTACCTTCCACAATGATTCCCATTCAAGAATCAACTATTTACTTAACCACATAGCATGACAATTCTCAATAAACAACACATGGATAACTTACAACACTTCACTTATCATAGATTCTCAATTATCAAATAATTCACAATTCACACTACATCAGTTCAGACAATCTCTTTGATTAATCAAATTTTAGCCAACACTCTTGTTTATCTAAAAAACTCATTTAAGTCATGTTTATGATGGCCACTAAGTGATCATCTAATCATTTAAACATATACCTTACGACCAGATACCAGTTGGAACCTTCTACATTCCAATCCCATTACTTATTTTTCGAAACAAAGTCAGGGGACCTCCATTTATTTCAATTGAGATATCAATTGAAATTGAGAAATACCAAATAGACTCCACACATACAAACAATCATATAGGACAACACAAGAGGAAATAAAGAAGGGAACAATTCCAAGAATGTCTCACAGCTTCTCAAAGATTATATATGGATGTCACACATTAATTTGTAGGACTTTACCTGAACTTTTCTCTTATATTGGGAGGCCAATAACCTAGGCTCGGATACCAACAGTCACAATCCCACTAAGCGGATCGTGAGGGAACCTACTATAATCCACCTAGATAGGAGAGCTCTTACCACCCAATAAAATCATAAAATAAAATCATCGAACCTTTCAACTATTACAAAACTTTTAATAATTCTCTAATGCATAAAAAATACTTTACCCCAAAAATCTAGTTTAAACATAAATAAGGGCTACTTGAAGAAAAGACTAATAACCAAGAAACATCTTTCACCATAAGAATGTGAAGACAAAAACTACTGAAGAATCTCTATTTGTAAAAAGTAATGAAATCCAAACTGATCCTGCAATAGGCTAAACTCCTTAAAGGGGTATAATAAGAGTATCATCAGGACAACCAATATGTACTTGTAAGCATCATAGACCGATTCAAGTTAAATCACATAACCGCAATATAAATATTCAAAATAAAAAATACAATTAATTAAATAAGAAATCAAATTAAACTTTCATACTTTCATTCAACGCCCTCCTAATTTTATACTCTTTTCATTAGATGCTAACTCACCTCAAATAAGTGTACACTAGTCCACGAGTCAACTATCAAACAACTTTTACTTCTAATAGATTATATCTCAACACTTTCTACCACCTCTAGCTATGTACCTACCACTTTCTCAATTCAAGAATCCAATAGCACATAAACACTACAAATTGCCAAACCACAAGTAATTAGTAAATTCTAACTCATTTATAATCATACCTATGGGGATACTGTCATGATCCGAGACTACCCTCTAGTCGCAACAACGGTGGTTACGGTCATAATTGACCACAAGTTAAACCATGAGCAAGTACCTGCTATGAGAACTGAGTAAATTGATAATGAACAACATATGCAGAAACAACTGAGTAAAGCCATAAGGTTTAAAAATACCTAAAATACTGATAAATCATAAATATGAGCATCTTAGAACATACTAAAAAGACTGATAAAATAACTAATAAACTGACTAACTATCTGTATATCTATAAAGCCTCTAACTGACTAACTGGAAAGTTGATGGGACAAACCCCCAACTAACTCCAAACTGACTCAAATAGAGAAATATTGAAATACTGAATTAAGATAGATTTGTCCTTGAAAGATGAGAACTCACCACTACTACTCCTGCTGAACTTATCTAAGCACGGTCAGAGACCGAGCATTCAATCCTATGATATAAGACATCATAGTACAAAAAAAGTATGTGGTCAGTACTTTGAATGTACTAGTATATGAGATAAGGTTAGGCTGAAATGCATATGTTCATGTGAATGAAATACTAACTAGATTAATAGTATAAGATAACTGAATATGCATGAAATAATGACTGGCTGAGTAACATAAGATAATGACTGATACATAATATGCACGAGATCTATAAAAACTGAAAACGCATTACCAAGCTTATAAACTGATATTGAAGTAGACTGTAAACTAAAATACTGGTAACTAAATGACTGATAAATTGTATGCTATGGTCAAGCACATCTGAACTAAATTCTGCACTTACTACTAAAATGGGACTGTAGGAGCTAGCTATAACCAACATACCTCAAATCTATTGTTGGGGTCGAACTTGTAACCCTAGTTTGAAGGGTGTTAGTACTATTCCATGGGTACTAATACTAGCTGTGTGGATCAACTAATCTGATGTCCCAAAGGACTAGGGTGTCATGCCTAACTGACGGGGGACCCCTCAAAGTCTACGATGTAACCATAGGTATGAAACTTAGAGACTGCTACCAATGTCTCATGCCTAACTGACGGGGAAGACAAATGCCTCTTGCCTAACTAACGGGAGAGATGCCATCCCTATGTTCACTCAGTGATAAGATTTACTCCCAATTGAGAGACACTGATTAATGGACTAAACTGATCTTAACTGAACCATTCAACTAGTCATAATAACTGACTAAATGATAAGGATAATGGTTTATTTAAAACCATTTTGTAAATACTGAAACTATGTAAACAACTAAATTTCGGGTATTTATAGCCCCCAACATTGAATGAGAATAAGAATAAGGACAGATGAAAACTTTGAAACCATAATGGGAAATCATTATTCATAATCCATCACTTTGGCATTTCATCAAACACAATAAGGTCATGAACTTAAACATAGGAATGGGAAAGTCGTGTAAAAATAACACAATTACAGTACTAAACCATGAGTTAGGTATTTAACATGAAAATATCATCATTTAACATGTCAAGGTCCCATTCCATCAAAATACTTGTAAACACAATACAAAATAAAAAAATTCGCATGAGCTTTATGGAGGTAATTCATCATAAGCATGTAAAATTTCATAATAACTCATAATGTAATATCAAAATAGGTTCTTGGACTACATGGGTGAAAAGCACCCATCGATGAATATCACACATACCCCACTTGACAATTTCATGAAGAGTCTTGAAGATTTTCTTAAGGCTTGAGCTTGAATTCTTTGATTTTATTGAAGGGGTTAAGGTTTGTTCTTGAGAGAGAAATTGATTTCTTTTAGAGGATTTGTCAATAAAGGGGCAAATAATTCTCCTAGGGAACCTAAATTCGTGTTATGGATGAGTTTGGGTGAGGGAAATTGACCCAAATACCTCTAATGATGAGGGTTTAAAAAGCTGAAGAAGACTACCAAATGCAGTGCGACCCCTGGCTGGGTGAAGCAGCCAATGCGGCGTGACCCCTAGCTGGGTCAAGCAGCCAACGCGGTGCGACCCCTAGCTGGGTCAAGTAACCAACGCGATGAAACTCCAAGCCTGGGTCAACTACCTATGGAGGCGCAGCACTATCACAATGCCTTGTTGTTTTGGACATCCAAACACGGTCCAAACCTCGTATAAAAGTTCTGAAACTTCCTTGAGACATACCTTTGACCTCCTTAAACATGAATCAACATAGAAATCAATATTTCGAGATCAGGAAGGACAAACTAAAAATCCTCAAAGACTAGAGGTCTTGAAATGGCAAAGTCCTTAACACTTAGTGAACTTTCAAGGCTCTGGACCCCATAGCATGAACTAAGAGTTAAAACGAGCTAAAAGATACCCACCAATTAGGGGCAACATGCGTATTACCTTCACACATATATTCATACTTAATTTGGATAAAACGACATCTTAAGCTTATAGAACCAAACCAAAGATACCTCTACACAGTCAAGTCAAGTAAATAGGAAAGCATGAAATAAGCACAATTATTCAACCAGATCAATACCATGACTCATAACATTAACATCAACCTCACCATAATTTCCTATTCATGGTAGTTTAATGATAATTACGCTTTCTAACTAAATAAATAGCCCAGAGCACTCATGAATTTGTATACCAACAGTATTATCAATCTATTCACTCAAGGAACCTAAATAAAAACAATAATACAACTAGTCCATTCATGGAACCATCATTCTCATTAGTAAAGTGTACACACATGCTACAAGTGTTATAAATGTCCACTATTCATGCTCTTTAAGGGACGAGATCTATCCATGTACTAATAATTTATACATCTAGTGTCCTCATCCTTATGCCAAAACAAGTATTGTATCACCCTTATTCCAACATCCTCACCCTTATACTCTATGAATTCCACTAATTCTGTGATGATTACCTTTACTGGTTAAACTCACAATATCAATCCATGTCAAAATATATTGAATCATAACAAGAGGTAACACAATAACACTTGTATTTCAAAAAAAGTCTGTTTACACAATCTCATTTTTAGTGATTAAACAACTAATATTATCCATCAATTCAATATACACATCATGCATTGGAATAAGAATGCAAAGAGGTAGTTAATATGCATACATAAACTATATTGTGTTTCAACTATAATTCAACCATCACCTACCTCTTGCCACCTATAATGATATTTGCAGCCTAATGATACATATAATAGGTAGTCAAACATTGTCTTAGAATTTACCTTAGATCATCTACATTTAGAATACACACCCTACTATTTTATTTCACACTTTATTACACCCAACCTTCTATCTTAACTTGAATTCATCATTAAATTACACAATCAATTCATTAAACTTGGAACCATGCATTCACATCCCATTAAACCGATACCTATCAAATTAACCACACCATATAATCATAACCCAATGTTTTAACTCACTAATCAATTAATTATCCACAAGGAATGGAAGGTAGCATCAATAATATTATGATACTTATTCAAGAAAATCCATTTTATTTGCATAACCATAATTTCCACGACCCAAAATAGGCATGTGATGGAAAATGTGCACCCTCCAGTTTAAGTAAGCCTAACCTAACCCAAAAATACAATTTAAGAATAGAGAAGCCGAAGACTAGAAAAATAATCCCATAATACAATCAAAGAAGAAATAATATTCATGATACATTCATGGGTCTGGTTGTTAATAATACAAACCTCTAATATTGATTTGAAACAAGTAAACTCAGATATCGTGTAAGAAAAAGTAAGCACAAGACAATAAGAAAGAGATTCGAGTTAGCTTGAAGTCCGTCTATCACTACCTCAATCTCCATAATGTCAAATATAGTAAGAAATGATCTATAAACTGCTACTCGATCCAATACCTATACGGAGTGTAGAAAAAATAAGAAAAAAGGAATGAAAATCAAGGGTGAGTGTGAAAATCCACGTGTACTCGGCAAGCATTATCGATAACCGACCCTAATTCAAAGTAATGGCAAGAACCACCACACCGGCTACCCAAGGTTTCAAATTCATCTATAACTCTTCAAATCATAATACTTAATCCTAAGAGGGTAAACCAAAACAACAGTCAACAGCCATATCCAGAATAGGGTAGGCACTATAACTTAGGTGAGTCAACACTAGGGACTTAGGGACTTCATGATCCACAATTAGAGATAAACACTTATACAAAAGACTCATTACACAATATATACATTTTAAGCTTAATCACATTATATTGACCAACAATTATGGTATCAAATAAGGAAATATTATATAAAGATTCAATATTTTGTCATCGAAGGTGCAATCCAATGATCTCAAATTAATCCATAACCTCACCCCAAGTCTCATAATATCTTAACCCCAAATCTATATATGATGATGTAAAGTAATTCAATGAAGTGAAATAGATTCTCAAAATACATATCACAAATAAGTTTCTAATATTATAATACAGTACAAAAGTACATGCTAACACGGTATCAACCATACCAAGAAGGATAGTGAAATGCAAGTGATACAATGCAATATAGTGATGATAATGATGATGGTGATGATGTGATATGCTCGAGGATATCTCATAACCTTGGTATTCACCTATTGAGGACTACTTTTAAGGTAGGACCCATGGTGGGTTAGCAACTCATATACAATCTCAATAACCAATCCAGTCTCAATATCCATATCTCAACTTTAAATTATGAACTTCAGCTTTGATGGTGTCACATTTCTATAAGAAAAACTAGTATTTCTACAATAGTATCAATGTGGCATGAATGCATGTATGCTATGAGGATGTAATTCTCACAACCAAACTAGTATAAAGTTCT
Source organism: Capsicum baccatum var. pendulum (assembly GCA_030864225.1). Taxonomy (NCBI): domain Eukaryota; kingdom Viridiplantae; phylum Streptophyta; class Magnoliopsida; order Solanales; family Solanaceae; genus Capsicum; species Capsicum baccatum. The sequence goes on along the minus strand of CM061559.1, from coordinate 203,684,739 downwards.
CAAATATATTCATCAGATATACACATGATCTCAGAATTCACTCAATATGTCAACCATCCACCAAGTCATTTCAATATGCAATAAAGGCATCATTAAAGTCATTTCAAGCCTCCACTCAGGCATTATGTCAACTTCTAAGGCATAAAATGCAACTACAAGGCCAATAATATCAGAAAAAGCCCCAACACTGGAAACACACAACAAATATCATCTCAAGTCACCACCACCAACAATTTAAGCCCCTACACAGACTCACAATAATAATAATAAATGATTAAGCCCCCACACGATATACAAACCTAATTAATTACTAAAGTCTATATATATTTCATATAAGTTCCACATGTCAATAAAAAATAAATACAAAACCCAATGACAAAAATACTGCAAAACTATCCAACCTAGCTCGTTCATACAATAAGCCTCAACTACCAACGTGAGATCATTTATACTCTAGGCATTATCAACGGCTCGATCATTCTATCATTTTAGTAATAACATAATTGTCCTCAAGAGTTTGTTGAACCCCAATCATCATAATAAATGCTGCTATACAAGTTCTAAATCCATAAAGTAAGCATCCAGGAATAATAATCCAAACCTAAGTTATTAACTATAATCTATTCTAAGGTTATTTATAAGTAATAATACTAACTAAGGCAATAAACTAACTACAAACCATTATTAAGACTCTGATACCAATGGATATGCTTGCCATGTCATCTAAGAGGAACCCCCATCCTAAATGAATTACAACATACCAATAATCAAGCAAATAACACAAACAATTTAGAAAAAAGATCAAGGTACATCTCAACTTGCCTTAACCAAAGATCCACAAATATAAATACTTTATAAATCCACAATCGGAATATCAAAACCTTTGAAACATCTCCAACAATGACCAAACCTTCAAATATGATATCTACACAATAAAAGAAAGCCAATGATATTCATATTGACTTTATGCAAGATGGGTCTGAAAACAGACCCTGAAAATGGGTTCGAAAATAAAAAGGTTAAAATTGGAATTTTACTTTTGAAATATGTTTCCCATATTCATAGGTGTCTACAATTGAAAGCCTACATAAAAATGAGTTAAAAAATGGGTTCAAATCAAAGAAAAACTATTTTCATGCTTTACTAGCAAAACACCCCCCAAAATCAATTTTGAAATCAACAATTTAAAGTTGTTTTAGAGATTATATTGATGGAAAATGATAAGTATGAGATTACAAAACCTACCCAGAAAAAAAAATCTCGAAATCGCCCATTGGAATCACCCAAATTCGACCTCCCAAGCCCGAAATGGTTAAAATGGTATTTTGATTCTCAACTTAGGTAGAAATCTTGACAAATAAAATAAAAATTCTTAGTAAATGCAAGAAATATATTTATAATTGTATAGAAAATGATTATACGAGAAAAACGCAACGAGAATCATCAAAACGGAAGCTTCCTAGCTCCATATATATCAAAAATATAAAATATATCATTTTTAAGTCTCAAACATCAACGATGGAGGGGAATGCAACACAACGTTAACTTTCACGATTAGGTCAAATGGTGAAAGTATCATGATCGTGGACAAAAGTTTTCTTTCGTGACCACGCCAGTAGCAATAATTTCAAAAACTTATTTTTGACCCCCGAAACTCATTTGAAACCTTATGAACCTGATCTAATAGAGAAAATTGATTGTAAAACATGTTCCGGATCCAATAGAATCATCAAATTTACGAAAACGGTCTTTATCACAAAATTGAACCCCAAAACTATATTTACACTAAATTTGAACCAAGGGTCGAAATGGTATCTAAAAGCTATAAAACCTAACCAATCCCACCACTATACCAAATTTGACATTTGGGATCTGCTGGCACTTGGATTCGAAATGTTGAATTTTCTATTAGGCGCTCGAATCTCGATATGATGACCAGATTCATCTATCTCATAAAGCCTCCCAAGGACCTCAAACTCACCTGAAATCATTCTGAAGGCCTTCAAAATCATGCCAATCATTTTTGCAACTCATAAACCAAATAACACAACCATGGGGAGGGATAAAATGGGTAAAACATATAAAACGATAAATCATCCAAATTCAAATCATTACAACATTCACCACTAATATTCACGTTCATCATAGAAAGTACAAGCGAGAAATCCAAAAACAAGAATAATGGAGGAAAAATACGTTTGAGAAACATCAATGAAGCACTCCCAGGTGGAGTCACAAGAAGAGAACTAGCAGTCATACCATGGAACTAGAAATTTATCATATAAGGACTCACTAGGTTATAACACAAGCATCCACAAGTTAAATCATCAATTAAATTGAATTTCGAATCTCGAAACTTTCTCTATATCAATGACTAAGTCCAACATAACAGAAGTCTAGATATGCACTACTAATATTAAACTTGACCAAGGCACCACTGGACACTACCTACAACCACAAGACCAAAAATCATCCTCAGACCCACAAAAGCCAAGGGATCTATAAAACATAAAACTACTCACCAAAAAACTAGCTCAACCTATTTGAGGTCGATACTATCAGATCGACTCACACAGCTCAATGCCACAAGCTAAATTGCAAAGATGAAGTTCGATCTCAAACCTATACCAAAAATCAAAAGACCACACTTTACACTCATAGGTCACTAATCCACCATCACACATTTATGCTCAACCCTTATGGTATATAAGAACCACTAATAAAACTATTTATACCAAGGATATGAAATAACTAAAATATATCAAATACATAATCAACCCATCATGGTGGCACATGCAATCCTCAATATTTGAAAACGATCAAACAACCCAAAGTCCTCAAAAACTTGATGTTTATATACCATTTACACAAAATCTATAAAAAGACATAGAATGCTCAAGCAAGACATCATAATATCCCATGCAATCATTATGATCAAGTGAAATCAGTCACTCCCTCAATGATCTGGTAGAACAAAAAGCTTATGCAACTACACACTCATAAGTAACCTATCATACTAGAGTGTATCAAATCATGGAGAAAGTGCAACAACCACTATTTCTCTATGATGAATGCTCAAATCTCAATTGAAACTTGGAAAGAAGTACTACTACACTTTACACAGCTACTGATAATCCACAATACAGAACCCTAAATTTTTATCTCATGCCTATACCTGAACTCTGAACATAACCAATTTCCTTAAGAATGAGGATTCTTATCTTTTCCTTGACTCTCTTTCCATTCCTTAATACAAAAGTCGTAGACTAATAAGATACAACTTAAACCTACTCAATTCCCATTCAGCATTGTTTCGCACAATATCCATGAAGAATAACATACATACAAATTGAAGCTTATGAGAAAAATATTCTATCAAGCCACTTAGCTATGAGAGTAAAGAATGCTACACACTAGGTGCCTATTTCTATTTGAAAATCTCCCAAAGTCAAAAGCAAAAATCCTAAAGAGCTAAAATCCTTCAACTCGAATCAAAGAGTGTCTCAATATTAAATAGGATATCAAAGCAAGAAAAAGGTAAATACTAAGGAACTAGCAAATTGCAAGGCCCAAACTCTTGAAACATTTCCTTAACCAATGAAAATTCTTTACTCACCATCCTTTCAAATCAGGCATATCATATGTCTAGGCTATTAATCGGTCTAAACTAATAATTACCATTATGCATGCTATAATCCAAGATGCTAAAACTATAAGACCAATCTATTCTGCACTTTAAAGGACACCAAAATTTGAGAATCAATCAACCACAGCTTCACAACATAACCATCAAAAAACTATACTTAAATCACCAAAATTTACAATACTAAATAAAATATTATAAAAATTAGTGATATACACTAACTAAGTTTCCAACATAGGATTGGCACACCCGATCCACCACTAAGGAAACATCTACGAGTAGCAAATATCAACACCTTCAGTAAAAGTTCACAAATTATACCAAAACTCAAATTCAAACAAATAAACACATAGGAGAATATAGAACCATAGTCAAATACCACTAAGGCTAACAAAGGTGTATCAAGAACCATACCTGTGGCTAACGTACCAAAAACTTCTATCTTGAGTCCATCCTATAGAATAATGTACTAAGATCTAAAATCTCCTAGAGCAATTGGTGAAGCATCTCTTTGTCTATGTTGTGGGAAATCCCTCCTATAATGCCAAAAATTACCACATAAGAAAAAACCCAAAAAAGTTAGAACCCACTGAGTTAGGCTCGAAGAAATCAAATGACCACTCTAATCTAATACTCTTTAAGCATAATCATAAAGATCCTGGCCTCCACCAGGCATATTACTATAATTACTAAATCCTTGGGCCCTCTGACCAGAAAAACTCTCATCTCCGCACAAACTCCTTTAAAAATACTCATGAAAACTGATCCCATGAACGAGAAAGTGATCCACCTTGCCTACTCTCTACACAAGTCCTCTACCACTATCTAGTTGAGAAAAAAAACTAAAAGAAAGTGATGTCTACTCTATTAGAATCAACTAATCCCAACCTATGCAACCTCTCACGACAACCAAGCAAGAAGATATAAGTATCAACCCTAGGATTTCTATCGAACCATGGAGGATCTGTCCATATGAAATCTACATATCTACTCTATCTTTCCATGGACATAAAGGGTAAAGTCACAGGATTTGGAGTAATCCCTAATAATATCTCATCAACACTGGAGAACCCATTGGAGTCAAATATGTATCTGGAGTATAAAACCCAATCATAGCATGCTGAACCAGAATAGAAGACACCCTATGAATGAAACCTATAACTCAAGGAAAAATAAATTCTAAAGCATAGGTTTGGCCATAGGTGGGGACTGAACAAGCCACGACCCCTCTAACTCACTAGACCTACCACCACTAACAACTTAAGAACCTAAAAGGGAAACTCTAACCTGAGCTCTAAGTAATATAGACATACTGATCTGACTACTACTCGAACCCTACTCCTACTACTCATTAAAGAAACAACCTTAGGATCTCTAGCCACGAACGAGTGTGTGCTCGCCATTTGTGAGAGATAGTGGATGATAGACCTTTAAGTTAAATAAAATTATGAATGTATGAAGTATAATGAAGAATCGAGAACCTCCAAAATTCAAGTAGCCTCTGAAAGATATATAGAGGATATCTCTGCATCGATCTGGAAGACTCTACTAAAATTTACGTGTACTAATGAGACCAATAAACCTAGGCTCAAATAGTAATTTTGCATGACCCAAAATAGAAACGTGATAGAACCTGTGCACCCTCCAGTATAGGTAACCATAGCCTAACCCAAAAACATAATTAAAGAATAAAGAAGCAGAAGATTAGAAAAATAAGCCCAAAATATAAACATAAAAGAAATAATATTCAGGATACATCCCCAGGCCTGGTTGTAAATAATACAAGCCTCTAATACAAATTTGTAACAAGTATACTGAGGTATCTTATATGTGAAAATAAGCACAAGACAATAAGTTAAAGATTCGGGGAAGCTTGAAGTCCATCTGCCACTACCTCGATCTTCATAATGTCAAATACAGTAAGAAATGATCTACAAGTTTCTACTCAATCTAATACTTACAAGGAGTGTAGAAAATAAGAAAAAGGAAAGAAAAGCAAGGGTGAGTACATAACTCCACGTGTACTCAACAAGCATCATCAATAATCAACCCTAATCTAATGCGGTGGTGAGAGCCACCACACAGACTACCCAAGTTATCAAATTAATCTATAACTCGCCAAATAATAATACTTAATCCTACCAGGGTAACCCAAAATAATGGTCAACAACCATAACAAAAATAGGGTAGGCACTATAACCTACGTGAGTCAACACTAGCCATTTCATGATCCATAATAGAAAGAAACACTTATACAGAACACTAACTACACATCATATACATTTTAGTCTTAACCACAAGATATCAACCAATAATTATAAAAAAAAAGATTATATAAAGATTTAATAATATGTCATCGAAGTTGCAATCCAACAATCTCTCATATTAAGTCATTATCTTACCCCATGTCTCTTAATATCTCAACCCCAAATTAATATAAGATGATGTAAAGTAATACAAAAAAGTTAAATAGATGCTCAAAACACAATATCACAAACAAGTTTCTTACATGATAATACAGTACAAGAGTAAATGCTAACATAATATCAACTATACCAAGAAGTATAACGTAATACAAGTTATGTAGTGCAATGTAGTAAGGATAATAATGATGATGATGGTTTCATATGCTCGATATTATCCTATAATAACCATATTGAACTATCAATCACTATTCCTAAGGTAGGACTCAGGGGAGGGGGATTTGCAACCCACATACAATCTCAATAATCAATTCCATCTCAATATCCATATCTCCTCTCTTGCTTATGAACTTTGGCAGAGGGTTGTTAAAGGTGCCACATTTCTATATGAAAAAATAGTATTTCCATATTGGTACCTATGTCTTAGTAATATATGTATGATATGAGGAAGTAATGCTCATAACCAAACTAGTATGAAGATCTTGAATCCATTCATTACGTATACACATGACCTCTGAATTTACTCAATATGTCAACCATCCATGATTTAATATAAGTAATGTTCCACTGGAACAAAATGTAACTACAAGGCTAATAATATTAGAAAAAGTCTCCACATTCTCAACACTAAATGAATATCCTCTCAAGCCACCACCAATAATATAAGCCCCTACACAAAGTCACAACAGTAATAATAGATTATTAAGCCCCCACATCGCATGAAAATGTAATTAAAAACTCAAGTCCATAGATATTTCATATAAGTTCCACATAAAAACACAAAATTAATACAAATCCAATGAAAACAATACTGCAAAACTACCCAAACCTAGCTCGCTCATACATTATGCCTCAACAACCAATACAAGCTTATTTATACTATAAGCATTATCTAAGGCTCGATTATTCTATTATTTTAGTAAAAACATAATTATCCCTTAGAGTTCGCTAAACCCCAATCATCATAATAAAGTCCTATATACAAGTTCTAAATCCCCAAAGTAATCATTCACTAATAATAATCCAGAGTTATTAACTATAATCAATTCTAAAATTATATGCTAGCAATAATACTAACTAATTAAGGCAATAAAAAAACTAGAGATCATTATTAAGACTCCATATAATGCCCCAAATTTGGTATCCAGAATGTTACACGGTGCTTATGACCCTGAAGGACCATAAGCTAACCTATGACTGATATCTGTAACTGAACATTGAATAATATACTATAATTATGTAGAGTATAAGTTGTAAGCCACAAAGTTCAAAACAAATTCTATAATGGGGTAAACAATACCCAAAACTAAAATAAACTTTCTGAAATATGATGTAGTCTGAAAGCCTCTAAACTATCTAAAATCTATGGAGTTAATAGGATATGTCCCCCACTAACTCTGAACACTAAAATAATAACGTAATAAAATAATCATTATATCCTCAAATAATGAGGACTCACTGCTAGTTTGGCTGATGAACGTCTGATCTACTAAGGATGCTCGGGAGCTCGTGCTTATAAACCTATGGTATAAAACACCATAGCGCAAATACTTTAGTATGTTGAATGTATTCGTATACGAGTGATGTAAGATGAATGCAATAGTTCATATGCACTAACAATACTAACGACTAAATAACATGAATGTGAGAATACATGCATGAATACATAACTGTAATTGAGATTATGATAACATTGACTCATGAATCTGATAATGTGGATTTTCTGATATTTGAGTACCAACATTGGGATACTGAATGACTAAGTCTATTGACTATTGAGGAACTAATTACATATAACTGATAAAAGAATGACTATTTCTGACATTTCTGATTATGAAAAATTGGTCTAATTGACTATTTCTGATAGTCTTGAAATCTGAATACTGGTAATATGAATTTCATATAATTAATATACTATTAAGAGGATGACTGTGTCTAAAAGTCCTAAAATATGATGGAACTAGTTGAGTTTCATACTGAGTTGTGCAACTGTATCTGATAGTCCTAATTTCTACAGAACTGGACTGAGTTCTATTCTAAAGACTGAATCTAAAACTAAGATTGTGGGAGGTAATCATCTATCCAACATTCCCTGAATATGAACTAGTGGGGTCCAACCTGTAACCCCAGCTGGAAGGGTATCAGTACTGTGCTACGGGTAAAGACAAGCTATGAGTAAACCCTCCCTGACAGGGAGCTCTTCCGTCAACCCCTTTGTAAGAAAAACTCAAAGGAGATGTATAGTCCCTAGACTCATAGAGGTACATCTCAACCTAATCTGGCTACGTAGTTTTGGAATGCAGGTATTGCTACTAAGGATCACACTCTCTACTAGCTGACTGTGTGTGTCCTCATCCCTGGGTTCCCTTGGTGCTGAATCCTACCCCCAACTGAATAGACACAGAACTAATTTCCTAGTTCATACTAGGCTGGACTGATCTGTTACTGATTTTACTAACTGATACAATGCTACTGAGTTCTACTAGCTAACTAATTTTAATAAGGTCTAAACTGAATACTACTGAGATATGATGACTGATTAAGATCACTGAGATTCTTGAGATTACTGAATGGGACTGGACTGATACTGAGTTTATAAAGTTTTCCTGAGTCATATGACTGACTGAATTCTACTGATCATAGCTTGACTGAGAGTATGATAAACACATTACATTGGCTCTAGGAACATAACTAAATTGTCGAGTACAAGTACCCCTAGGACTCGATAGCATGAAACTGAAAAGGCTTTACACTTCTTGAACATATAACCACAATCAACAATTCATAATACAATAAGTTGGGAATTTCAGGAAGTACATGGTTATCATAGTCTTGTATATTGAAGGACTGCATATAATCAATGTCATAATTCCATATTCTAGCATCATGGATATTTCAAAAACATCTACATTGCACATCAATAGCATGAGAGTCATTTGAATATAAGAGTAAAACATGAATCCATCGCTTAAGTCACAATTGAGCTATATTACATAATTTATAGTATCTTAGGTATTTTGTCAAACACTAAAGGTGCATGACTTAGAGCATGGCATAATCATCAAATTAAGATAGCATAACCAACTAAAATTCATGGTTTTCAACTCACATGCTAACATATTCTAAAAAAAACACATAAATATTCCAACTTGAGAGTCATACAACAACAACCACATGAACATAATCAATACATAGCATGAATATCATAATTCATAGTTAAAGACTTGATTATTGGGCTTCATGGATGGAAGGAATCTATGAATGAACACTATACATACCTGAGTTAATGAATTTGGAAGGATTGATGGAGAGTTCTTGTGATTTGGCCCTTGAAATTGAGAGTTAAGATTCTTGTTATTGAGAGAGAAGGATTTTGTTCTTGAGAGAGTGAGGAAAAGTGATGTAATAGGGTTTTTAGGGCATAATTTTGTGGTTAAAGGTTGATCTGGGTCATGAAAAAAGACCCAATTTCCCTTAGAAGGTTTTTATTTTTCATCACTGAAAACCCAATTTGCGAACCTAGCGCGATGTGTTGCAATCGCGTCGTGCCACTGGAAATTACAAACTGGGAACTAGGCTGATGGTGCGACATAGTGAAATCACATTGCAATACTAGATGGGACCTATAATCTTACCGCGAAGTGGTGGTATCGCGTTGAGACACTGGAAATTGATAACTCTAGATTTGAGCCTTGGCACGATGCGCCATAATTGCAGAGGCCCACTGGATTTTGCTGATTGCCATTTTGGCATGCTCCACGAAGTATTGATGGCTCAGGTGGCTTACTGTCTTGCTAAAATGGCTCTAACTCTTTGCTCGGGTGTCGGATTTTGGCGAATTTGATATCGATGGAGAGCTTATTAAAATTCCCACACAACAAGAAGTCAAAATCTTGAAAATTCCACATATATAAAGGTGGATTCATCTTTTAAAGAAAGTCTTTAATAATTTTAGGATGAATTTAAGTTTGGTAGAAGTACGTGATATTACAATATCTCCCCTTTGGGAACATTTATCCTTGAATGAGACTTACTGAAATGGGAGAAATGATAAGTTAAAGTACATAACTGAAAAAATGAACAACTGGAACATGAGAACATGACTGATAATACTGAGATTCATACTGAGCACGCATATCTGATGCATGCTTTTATGACTGAACTGACTCATGAATACATGACTGAGATTTCTGATAACTGAGTTTCTCATAGGGAGAATCCATGTCTGATGCATGAACACATGACTGATCTCATTCATGAGCATATGATTGAATACGTAATGGTAAATGGATACCAAGTTTAAAATAGAAATCGGAGCATAAAACTGGTTTGTAACTAAAATTTGAACATGAAACTAAATAATCTTAAGGAAATCTATAATCTTTGGCTGAGTCTGAATTAGCGGAGAAGAGGTCAGGATACTTGGTTCGCATATCTACTTCTGCTTCTTAAGTATCTCTCTTAATAGACTAATTTCGCGAAAGAACTTTAACTAGAGGGACTCTTTTGTTCCTTATTCTATGAGTCTGGTTGTCAAGGATTTTGACTGGAATCTCTTTATAAGAGAGGTTGTTCTGAATGTCTATTCCCTTAACACGGACTACGACTGCGGGGTCACCTATGTATTTCTTAGGCAATGAGATATGAAAGACCGAATACACTGAAGCTACATCTGCAGGTGACTCGAGATCATAAGCTACTTTTCCAAAGATACTGAGAATTTTAAAGGGAATGACATATCGGGGAATGATCTTTCCCTTCTTGCTGAACCTCTTCACTAGTTTCATGGGAGAGATTTTCAACCATACAAAATTTTCTAACCTCATCTCGAGATCTTTTTTGAACACGCATGAAAGAAAACATGAGAACATGGATGAGTCTGTAAAATATGACATGAACTATGTATCATGAACTGAACTGAGCCATTGAGTACATGGATTATGGCTGATATTGGAGATAGAGGGTCAACCTATGGGTATCCATAACTCCAAATTAGATTTGTTATGCAAAGATAAATTAGAGGGTTTAAGGAATGATGACTTGGGTGTTATAGAGAGTCTCCACCTTGGGAAATTATATCCCTAGAAGAATACTGACTTGATTGAGATACTGAGGAAAATTGGGATGATGCACAGGGCACCTACGAACTGAATCATGATTGAATATATGGGATCTAAAACTGAGACATAATACATGAACTGAGCTGATCTTGCAACTACTGGGACTTTCTATCATGGAATAGTTACATTTCTGAGATTTCTAATAGTAGGAATTGGTGGAAAGAATGGAAACCACACCATATGAACTTGTTGCCTGATTGCTAAACTGAATTATTGGATAATTGATCTAACTCATACTGAAAGCTTATGCATAACTGAAGTACTTCGTCTTTACCTGAGACTACTAAAAATATTTTCTTGAGCATATAGCCTGAATGCCTAAACATACTAACTTATCTGATTAATTGAATGACTGATAGCTGAATAATGGGTTTGCAAGATGGAACTATACTTAGTCTTGAATAACTGGACTATAACTACAGAGCATTATTCATAGAAGATAAGGACTGACTGAGTGACATGAGGTAATAGAGCATGAATTGAGGGTAACTGTATAATTTGAGAATGCAACACCAAAAGTATAACACAATTCTGGAATAGTCTTGTAAACTGAGGTACTGAAAGACTGACAACTGAGTGACTGATAACTGTACTCTATGGTCGAGTAAACTTAAAACTGAATTGAGTTACTAACCCGATTAATGGGCTAGAACTGGGACTAAGATTGTAGCAAAGATGATAATTGAGACTGTAACTATAACTAAGACTATAGCTGGGATTGAATACTGGTTTTTGATAACTAAGGTTTAGACTGGTACTGAAGTACTGAATTCTAATGGCTAAGTAACTAATAACTGAAAGCCATGCTTTTGTAGGTCTATCTGAATCATTTACTGAATATTGATTACTGAATTAACTCTAAAACTGAGACTCGAGGGATAGAACATTATCCCAATGGATTTACCAAGGGATCTAAACTGAGGGTATACGTGACATAGTCTGAGTTTGGCTGATCATTAGGAGTGGAGCATGAATCATATGGGATTAACATACTGTAAGACAGGATACGAGTGGATAAGTTGTTTTTGTACTCACGTAACATGATTCGTAACACTGAGTAAGCCAAAACTCCTCATACTAGGAACTTTAAACACACACTATTTAATGGAAAGTGCGTGAATATAAGCTAGGTATATGGAATTGTCACATAAAGCATGCGTAAGTATCATGATAATTGAAGCACAAAACTTCGTATTGAGATAGGAATGGGCCAGGAATCATTTTCCCTTAATGATTTTCTACACATACTGGTATTACTTCTAGAATCCTAAAGGCCTGACTTTCTGAGACATCATAATCGGATAGTTCCTGTAAACCTGTCAGGCTATATTAGACTGAATCACTAGGATAGAGACTGGAAAAGGTCCTGTTAACATTTGTTCTGAACTTAAAGTTACAGAAGAAATAGAAGCTCTTGAATCTGAAAAAGCATAAACATGCAAGTGAAAGAACTGTAACATACTAGTGACTACACCAGGAGAAATTTCCTGATCTTGTCGAGACTGAAATGCATAGAGTCTATTTGGGAATTGCCCACTTATAGCGCTGGAATTGGCACCCTGCTGATTCGAGTAACCGAACTGAGCTAAAGGATGATTGTGCTAACTTTGTGGATTGGTCTTAGGACAGTCTCATACCTTGTGACCTAACTTGCCATATCTCAAACATACATTACTACCAGCTCTATACATACCCTTATGATACTTACCACATTTTTTGTAAAACGGATAAGTGCGAATAATGCTTGCACTATTTTGATATTTGGATCCTGACGCCCTATCTTTTCTACCATTTCTAAAATTAGGAGCTAAAGCACTAGGTGAGGAAGGATCTGGAACTAAAAATTATTTCTATGCTGATAACCGTTTCCACCCTGCGACCCTGGCAGAGAAAAACTATAACTACCTATTCTGACTCTCTTATTCTCTCCTTCTTTCTTTGTAAGTTTCTGCTCCTCAATCTATTGAGAATGGACCATAAGCCTGGAAATGTCCATCTTATTAATCAACATCGCAATCCTACACTCCTTAACCACTCTACCTAAAACTCCAGACATAAACTTACTCATTCTGCATCTACTGTCTGCTACTACATAGGTCACAAACCTAGTTAACTGGGTGAACTTGAGGGAGTATTCTTTTACATTCATTCTACCTTGTTTGAGATTGATGAACTCTAACACTTTGGCTTCTTTCTTCTCTAGGGGAAATAATTTATCTAAGAAGGTTGTAGCAAACTCTTCCCATTCTATGGGCCCTGCATCTATACCCCTATCTACCTTTCACTGTTTAAACCATGTATGGGCTATATCTTGTAGCTGATAAGTGGCTAACTCTGCACTCTTACTGGAAGTCACTTCGATGATTTCTATGACTTTCTAAAATTGGTCAAGGAACTCCTGTGGATATTCTTCAAACTTAGAACCTGATAATAAGGGAGGATTCATTTGGGTGAAGTCCTGAATCTTGGCTGCAGCTGAATTAGCCACTGGCTGATCGAAACAGCAGTTGGCCATTCATTCTACATTGTGACTAAATTGGATAGAGTAATAAATGCAATCCTGAATTTTGCATGGGAAACATGTTCTTCCAGGGAATCTTCCTGAATGGACTGAGGTGTTGACTAATAACTAATTCTTCTTTCGCTAGCCCCTTTGGAAGGCATATTCTATAAGCGAGAGGAAAAAGCAAATTATACTAAGAAATTAATTGGAGATTATGCTCACTACATGAACTGAAAACTGAAAGAAGGGAAACTATTCCTAAAACATCTCATAGCCTCCTACATATAAGTGTGGTGACCAACACACCCATGCACAAGACTCTACTAGATGTGGCTTTTCAGACATCCTAGGACATTGTTGAACCTTAGAATCTAATACCAAGTTTGTAATGCCCCGAATCTGGTACCCATAATGTTACATGGTGCTCATGACCCTGAAGGACCACAAGCTAACCCATGAATGATATCTATAACTGAGCACTGAATCATATACTGTAATTATGCAGAATAAGTTATAAGGCCATAAGGTTCAAAACTAAACTAATACTGAATATAAAACAATGTTTGTAATGGGGTATAATAATATCTAAAACTAAAATAAACTATCTGAAACATATTATAGTCTGAAAGTCTCTAAACTGTAAAATGTGTGGAGTTGATGGGACATGTCCCCAACTAACTCCGGACTATTAAAATAATAAATTAATAAAATAATTATGCTATCCTCAAATGATGAGGACTCACTGCTAGTTCGGCTGCTAAATGTCTGATCTACTAAGGATGCTCGGGAGCTCATTCTTCTAAACCTATGGTACAAAACACCATAGCGCAAATCTGTCAGTACATTGAATATACTAGTATGCAAGTGAGATAGGCTAAATGCAATGGTTCATATACATGAACAATACTAGCAGACTGAATAACATAAATGTGAGAATACATGCATGAATACATAATTGTAACTGAGATCTTGATAACACTGACTCATAACTTCTGATAATATGGATTTTTTGATATTTGAATACTAATACTAGGATACTAAATGACTAAGTTTATTGAGTATTGAGGAACTGATGTCGTATTACTGATAAAGGAATGACTATTTCTGACAGTTCTAATTATGAAGAATTGGTCTGATTGACTGTATCTGACAGTCTTGAAGTCTGAATACTGGTAACATGAATTTTGTATAATTATATACTATTAACTGGGTGACTGTGTCTAACAATCCTAAAATTTGATAGAACTAGCTGAGTTTCATATTGAGCTGAGCGACTGTATCTGACAGTCCTGATTTTTATAGAACTGGACTGAGTTTTATTATGAAGACTGATTCTGGAACTGAGACTGTGGGAAGTAATCATCTAACCGACATATCACAAATATGAACTGGTGGGGTCCAACCTGTAACCCCAGCAGGAAGGGTGTCAGTACCGTCCCCAGGGTAAAGACAAGTTATGAGTAAACTCTCTCTGACAGAGAGCTTTTCCATCAATCCCTACTATAAGGAAAACTCAAAGGAGATGTATAGTCCCTAGACTCGTAGGGGTACATCTCAACCTACGCTGGCTACGTAGTTCTGGAACGCAGGGATTGCTACTAAGGATCACTCCCTCTAGTAGCTGACAGTGTGTGTCCTCATCCCTGGGTTTACTCAGTGCTAAATCCTACTCCAAATTGAATAGACACAGAACTAATTTCCTAGTTCATACTAGGCTGGATTGATCTGTTACTGATTTTACTGATTAACTAGATTGAACTGAGTTCACTGGATTTCTGTTGACTGACGGAATACTACTGAATTCTATTAACTAACAGAATGCTACTGAGTTCTACTAGCTGACTGAGTTTAATAAGGTTTGAACTGAATACTAATGAAACATGATGACTGACTGAGATCTCTGAGATTCCTAAGATTCCTGAGATTACAAAATGGGACTAGACTGATACTTAGTTTTCCTGAGTCACATGACGGAATGAATTTTACTGATCATGGCTTGACTGGGAGTATCATGAAAACATGACCCTGGCTCTAGGCACACATCTAAATTTTTGGGTACAAGTATCCCCAGGACTCGATAGAATGAAACTGACAAGACTTGACACTTCTTGAACACATAACTAATATCAACAATTCATAATATAATAAGTTGGGAATTTCATGAAGTACATGGTTATCATAATCATGTACATGGAAGGAATGCATATAATCAAAGTCATAGTTCCATATTCTAGCATTATGAGCATTTCAACAATATCTACATTGCACATCAATAGCATGGGAGTCATTTGAACATAAGGGTAAAATATGAATCCATCACTTAAGTCACAATTGAGCTATATTACATTATTTCTAGTCTCTTAGGCATTTTTTCAAATACTCAGGGTGCATGACTTAGAGCATGCCATAATCATAAAATTAACATATCATAACCAAATAAAATTCATGGATTTCAACTCACATGCTAACATATTCTCATAAAAACACATAAATATTCCAACTTAGGAATCATACAACAACAACCACATGAACATAATCAATACATAGAATGAATATCATAATTCATAGCTTAAAACTTGATTCTTGGGCTTCATGGACGAAAGGAATCCATGAATGAACACCATGCATACCTGAGTTAATCAATTTGGAAGGATTGATAGAGATTTCTTTTGATTTAGCCGTTGAATTTTAGATCTAGGGTTCTTGCTCTTGAGAGAAAAAGATTTTGTTCTTGAGAGAAAGTGAAAAAAAGTGATGTAATATGGTTTTTAGGGCATAATTTCATGGTTAAAAGCTGATCTGAATTATAGAAAAATACCTAATTTCCCTTAGAAGATTTTTCTTTTTCCGTTACAGAAAACCCGATTTGGGTACCTGGCACAATGTAACGCTATCTCGTCATGCCACTGGAAATTTCCAACTAGGAACTGGGCTGACGGAGCGATGTGGTGAAATTGCGTTACAATACTGGATGGAACCTGGAATTTTACCACGATGCGGTTGAATCACACTGAGACACTGGAAATTGAAAACTCTAGATTTGAGCCTTGGTGCGATATGCCATAATCGCGGAGGCCTACTGGATTTTGATGATTGCCATTTTGGCATGCTCCGCGATGTGTAGATGGCTAAGGTGGCACACTGTCTTACTAAAATGGCTCTAACTCTTCGTCCGGGTGTCGAATTTGGACGAATTTGATATCAATGGAGAGCTTATTAAAATTCCCACATAATTAAAACTCAAAATCTTGAAAAATTCATGTGTATAAAAGTGGATTCATCTTTCAAAACAAGTCTTTTAATATTTTTGGGATGAATTTAAGTTAGGTAGAAGTACGGGGTATTACACTCCGGTACCAGCGAAGATGCTTGCCAGGAAATCTAAGTGGGACCCCCAACCTAAATGAATCACAACACACTGACAATCAAGAAAATAAAACATAAACACATTGGAGAAAATATAAACGTACAACTCAACTAGCCTTAACCAAAGATCTTCAAATCCAAATACTGTCCAAATCCCCAATCGGAAGCTCAAATCCTTCAAAAAAAAATCAACTATTACAAACCTTTGAATTTGATATCTGCACATCATAAGAAAGCAAACGATACGCATATTAACTATATTCAAGTTGACTCTAAAATCGGATCCAAAAAATTGGTTTGAAAATAAAAGGAGTAAAAATAGAATTTTATTTAAGAAATGTGTTCCTCATACTCATAGGACTCTACAGATGAAAATTCATGCCAAAATGGTTTAAAAATGAGGTTCGAATCAAAGAAAAATTATTTTAAAGCTTTATCGGCAAAATATCCAAAAAAAATTTTAAAATCAAGAATTTGAAGTTTTTGTGAAGATAAAATCAAGTGAAAATGATAATTAAGAGATTAGAAAACTTACCCTGAAAATAAAACTCGGAAATCTCTGTGGAATCGCCCAAATTCAAGCTCTCAAGCCTAAAAATGGTGAAAATAGGATTTTTATTCTCAACTTGTATAGAAATTATGAAAAATAAAATAGTTCATGTTAAAGGTAAGATATAGAGTTATAATTGGATAGACAATGATTATACGGTAAAAACACATCAAAAATCATCAAATCGAAGCTTCCTAGCCCGAAAAATATCAAAAATACATAATAGATTTGTTTTGGGTATTAAACATTGGTGATGGTCACGAACGTGGAATGAAATTCCATTTCATGACCTGGTCAAACGGCGGTCAATGTGTCGTAAATGTGGTCAAAAGTTTGTTTTCACCAGCATGCTAGCACCAGCAATTTCAAAAACTTATTTTTAACTCCCGAAACTCATTCAGAATCCTATGAACATGATCCAATAGTTCAAATTGATTGTAAAACTTGTTTCGGATCCAATGAAATCATCAAATTTACACAAAAAGGTCATTATCAAAAAATTAAGACTAGGTCCCTATTTATGTTACTTTTAAACAAAGGTCAAAATAGGATCTCCAAATCGTGAAATCGAACCAACCCCATAAAGAATCCAAATTCGATATTCTGGATTTGTTGGCACAATTCATTTTGTCATCCGACTATTGGATATCGATATGTTGACTAGAGTCAACTATTAGCTCTAAAAGCCTCATAAAGACATCAATCCCAAAACCTTTCTGAAGGCCTTGGGAACCATGCCAACCATTCCCATAACACATAAACTAGATAACTATAATATCTCATATTTCCCTAGCTTAAATTAACTCTCACTCTATGAGTTATCCAATATAAAAATTTTAAAATACTCAGTAGTTTTTCAGTTTAGAGCCTGCCAATGCATATGAAATTCATCTAGCTTTCTAACGATATAAAATTTGTCCAAATACGATACCCGAGCAAAAAGTTAGACCAATTTTCATAATGCACTATACCAAAATGCATGTCAGTGCGTCATGGAGGCCAACCAAATGGCGATTGTCAAATTCCAGTGTTGCTCCATAATATTGGTGTGTCGCGCCAAAGGCTCAATTCAAAATTGTCCTTTTCCAGTGTGCCAACATGATCCCACCGCGTCACAGTGAACTTTCAGGTCGCATTCAATGTGGCAATGTGATACCACCACATTACACCACCATGCATTTTACCTGTTTTCATTTTCTAGAGACATGACGTGATAGTGTTGCGTCGCGCCAAGTGCCCAAATCGGGTTTTTAAGTGATGAATTTTATATTATTTCTAGGGGTAGTTTGGTATTTTTCCACGGCCCTAATCAGTCCTAAACACGAAGTATAACCCTAAAGCAGCACTAATTGGTCATTATTTCATTATTTTCTTAAGATCAAAAAGCATTCTCTCCCAAATAGGAAAACCCTAGCTCCAAGAAATCAAGGTCAATCTCAAGAATTTCTCTAAGAACTTCAAGAATTAACAACCCAAGGTATATTAGGTGTTCATATATGGGTTCCTTTCACCCATAGAGTCCACGAATCCATATTTAAAACAACAAGATTGTTGATTTATGAATTACATGCTTAAAACTAAATTGAATTCATGTTCATGTTATTGTTGGGTTTCAGTCTGTGATTGAATTATAAGTTTTCATGAAATTAATCATTATATTTGTTGAATTACATGATATTCATGATAAACCCTTCAATTTGCAAGTTGATTTATGTAACCATGATAATTATATGTGTTGATTATTGTACAACCTAAGCATGCTCGTAATGTGCTTGATAAAATGCCTATGTGGATGAAATAGTGCCATTATAACATGATAGCATGTATTCCCCATTCATGTATAATTAAATGAATTACAAGTGTTTTCTAAAATGTCTCAATGAATGGATCATGGTCAAGTAGCCATTATTATGTTTTTAAGATTGTGCCATGATTTACTTTTATGCTATCGAGTCCTGGGGGTATTTAATACCCAATAATTTAGTTCTATACCTAGAGCCAGTGTAAGTTATAGAATAGTATCAATCATGTCCCAATCAGTAGAATCCAGTTATCTTATTCAGGGAATTTTGGTTAAATGATTACCACCCATAGTTTTAGTTTCAGTCTTTAGAATAGAACTCAGTTCAGTTCTACAGAATTAAGACTATCATATACAGTCAATCAGTATTAGAAACTCAATTATCAGTAACTTCAGCTATCAATTACTCAGTATCAGAACTCTAGACTTAGCTTCAGACAAGCTCAGTCACAGTATTTATTTATATGTATAGTAGTATATACTCTTTTTTGCACCAGTATCAGTTATTCATGTACTCTCATGTTCAGTTACTCTAAATCATTTAGTCAGTTATTGTTTATGCATATGAATCGTTGCATTCATCCTTACCTCATCTAGCATACTAGTACATTTCATGTAATGACGCATTCTCTTTCTTTGAACTATGATATCTCATTTCATAGGTTCGGATGCTCAGGTTCCCGACCGGGCATAGACAGATTCAGATTTAGCGAATAGTGTCAATGTTACTAGTGAGTCCTCATCTGTCGAGGATATTCTATTATTTTAGTAGATGCAATATTTCAGTTGATGGAGTTAGTTGGGGGATTATCCCATCAACTCCACATTCAGACAGTTTAGTTTAGAGGCTTTTCAAACTAGACTTTCAGACAGTATTCAGTTTTACATATTATTATTATAGTTGATATTCTTTATCAGTATTCCAGATGTTTTGAACCTTATGGCATTTCATCCTATATTTTGCATTTATTACTGTATTAATATTCAGTGCTCACAGCAGATATCAGTCATAGGTTAGCTTGGGGTCCTTCGGGGTCATAAGCACTATGTAACATCCAGGGTACAAACTCAGGTCGATACAATAACACAACCACAGGAGGAGGGGGAGTAAAATGGTCAAAACACATAAAGGGGAAAATTATTCAAATTCAGGTCATTATATTTATCTACCTGGTTTATCCAACCAAACACCTTGTTGTAAGTCTATGCATGGAATCTCTAATCAATCTATATTATGCACATGTTTTCTAACACAAGCTTTTGCTATTCAATTAAACCAAGATTACTTGGGTGTCAAGCAGCTAATATGGAGACATGAACTTGAACCTCAGGCTCTGTTCTAGTAATTCTATCATGACCCGAACTAGGGCCTAGTCGTGATGGGTATCTCAAACCCACTGTGGACAAAGAAACACCCCTTAGCCTAAACATCCAAGCACAATATAGATACACAGTGGAAGACTACTAGAGTATAAAGGTAAGAATGTTAATGTAACTCAAATGAAACTAAGAGATCAAGACAACGACCAAATCACAATCTACCCACAAAGCCTCTAAGAAAACCAAATATCATGTTAGGTTGGGACATGCCCCCGAATATAGCCAAAAAGCAATCCAAAATTGACCGTTTAAGTAAACATAATGAAACCAAGAAATAACGGGCCTTTCAAAAGATGGATACTGAACACTTCAAGTGGACCAATTAACGCATCAACTCACCTAAAACTGCACAAAGAAACAGAAAAACTCCTAGGACCCTACATAATGAAATGATGCAGCGTCCGGGATGGTTAGTGGGATGAGCACTAGCATGTAACTTGGGGTAAGGGATAAAATAATGCCATTTCAAAATAATCCAAAACTCCATGTACATGTTCATATACATACATATATATAGATATACATATATATATATATGTATGTGTGTGTATGTGTGTGTGTATATATATATATATATAAATGTTGGGATAGGGTACAGGGATTAAGCATGAGATTTAAAACTATTAACTTGAAATGTGTAGCTCTAACCATCGTAATTGAATCCATGGGCTATATAGGTTCAGCTCCCTTGCTAAAAGGGCTCTAGTGCATGTTAGCCATACGAACTAGAGAAATTCGAGGAAGGTCCAGGGAATCCATAACCCCAGCAATTCCAATATATAAATATATAACGCGTGAACTATGCACAAGGTAACCAAGAACCCCACGCTAGCAAATATGGTTTCCAGTGTCGGTCCCCGAGGACATCCACCTTTCACGATGAGCTACACAACCTTCTTCAAGCCTAATTTAAAAACCGTTACACAAATTGTCATCCCTTAACCAAGTAGTTTATTAATTCAGCATTTACCATTAGTATCGCCATACCAAATAAAAATGCTTGCAAGATAATTCCTATTATGTCGTTCCAAAACCACTTAGCCAAATTGACTTTAAAGTTTCCAATTTAAAACTAATCCATGGCCAGCAAGGCCTTTCCAAATTGATTTATGTTCTATTAACCTTTTATGCAATGCAGGGTTTTAAAAGTGAAGTAGATTATGCACATATCAATGTTTCAAACCAATTTCACAAGTTGGTTGAGGTTAAAGCCAATTTTAGACCATTAAACCATACAATTTTGGAAAAATCCACGCTCCCCATTCCGATTCACATACCTATGCATTTATTTGGTTCAAAACCATGATAATAAAGCATAGATAACCAATTCAAAACTATAGGAAATCAATTCAAGTATTAGTCATTCCAAATCTCTCAACCCATATTCAAAAACCAATAATTGAACCACATAGATAACAATTAAATACATTCTTTTATATAAAAATAATTTATGGAAGAGATACATGCCTAAAACACCAAGGAAGTTGGAAAACAAACCACAATTTGAAGCTTAGATAATCAAGACCTTGAAACCCTAGATTTTCTTTTGCTTGTGAGTTTGAGAGGAGAGAATATGTGTTTTGATTTATTAAATGATGGAAAAAGGATCCTTTAGGTGTTTTAAAGTCGTGGTGAAGGGTGAAGGAGGGAAAAGACAAAATTACCTATAATGAAAAATGTGCAGAAAAATTGCTCCCAATCGCTATAAGTCAGGTAACGACTCATGGTGACTGATCCTAAGTCATTACCTTGACTCATATCCTGAGTAGAACACTTTGGTCACCACACTATTATGGTCACGAGTCCCTCACCATGACTCATGACCTTACCCTACAACCTATGGGGACTTAGTCGTGATCAAGAAAGAATTTTAAGGCAACCTCACTAGTCAGACAAAGAAAGGGTCCCTATGACTCGTGACGAGTGGGTTTGACTCATCACCTGAGTCTTTACCTGGGCAGTGATGGTGAAATCAAGAAATATTTTAGTGGCCAAAACCTAGGGTATTACCCCCCCCTCCCCTTCCAGGTATCATTCTTCCCCAAATAAGAAGTTAAGTCACCCATTCACATACTAACAAGAAAAGATTCACACATACCCAAACGATAAATTTATAAATTCCATGAGAAGGAAAATGAGAATCATACTTTAAGAATTCTCATTTAATGCAGGGAATAGGAATGGATATTTGTACTTCATGTCCTCTTCAACTTCCTAAGTAGGTTCTTCCAATTTTTGATTCCTCCAAAGAACCTTCATCAAAGGCACATCATAAGTCCTCAACCTATGAACTTGCCTATCAAAAATTTCAACTAAAACTTCCTCATAAGACAAGGAATCCGAGATACTTCTACAGGAAGCACCAAAGAAACATCACCCACACACTTTTTCAACATCGTCACATGGAAAATAGGATGAATAGATCCTAATTTGCAGGCAACTCCAATTCATAAGTAACTTTCCCAAATCTCCTCAAAATCTAATACAGATCAACATAATAGGGACTGAGTTTCCCTTTATTCCCAAACCTCATAACTTTTTTCATAGAAGATGCCTTCAAGAACACCCAATCACCAACCGCAAACTTCAATTACTTTCGCCTCACATCCGCATAAGACTTTTGGAAACTCTGAGAAGTATTATGACTTTATCTAATCACCTTCACCTTCTCCATGCTTGGTGAACCAAGTAAGGTTTAAACAACCTAGTCTAACCAACTTTGAACCAATAAATAGGAGACCTACACCTCCTACCATAAAGATCCTCAAAAAGAGTTATTCCAATGCTAGAGTGATAAGTATTACTATACAAAAAATCAATAAGAGGCAAATGATCAACCCAACTACCTTTAAAATCCATCACATAAGCCCTTATCATATCCTTCAAGGTCTGAATAGTTTGTTCCTCTTGTCCTTCTATATAAAGGTGGAAAGCGGTGCTAAAGTTCATCTCCGTACCTAAACCTTTCTAAAACGAACACCAAAAATGAGTAGAGAATTGCTTACCTCAATCTGAGATGATAGATACAGGTGCACCAAGCAACTTTACAATCTCCTAAATAAATAGCTTAGCGTAATTCTCTCTAGAGTAAGTAGTCCGTATAGACAATAAGTGAGAAAACTTAGTCATCCTATCTATAATGACCAAAATCAAATCATACTGATTGTGAGACCATGGAAGATACAAAATGAAACCCATGTTGATTATCTCCCACTTCCACATAGGCAACTCTATCTCTTGAGACATACCACCAGGCTTCAAATGTTCTACCTGAACTTGTTGACATACCATATAATTAGCCACAAAGTTTGCCACATCTCTCTTTATATTGTTCTACCAATAGATTTCCTTCAAGTCATAGTATATCTTAGATACACCTAGGTGGATCATATACCTAGACTCATGAGCCTCAATCAATATTCTTTGTCGTAGCTGACTCAACCCGACCCGGGGCCTTGTCGTGATGGGCATCCCAAGTCTAACCAGGACTGGGTACCACCCCTGATATCCAACCCAAGCATCCAAATGCATACTCTGAGTAGGATGAATTCTGAACATATAATAAGATAGTGTAGTTGCACAAACCCAGACTCTAGGATAGGTCTACGACCGTGATCAACCCTAATAAGTCCAACCATCTAAAACCTAACCAATAACCAAATTACCAAACCAACACCATAAGCCAACAACCAAAACAACAACCAAGTTCCTATCCATAACATAATATAAGAGGTTGGAACAATCATAAATTTAGTTCAATAGTATAAGCCTCAATACCAATGCCAATACTAAGGCTGACACCAATATTTATCCCGCCCATTCCAACCCATAGTAGTAAAACAAACCTCTAAACAAAAAAAAACAATATTCAGTTTGGACATGCTCCCAACCATAGCTAAAACTAATATCCATAAAATGACCAAAGTATGTAAAGGCATCCATGATATGTAATGGAGCCTTACGGAGTATGGAAACTCACCACTTCAATCCAATAGCTGATACCAAATTCGATCAATAAGCAGGAGGAGTAGAATAGTTGATTCCTACATTGCATGAGGATACAGTCATCCAAAGATGGGTTAGCAGGTAAATGCTAGCATGAATTCTGGATAAGGATGAAATAATTACATCCATTAAATCCAAGTAAACCATCCATATACATACAAACAATACATATATATATAACCATGCAAGGAAAGGGGACCGAGTTTAGCATGCCTTTATAACTATTAGCCTGGGTATATGTAGCTTAACCACCCTAAAATAACCCACGGGCTATATGGGTCCAGTGTAACCCGCTGAATGGGCCTTGATGCGTGTAGATGCATAAACTTGTAACACCCCGGATCTAGTGTACCCAAAATGCCACACGGTTTTTATGACCCCGAAGGACCATAAGCTAACCCATGACTGATATCTGCACCTTTACACTGCATAATATATTGTATAAATATGAAAATAAAGGTTGAAATGCCATAAGTTTCAAAGATATAATAAAAAATAGCATCTAGAGATATGGTATATCAATACTAAAACAACAAAAATAACTATCTGAACATGCTAGTCTGAAAGCCTCTAAACTGTCTGAATAAGGAGTTGATAGGAAATGTCCCCAACTAACTCTAACTACTAAAATAAATTAATTAATGAGATAATAAAGTAATGGTTATGTCCTCGAAGGATGAGGGCTGACTGCTAACTCTGACTACTGAGACTGGAATACTATTAATACTCTGGAGCTCGTGCTTTTGAACCAATGGTATAAAATACCATAGCGTAAATGCGTCAATACGTTTGAATATACTAGTATGCATGTGAGGTATGATGAATGAAAAGGGTTCACATCCATGAACTATACTAACTGACTGAATAACATGAATCTGAGAATATATGCATAAATACATAATAATTGTAACTGAGTTCATAATAACCTGATTACTGAGTCAGAGTACTGATAACATAAGATACTGGTAACTGTATAACTAAAATAACTAATATTGAGCGACTATATCTAACAGTCTAGTTTCTAATGGAACTAGCTGAGTTTTGTACTATTTTGAGTTGACTGTATTTGACAGTCTTGAAATTCTAAAGAACTATTTGAGTTATATTACAAAGACTGAATTACGGTATCTGACAGCCCTGATCTGTTACTAAAAATATGGGAAGTAATCATCTAACCGACATGCCCCAGATAATGCAATATAGCTGAGTTGGGGTCCAATCTGTCACCCCAATTAGAAGGGTGTCAATACTGCACCACTGGTAAGGAAAATCTATGAGTAACCCTCATCTAACAAGTAACTCTAGTGAGAATGGTGAGAACTCTCATATAACAGGTTAAGCCACCTCACCTACCCTCATATAACAGGCTATGATGTCTCAACCTATGCTGTCTATGTAGTTCAGGAATGCAAGGATCGCTTCTAAGAATCACATTCTCACATAACAGGTAGGTTTCCATCCTTGGGTTTGCTTGGTGCTAATTTCTACTCCCATCTGAATAGGCACAGAACATGATTAACTGAACTGACTGGACTGATTTAACTAAGTTTCGTTGACTGACGGAATACTACTGAGATTATTGAGTTCCTAAGTCATGAGACTGACTGAATTCTATGGATCCTGGCTTGACAGAGAGTATCTTGAAAACATGACGCTGATTCTAGGCACACAACTAAATTTAAGGGTACAGGTACCCCCAGGACTCGATAAAAGGAAACTAACAAAGCATAACTTTCTTGAATACACGACCAATATCAAAATCCATAATACAATAAGATGGAGATTTCATGAAGTACAAGTTCTAAAGCACCACAATGGCTACACATATATCTAAAATTCATTGACTAAAACATTTCATCAAATACTGGACATGTATAAACTTGTACATAAATGGGGATTTCATATTATCATACTAGTATGGAACTTTTATTTCACATAGGCATTTAATCGAACACATGAAGGGCATGCTTTGGTTATACAATTATCAACACATCTAATAATCATGGATACATCAATCAACATATAAATTTAAGAGTTTATCATGATTATTATGAAAATCACCACATCCTAGGGTCAATCATTAGAATATGTAATTTCAAACATGAATCAAAACCTTACAACATCATGAACATGAATTTCAATTCAATTTAAATCATAAATATTCATAAATACACAAACTTGGATTTTGAAAAGAGATTCTTGAGCTTCATGGGTAAAAAGGACCCATGAATCAACACATGACATACTAGGTGGATGATTTATTGAAGATTGATGAGGAAAAACTTGAATTCTTGACTTGTAATTAAGTACCTAGGGTTTCTAGCTCTTGGGGATTGATCTTTGAGATAAACCCCAATTTGATGTTATAGATAAATAATAAAGTTATCGGCTATGGTCTGGTATAATTAGAGGTTAAAACGGATGAAAAAAGACCCAAGTACCCTTTTAAAAATGACTTTAAATTGCTTAATGGGTTCTGTGATGATCCGTCCCTGGCTCGATGGTCCATCGTTCTGACCATGGCACGTGGACCAGAATAGAGAGTCACTGCCTTAGTAGAAACAGCTTAGGAAATGATCCATCATAAGTTCGATGGTCTGTCAACCTTTTTGTCGCACCTTAGCCAGAATATTGACTTACTACCTTAGCTGCGATAGCCTAGGTGAAAGGCCTATCGCTAGATCGACGGTCCGTCAACCTGCCTATTGCACCTGGGTGGTTCTGACAGCTCTCGATAAAACATCCATAACTTTTTACTCCGATACTGGATTTGGACGAAATTGGTATCGTTAGAAAGATAATTCAATTTCCCACTCAATAAAAAGTGAAAATCTGAATAATTACATGTGTAAACAAATATATTCATCTTTCAAAATAAGTTTCTAACATTCTTGGGATGATTTCAAGGTAGGTAGAAGTATGGGGCATTACAATATCTCTCCATTGATAACATTCATCCTCGAATGAGACTGAGTGAGACGGGAGAAGATAAACTAACGTACCTACTGAACATGAAAAACTAGAAAATGATCTTATGACTGACATGACTAATAACTGAATATATCATACCGAACATGTATATCTGATGCATGTGTAACTGATTTATGAATGCATGACTGAGTGTTCTGAAGAACTAAGGTTCTCATAATAAGAATGAATGTATGATGCATGATTATATAACTAAACTGACATATGAATGCATGACTAAATATGCAATGGCATTTACTACCAAGTTGCAATGGAATTCTGACCATGAAAATGAGTAAGCTTAAGTAGAACTGTTACCTTGAGCTTGATCTGAGTTGGCGGAGAAGAGGTGAGGATACTTGGTTCGTATAGCTGCTTCTGCTTCCCAAGTATCTCCCTCAATGGAATGATTTTTCCAAAGAAATTTGACTAGAGGGAATTCTTTGTCCCTCAGTCTACGAGTCTAATAGTCTAGGATTTTGACTGGAATCTCTTCATAAGAGAGGTTTTCTGAACATCTATGCTTTGAATAGGGACTACATCTGTTGGGTAACCTATGCACTTCTTGAGCAAAGAAACATGGAAGACTCGATAAACTAAGGCTAAATCTAAAGGCAATTTGAGCTCATAAGCTACCTCGCCAAATCAACTGAGAATCTTGAAGGGACTGATTTATCAGGGACGGAGCTTTCCCTTCTTGTCGAATCTCTTCACTCCCTTCATGGGAGAGATCTTTAGACAGACATAGTCACCAACCTCAAAATCAAGGTCCTTTCTACACACATATACATAAGACTTTTGTCGGCTCTGAGCAGCCTGGAGTCTTTCTCTAATCAACTAGATTTTCTCTAAGGCATCGAATACTAAGTCAGGACCAGTGAATAAGGCCTCACTAATTTCGAACCAACCAGCTGGAGATCTACACCTCTTACCATAGAGAGTTTTGAATGGAGCCATCTTAGTACTATAATGATGACTATTGTTGTATGCAAACTCAATCAAGGGCAAGTGGTTCTCCCAGCTACCCTTGAAATCAGTTGCACACGCCCTTTGCATATTTTCTAATGTCTGAATGGTCCTTTTTTCTTGAACATCTGTTTGAGGATGGAAGGTTGTACTAAGATGAACTTGGGTACCAAGACCCTTTTAGAATGCTTTCCAGAAATGAGAGGTGAACTGGGTACCTCTGTCTAAAATAATAGATAATGAAACTCTATGCAATCTAACCTACTCTCTGATATAGATTTTGGCATAATCCTTAGCTGAATAAGAGATATGAACTGGAATAAAATGAGCTAACTTTTTTATTCTATCTATAATGACCTAGACAACGAGTACAAGGCAAACCGATCATAAAGTCCATGTTCACTTCTTCCCACCTCCAAGTAAGAATAATGAACTCATGAATGGACTTATTAGGCTTCTAATGCTCTATCTTAACCTGCTGACATGTAGAGCACTTAGCCAAAAACTCTACAACATCTCTCTTCATCCCACTCTACTAATATATCTCTCCCAAGTTGTGGTACATCTTTGTGGCCCCTAGATGAATAGAGTAGCGCGCACTATGCACTTCTACAAGAATTCGCTGCCTCAAGTCATCTACACCTGGAACACACAGGCGAACCTAACAACGTAGGACACCATCTCCTCCTTGGGAGAAAATCTCTACTTTCTAATCCTTGACTGACTTTTTCAACTTGACTAGACTGGGGTTTCCATCTTTCTTTTCTTTCACCTCTGAAACTAGAGATGATTTTGAACTACTCTGAACCCATATGTCACCCTCTTCTGTTTCGACTAAGCGAGAACCTAGTCTGGTAAGCTGATGGAATTCCTGAGCTAGCTTCTTCTTACTGTCCTCAACATGAGCAACACTACCCATAGACAGTCTACTGAGAGCATCAGCCACAATGTTGGCCTTGCCTGGATAATAAAGGACACTCATGTCATAATCTTTCTAGAGCTCTAACCACCTTTTATAACGAAGATTGAGATATTTATGAGAAAAAACATACTGAAGGCTCTTATGATCTGTGAACACATCCATATGAACTCCGTATAGATAATGCCTCTAAATCCAAGGCAAAAACTATGACTACTAACTCAAGATCATGAGTAGGATAGTTCTTCTCATGGGGTTCAAAGTGCCTAGAGGCGTGGCGTAAGATATGACCTTACTATTTTCCATGAGGACACAACCCAAACCTACTATGGATGCATCATAATACACCACAAACCCATCTGGAAGAGCTAAGACTAGAGCTAAGGTAAGTCGAGTCTTCAATTCCAGAAAATTCTTCTCGCAAGGATTTGACCACTGAAACTTGACTTTCTTCTGAGCCAATTTGAACATGGGGGATGAAATAGAAGAAAATCCCTCAACAAACCAACTGTCATAGCCAACCAAACCCAAGAAAATCCTAATATCTGATAGAGAGATAGGTCTGGGCCAGTTTTTTACCGTTTTGATCTTTTGAGAATCTACTCTAACACCATCACTGGAAATGATATGACCAAGGAATGCTACTGACCTTAGCAAAAATTTGTACTTACTAAATTTAGCAAAGAGCTGATGATTTTTGAAGGTATTAAGTACAATTCTTAGATGGTCTACATGATCACTCTCATTGTAGGAATAGACAAGGATATCATCTATAAAGACTATGACGAACATATCCAAGTACGGCTTGAACACATGGTTCATCAAGTCCATGAAAGCTGCAGGGGCGTTAGTAAGACCAAAGGACATGACTAGGAATTCAAAGTGACCATACCGAGTACGAGAATCTATTTTTGAAATGTCACATTCTCTGACTCTGAGCTGTTGGTAGCCCGAATGGAGGTCTATCTTAGAGAAATAGCTAGCACCCTGAAGTTGGTTGAACAATTCATTGATTCTGGGAAGAGGATACTTGTTCTCGACTATGACTTTATTGAGATAACGGTAATTAATGCACATTCTGAGAGAACTATCTTTCTTGCACACAAATAAGACCGGTGTGCCCCACGGGGATACACTGGGTCTGATAAATTCCTTATCTAAGAGATCCTTTAAATACTTTTTCAATTCTATGACTTCTATTGGTGCCATTCGGTATGGAAGAATAGATATAGGATGAATATCTGGAAGACGATCGATGTCGAAGTCTATTTCCCTTTCAGCAGGAATTCCTAGAAGATATCCGGGAAAGACATCTGGATATTCATTCACGACTGGGACTGAATCAAGACTGGAAGTTTTAGAACTAGTGCCCTTAACTCAAACAAGATGATAGACACATTCTCTAGATATCATTTTCCTTGCCCGAAGGTAGGAAACAAGCTAACCTCTCAAAGCTGAAGTACTACCCCTCTACTCTAAGATAGGTTCATTCGAAAACTAGAACTGGACTATTCGATTTTTGCAATCGACTCTGGCATAGCATGAAAGAAGCCAATCCATACCAAGAATAATATCTGTCATCTCTAATTTGACTAAGTCTGCTAAAGTGATTTTTTGAGATACCATAATCAGAAAGTTCCTGTATACCCATCGGGCTATGATAATTTCACCTACTGGGGTAGATATTGAGAAGGGCTCTGCTAGAATTTGGAGACTGACTCCAAAATAAACTGCTATATAGGGAGTAACAAAAGACAAAGAAGCTCATGGATCTAGCAAAGTGTAAACATGCACATAAAAGATCTGTAACATACCAGTAACCACATCAGGAGAATTTTCCTAATCTTTCCAGGACTGGAGAGCGTAAAGATGATTTGGGCGTTGCTACTAGTAGGGCTGTAGGTGGCACCCTGCTGGTTTGGGTGACCAAACTAAGATAAGGAATAGTCTCTGACTCTGTGGCCTGGCTTGCCACATCCAAAACAAATACCACCGCCACCACTGCAAATACCTTGATGGTGCTTGCCACAAGTCTGGAAAAGAGGATAGGTGTGAGCACTGCTGACACTGCCCTAAGACTTAGCTTCGTGATCTATCTCTTTTACTATCTCTGAATCTAGGAGCTGGAGCACTAGATGAAGAAGGAGATGGAACTGATGACTTAGGATGAAATTGAGAATGGTTTCCTCCTTCTGATTTAGGTTGAGCAAAGTTGAAACTACCTATCCTTGCTCTTTTATTCTGCTTCTCCCTCATCTTAATCTTTTGCTCTTCTATCTGTTGAGCATGGGTCATAATCCTAGCTATGTTTATGTCACTATTCAACACTGCAGACCTGTACTCATTGAATACACTATCATTCAACTTAGAGACAAACTTACTCATCTTAGCCCTCCTATCTACAACTATATGAGGAGCATATCTGGGTAATTGAGTAAACTTAAAAGAATACTCTTTCACCGTCATGTTGCCTTGCCTGAGGTTGATAAATTCTAACACTTTAGCTTCTCTCGGCTCTAGAGCAAAGAATCTATCTAAAAAGGTAGTAACAAACTCCTCCTACTCAATAGGCCCTGCATTTATGGCGCTCTCTAACTTACACTATTTATACCAAGTGTAAGCAATATCCTATAACTAATATGTAGCTAGCTCCGCACTCTAACTAAAAGTAACCCCTATGATATCCATAACCTTCTGAACCTGGTCAAGGAATTCCTAAGGGTCCTTATCTGACTTAGACCTAAGAAAAGATGGAGGATTCATTCGGGTGAAGTCCCGAATCCTGGATGCAGCTGAATTGGCCACTGGGTTGGACGGAACGACAGCTGGTCATTCATTCTGAGCAGTAAGTGACAGAGCAAGAGTAGTGAATGCAGCTCTAAACTCTGCATGAGAGACATGTTATCCAAAGGGTTCTTTGGGATGAGGGGCTGACTGATTCTCGTTTCATCTTTTAGGAGGCATGTTCTATAGAAGAAAGGGAGAAATTGATTAGCTTGAGCGATTAGCTTGAGATTATGCTCACTGGCACGACATGAATACTGAAAGAAGGGAAACTGTTCCTAAAACATCTTATAGACTTCTACACATAAATGTGGTGTGCAACACACCCATGTACAAGTCTCTACTAAATGCGGCTTTCAGACTTCCTAGGAAACTATTGAACCTTAGGCTCTAATACAAAGTTTGTAACGCCCCAAATCTTGTACCTAGAATTCCATACAATTCTATGACCCCGAAGGACCATAAGCTAACCCATGACTAATATCTGTACCTATACACTACATAATATACTATATAAATGCAAAAATAAAGGCTGAAAGGCCATAAGGATCAAAGATCTGATAAAACATAATATCTAAAGAATGGTATATCAATACCAATACAACTGAAATAACTGTCTAAACATGCTAGTCTAAAATCCTCTAAATTGTTTAAATAAGAAGTTGATGGGACATGTCCCTAAATAACTCTACTACTGAAATTAATTAATTAATTAATGAGATAATAAAGTAATGGTCATGTCCTCGAAGGATGAGGACTCACTGCTAACTCTAACTGCTGAGACTAGAATGCTACTGATGCTCTGGAGCTCGTACTTCTGAACCTATGGTATAAAACACAATAGCGCAAATGCGTCAGTATTTTTGAATGTACTGGTATGCCTGTGAGGTAGGCTGAATGTAAAGGGTTCACATCATGAAATATACTAACTGACTAGATAAAATAAACGTGAGAATACATGAATGAATACATAATAATTATAACTGAGTTCATGATAACATGATTAATGAGCCTTAGTACTGATAACATGAGATACTGGTAACTAGCTGAGTCACATACTGTTCTGAGTTGTCTGTATCTAACAATACTGAAATTCTAAAGAACTATTTGAGTTCTATTACTAAGACTGAATGACTGTATCTGACAGTCCTGATCTGTAACTAAGACTGCAGGAAGTAGTCATCAAACTGATATGCCCCAAATAATGCAATATAACTGAGTTGGGGTCCAATCTGTAACCCCAATTGGAAGGGTGCCAATACTGCGCCACTGGTAAGGACAATCTGTGAGTAACCCTCATATAATAAGTAACTCTAGGTAGAATAGTGGGAAGCCTCATATAACAGGTTAGGACACCTCATCTACCCTCATATAACAGGCTATGATGTCTCAACATATGCTGGCTATGTAGTTCTGGAATGCACGGATTGCTTCTAAGAATCACACCCTCATATAACAGATGGGTTCCCATCCTTGGATTCTCTCAGTGCTTATTTCTACTCCCATTTGAATAGACACTAAACATGATTAACTGAACTAACTGGACTGAGTTAACTGAGTTTCGTTAACAGACAAAATACTACTGAGATAACTGAGTTTTCCTAAGTCATATGACTGACCGAATTCTATGGATCATGGATTGACTGAGAGTATCTTGAAAACATGACACTGATTCTAGGCACACAACCAAATTTTGGGGTACAAGTACCCCCAGGACTCGATAGAAGGAAACTGACAAAGTATGACTTTCTTTAATACAACATCACAATCCATAATACAATAAATTGGAGATTTCATGAAGTATAAGTTCTAAATCACCACAATGGCTACACATATATCCAAAATTCATTGACTAAGATATTTCATCAAACATTGGACATGCATAAACTTGTACATAAATGAGGATTTCTTATTATCATACTAGTATGGAACTTTTCCTTCACATAGGCATTTAATCGGCCACTTGAGGAGCATTCTTTGGTTATACAATCATCAATATATCTAATAATCATGGATACATCAATCAACGTGTAAATTTAAGGGTTTATCATGATTATTATGAAAATCACCACATCCTAGGGTCAATCATTGGAATATGTAATTTCAAGCATAAATCAAAACCCCACAACATCATGAACATGAATTTCAATTCAATTTAAATCATGAACACTCATAAATACACAAATCTTGAATTTTGAAAAGAGATTCTTGAGTTTCATGGGTGAAAGGGACCCATGAATCAACACATGACATACCTGGGTGGATAATTTCTTAAAGATTGATGGAGGCAAACTTGAATTTTTTACTTAGAATTAAACACCTAGGGTTTCTTGTTCTTGGAGATTGATCTTTGACAGAAACCCTAATTTGATTTTATTGATGAATAATAGAGTTATAGGCTATGGTCAGGTATAATTAAGGGTTAAAACGGGAGGAAAAAGACCCAAATACCCTTTTAAAAATGACTTTAAATTACTGAATGAGATCTACGATGGCTCATGAGATGGTCCGTCACTGGCTCGACGGTCTATCGTTCTAACCATCGCACATGGACCGTAATAGGGACTCACTGCCTTAGTAGCGACGGCTTGGGCGATGGTCCATCATAAGTTCGACGATCCATAAACCTGTCTGTCGTACCTTAGCTAGAAGATTGACTTACTACTTTAGCTGGGATGGTCTAAGAGATGGTCCATCGCTAGATCGACGGTCCATCAACCTGCCCATCGCATTTGGGTGGTTCTGACAGCTCTCGGGAAAATGTCCATAACTTTTTACTCCGATACCGAATTTGGATGAAATTTGTATCGTTGGAAAGCTAATTCAATTTCTGACTCAACAAAATTGAAAATCTTAAAAATTACACATGTACACAAATAGATCCATCTTTTAAAGTAAGTTTCTAACATTCTTGGGATGATTTCAAGCTAGGTAGAAGTACGGGGTATTACAAAACCGGAGATACCATAAGAGTAAGGGATTCCCGAGTACCATTTACTCTCCATAATACATATGTACAATGTACTTAGAGGATTACCAAGTACCTCATAGTATCATATATGGTTGCTATAAGCAATTGCCATGTCGGTAAACATTAGTTTCCAATGTCCGTCGATTGAACTTGCACCTTCACGATTAGCCATCATACCCTGCTATTATTGCCCAATTAAAACCCTAACATATATTTGAAAAGCCCAAAACCATACAATAATCATTTCATGAAAACATTGCATAAAATATGCCTTTAATTGGAACTAACAACGAGAGAAGAGCACATGCCTTAGATTATGAAGATGATGGAGAGAAATCACCCAAACAAGCCCCAAATTGCTCCTTTATATGAAACCCTAGACTTCTTTTACCCAAGAGCCTTAGAGACAATTAGAGAGAGTTTCTATGTGTTTAAAATTAGAATAATAGGGTAAATGACCTCCTTAGTGTGTTAAAAGTTGTGGGGTCTAATGTGGCTAAGTGGGAAAATGTCCAAATTACCCCTACTTAAACTGCATTAAATCCCCGTCATAAGGACGACCATCCCATACCGGTCGTATCCGCCAGTATGAGTTATACCCACAATTTGTACCCTAGGCCTCCCCCTTGGACCCAAAACTACCCAACATAAGAATTACCTAAACCAGGTTACCCAAACCATACGATTAGTACCCCCAAACTATATCCCTAGTAGAATAGAACCAATGGAAGTTTGAACACTGCCTACCTTATAGGTCAATGGTATGACTCGTACCTTATCTTATAGATCATGGTGAGCCAATCGTACTCAGATTCAATTTTAGTTACTAAGTCTCAAATTAGTGAAGAAAGAATTAAAAATATATGACCCGTATCTAACCGTACGACTCATACCCATCAAGTCGTACCCATTCCAGAAACCTATCCAACCCACCAACCAATACTGGTTAACATACGACTATCCCATACTAATCGTACCCCACCATAAAACTTGTACCCACAAGTCATATCCAGTCCAGAAACCAGAAATCAAAGAAATTTTCTAAGGTTCCAAAACCCAAGATGTTTCAGTCTCCCCCACTAGGATCATTCATCCTCGAATGATAGAAAAGGTTGATCAAACACAAGCACGATTCATTTACATTATCAAATATCAATCCAACCCTTAAAAAACTTAGAAAATAAAGATGCGATCAATAATACATACCTTCTAAATGAATATCCGAAGCAAGAAACAAATATGGATACTTGGACTTTATGTTCGCTTCCACTTCCCATATAGCCTCTTCCACCTTGTGGTTTTTCCATAGAACTTAATCTTATGCCACATCCTTGGTTCATAACCGATAAACCTGATAACCCAATATCTTGACCCAGGATTTTTCATAAGACAAAGAATTCAGGATACCCAATCCTTCCAAAGAAACCACGGAATAAAAATCACCAAGACACTTTATCAACATTGAGACATGAAAAACTGGATGAATGGAGCTCATACTCGAAGCAACTCCAATTCATACACCATGTTACCAACCCTTCACAAGACCATATAAGGACAAACATACCGGGGACTGAGCTTTCATTTTCTTACCAAACCCTATTACTTCCTTCATGGAATATACCTTTAGGAATACCTTATCCCTAACTTCAAACTCCAAGTCTCTATGTCATATATCTGCATAGGACTTTTTGCAACTTTAGGCAGCCTTAAGCCTATCCCAAATCACCTTCACCTCCTCCATACAATGCCTTCAAAGAGGCCATACCAATGCTAGATAATAGTTATTGTTGTAAGAAAACTCTACCAAAGGTAGATGCTCAACCCAATTGCCATAATAATCAATCACACATGCACGAAGCATGTCCTTCAATGTATAAATAGTCCGCTCTGCTTGCCAATCTGTCTGCAGGTGGAACGCAGTATTGATAATGCTCAAATTATACTCTTGAAAGGGTGTAAGCTATCGTTGTCAATATAAAACCCAACTAGGTTAGGGTCAAATCCCACAGGGAATAGGGTGTGAACTTTGATTTATTTATGAAATGTTTTACTGATAGTTTACTATTTTCGAAAGATGAGGGTTTAAGTTTCACAGAAAACCAAATGTCACTTTCAATACTTCAGTGTTTGTAATCAAGATAAATTAGAAACCAAAGTTATGTTCACCATGGGTATTGGGAGTTAAAAAATACTAGGTAATTCTTGGGATTCTTGGAGTAAGTAGAAACAGCAGAATATCCCTGACGATGATATTGTCTGACTTATCTCTCGACCTCACTTGACAATTTATTATCTAATTCTCTATAACTTAGATAACTTATCTATTTCCAATAGGATGTTATCTCAGGTTGATTAATCTAGTTACGGCATCAAGCATTAAATAGAAGGTTGGTAGCTTCCGAGTCCTTGTTGATAATTCATATCCTCTAGTCTATTTCTTTATTAGAAGCAAATAAAACCTAAGGCATAAAATAATGTTTGCAACCAATAGATTTCAATCAAAATAATAGAATTTCAAGACGTCCTACTACTCTTGAATCCGTTAAATGCCTAGAAACCTATCAGACCCTAATCCATGGATCCCATAACTCCGGCTAATGGAATTAACCGATCATGATTTGATAAACAAAATAACAAGTTGAATTCATCATAATAACGATAAACTTTCGAATGGATGAAAAACAATAAGTAGTTTCTTTAATTTTCTCACGAGATAGAAACCCAAAAATAGTTGGTAAGTGTTTTTTTAAAGAAACCAGAAAAATATTTGATGGTAAAGATGAAGCAATGTTATGTGCTTCTCTTTAGAAGTTTTTCTCTGATAATTGATGATCAATTCTTCTTTAAAAACTCTAAAACAAGTCTTTAAATAGTCAACCCTAAATAAGGAAACAAAATTAAAGTTTCAATTTTCTCTTCACATTAGACGATGATGCTTTTGACATCGCGTCAGACACCTGAAGACGTGTGCGAGATGTCGTCAAAGATTCCAATAAGTTGTTATCTTTTGACTCTTCAAACGGTTATCCTGATGGCGTGTCAAAGATATTGATGGTGCTTACAAACTAGTATCACACTTCACTGGAAATCAGCATACTCTGCCCTCTAGCTGATGGCGATTTTGATGAGATGTCAAATATTTGATGGCCCTTCCAAATCATCATCACAGTTCATCTAATCTTCTAAGGTTATATCTAATCTTGATGGTGACTTTGACAGCCTATCCCATGTATGATGGTGCTTTAAAATGATCGTCAGATACATTTCAACTTATTTCCACCAGATTTCAACTATTTTATTCTTCTTTTTTTTAGTTTCCTCCCTGATCACTGGTATCTGCATTAACACACAAAAAAGATCAAAAACAACAAAAGTTGATTAAGACTCTCAATTATTTAGAGTTAAAAGCTTCAAATGTGTTAGCATCGGCTCACACATCAACACCCTCAACTTAAGCAATTTCTTGACCTCAAGAAACTAAAATATAACTAGGAGTAAACAAAGTACAATTCAGAAGCTAACTACTCTTATCTGTTCAGAATACATGCACCATCTCTATGATCAATCAAAATAAAATCAACTATGTCTAATATTTGAAAACAACCATGTAACTCACAAGCATCTAGATATGGCAAAAATCTTAGGAATAACAATCTAGCACATACCCAAATTACATTCTCCGAATAAAGCAGTTAATAGCAATATACCTGGTGTGACCTCGCAAAAAGGAAATCCTTTTTTCACTTAGATTTACATATATTAACATAGGGATGAACGTATAACTCACCCTCAGAACGAAGTTCCAACATTACACATCAAATGCCATAGGCTTTCCCTTATAGTCAGTACCGAAGTCTTCAGATAAGTCAGTTAGGCTCACTATAGGGCTTTTCTAAGCCTGTAACATAGGCTAGGGGCTGGTATGACATTCAAGGGTATTTCATAGTGACTACACCTCCTTAGTACTACATTAACTCATGGGGTTTCAATTTTTGATCTTCTTTTCTTCCCTCTTTTATTTGTCAAATATTCTCAAGATGGGTGTTGTATGTTCAAGCATTAGATCAAATTTTCTAGTTTTCTCTTTTCTATTTGATTTTTCACTACACCTAAATTGTTATTTATTTTCCTTATTTTACCTCTCTTCATACTTATAATGCATCATGCACCCATATAGTATCCACCCTCAACTTAGGCTATTTGCTTAAGTCAAGATGCATAGTGTCCAAGGAGGACCAAGGCCAAAATAGGTTCATTGTGATGTAATGGGAAGGTGAAAGGTGTACAAGAAAGAATTAGGCTATTTAAGCTCAAAAAGGGATCAATGGATTTTGTTCATATTTGGATGGTCATTTAAGATAAAATGGGTTAACATGCAAAAATGGCCTATGATCCTTTCCTAAATGCCTATCCTATGACTATGGCATGACTAACTAGGCAAGTTCTACATTCAACGCACAATGGGAACTAAGTAAGACCTTACACGCACATGGCACACAAGTATATAGCACATTACTACGCATCTATTTCATGCATTTGTTTTCTACAGGTTATTTATTTGCCATGCTAGTGCCACAAACAGATACACAGTGGTCATACTAGATATACTTCACACAGTTCACAGCATATCAGACCACTAAAGAGGTACTTAAAATTCACAAAACAAGCTAACTGCCTCACGTATTTGGACTACTCGTAATTATCCACAGAACGTGTTACGACAACAGTCTCCCTATACCCCCAACTTAAAATCAAGAAATAAAAAGCACCAAAGGTTAGGATATACCTGAAAATAGTCAATCCTGTGGGTATTGGGTCTCCGACCCTTCCATCACATCATCAGTAGTCTTTTCCTCACTCATAGCATCTGTCTTTGCAGTAGTTGGAGCCTGGCTCGATGAAGCACCTGCAGCTCTAGCTTTGATGGTGGCTTCCCATTTCTCTGTGTCAGCCAGATACTCTAGTCCTGCCCTTTTAAGTTCTCCTTCTCTTCCTTCTTCTTTGCTTTTTTAGCCTTTCTCTCTTCTTCACTATCAGGCTCATCTCTTTTGCTTTTGCCTTTTCCCCCTTTTTCTTCTTTTTCTTCGAGGAATCCACAGTAAGATCAAGTATAGGAATATCTTCCTCTACATCATGCATAATTGATCCTGTTGGCCCCATAATTTGGTGTTGCTATAGCATCCCGAACTCAGTATTCACCTTGTCCAATGCATCCCTAAAAGTAGTGAGATCAGCATCTGTCATATCTCTTAGCTGAGCATCAAATCTATTCTCAAGATCTGCCACCTTCCCAGGCAAGGTCATGAAAGGTTCTAGTGTAGTATCGAGTGTAGCTTTGACTCTTTTGTCTACATCAGCAGCAAATTATTTGGTGATGGTCTGTAGTTGCACCTCATATAAATTCTCTTGCCTATCCACCTTCCTAATATCAATTGGCTAAAATGTAGACCTTATTGTTGTTGGATAAACTAAAGTAGTCGGCTCACTTTGAGGCACTGAACTTGTCTAAGATAAATATGCTGCTGGTGGTGGTGATACAGTTTCGAGGCTTTACACCTCCACATCTGGTGCTGAAACAATCTCACTGATTGGAGAATCTACTGCACCAACTATATCTCGATCAAGTCGTAAGCCCAGCTGAATTTCATTTTTGCTGACAGGGTTGTGAGTTTTCTTGGCATGTATCTCATCATCAATACCTAAAATCTCAGGTACATTAGTTGCTTCACACAACCTAGTAATCATACATAGGAATGGATATGCAGCATCAGTCTTGCGAGCCAAATCTTGATCTCTTCCGCTATCATTTCTCTGAAATCCAAGGGAGTTCTGTCTATTAAGCTTGCAACCAATATTGATCGATCATCCCCTAATATGTTGTCTTTCTCAGTGGGTATCAGATGAATTTGTGCTAAACACCACAAAAATCTGGCCTCTAAATTTAGATATGCTTTGGTAATCTTTTCTGTCGGATTATTTTGCCACTTAGGTTCCCTATCTGCTCTGAGAGCTGCTAGCCATTTGTGTTGGTTTTCCTGATGTTTCAACCGGGCATAGAAAGTAGGTGAAGTGGATCATTGGACAAAGTCTGGCCCATGAAGAAACCTATTTATGGTGGCATCTAAAATATCCACCCTCACTCCACGTACTGGAACTTTGGTCAGCAGAGGCTTATCTAAAGTTCTATCTTCTTCCTTGCACATATTTTCCACCGTAGCCTGGTAGTTCGCGTAGAACTCCCAAACTAATGAAGGACATTAAACATTGATTCCCCTGGTAGTCCACTCCAAGCCATACTCATTGAGTTTTAGCATTACCTTAGGGTATTTGATCAACCCTGTAGTTGTGATTTTCTTCTCCTCTAGAATTGGCCTTCTGGCACTTCGTTGATCTATTCTGTGAAATCCGTCCAAATAGATCGTTTCAGCCCCAGGGATTTTCCATCTCGCATTGTTCCTCACCTCAAGGTTATTCCATTTCACCAAAGTTCCCCATACTGGAGAATCCTTTTCACCTTGCTACTCCGATGATAGTGATTCAGACTCAGTTTCTTCAGTTGTAGGCCTTTCAAAGTCTTTAGTTTCAACTTCTTGTTCAGTTCCCTCAAACTCCTGTTCAGTGTGTTTGGATCCTTATTCCTCCGATGCTTGATTAGATGAGGTTGTTACCTCAGTATCATCAGTATCATCTACCTTAATAGGCTTAGGTAGAGGTGGTGTATTTGGACCAACCCTCTTTCTCGTCTATCTCAGTAAGGGTTCATTATCTTCATAATTAGTGTCCTTGTTGACAAGCTCTCGAGGTACACTCTCTTTAGCTGCTTTCTTTGGTGTGGTTGGATTCTTCTTCTTGGGTGCC
Source organism: Capsicum baccatum var. pendulum (assembly GCA_030864225.1). Taxonomy (NCBI): domain Eukaryota; kingdom Viridiplantae; phylum Streptophyta; class Magnoliopsida; order Solanales; family Solanaceae; genus Capsicum; species Capsicum baccatum. The sequence goes on along the minus strand of CM061559.1, from coordinate 203,642,483 downwards.
ATTATCAGTTCTACAACAACATATAAATCCTCAATTAGTGTCCATAATAAAACAAGAGAACAAGAAGGATCACCTAAGTTTAACATCATCACTGTTTTCAGTTCACAAGTTTGACGTCATTTTCTGATTTGCCGTCACAGGTGTGACGGGGCTTCAAAAGTATCGTCAACCTTATCCAGAATCTAGAAAATTTCTCAGCTTTTGACGACATTTTTGAATGGCCGTCACACAAGTGCAAGGTTGTGAAAATTGCCGTCAGACAACATTACAATTTCTAACTTCTTTTTACTTGATTTTTCTTCTACCATTATTCTCAATTTCAACTTAGGTCATATTATTTACTGATATTTCCACGAAATTATACCACATACCCCTATAAACCCTAGTTTTTGAAGGGGCTTGAAACATGTTAATGTGTTCAGCTCACTCCTTTGAAACTAAGGTTTCTTATAGTTCATAATTGATCTAAAGAAAGATGAAGTTGAAGTTTTTCTCATACCTGGATGTCGACACTTAGCTGATGTACTCTAAGCACCTAGACTTGTGAGTGAGAGAAAAATAAGATGAAAGAGGAAGAAGATTTCTTGACTTAACTCTCAAGCTTCAACAAGGAAAGTCTTAAAATTTTTCCTTAGAAGAGATTAAATTTGAAAAGGGAAGGGAAATAATTCTCTAAGGAAAGAAAACCAAAACTGGAAGAGAAAGATCTAAAGTACACGGGAATGTGAACCGTTGTTGTTGGGCGGGGTTAGCCTGAAATTTTTATGTTGGGCTCAACTTATTTGATGGCATTTTTTATGGCGCATCAGATACCGGACGATGCTTCAAAATTGTCATCAGCCTTAATAAAATAAGGCTTTGACTTGATTATTTTGACACCATTTCTCACGGCTTGTCATACTTGTGACAGGCCTTCAAAACTGATGTCAACCTTCTCAAGTTGACTGAAACTAGTTCACCTTCTTTGTACAACTCTTAGCTATAAAAAAATTAAAAACATAAGTGCAATAAAATTAAAACATTGGGTTGCCTCCCAAACAGCGCCTGATTTAACATCGTGGCACGACTTGATTATCTTGACTACTCAGACTTCATCAAGATACCGAGTTGACACCTCATTACCATTTTCATGGAATACATCCACAACTGAGAAGATATTCATCTCCTTCAACTTCTTTATAGAAAGGTGCATTTTGAATCTGGCCTCCCTTTTTCCATACCTGAACTTTAGCTTATTGAGCTCCATATCAACCAATACTCTTCCTGTAGTTAATAGTGGTCTACCCAAAATGATGGGTACCTCAAAATCAACATCACAATCCAATATCACAAAATCTGCAGGCAGAATAAAGTCCTCCACCTTTACCGGCACATCATGCAATATACCAACTGGTAATTTCACCGATCTGTCTGCCATCACAAGACACATTGTTGTGGGGATACGTTCCCCCAATCCAAACTTCTTGTGGATATCAAGTGTCCTCAGATTAATACTTGTGCCTAAATCACATAAAGTTTTCGTAAACTTCATGGACCCAACTTTGCACGGTATGGTAAATGCTCCAGGGTCAGGCTTTTTCTATACTAAGAATTGTGAAGAAACAGCACTACAGTGGTGGATGTTGTCCACCGACTCACATCTTAACCTTCCACTTCTTTGTTAATAGTTTCTTCATAAATTTAGCATAGTTTGGCATTTGCTCAAGTTCCTCCATCAATGGAACATTCACCATCAGTTGTTTCATTATTACCATGAATTTGCTAATTTTTTTGCTATCTACTTTCTTCTCCAATCTCTGACGAAAGAGAGGTGGTGGGCTGGGCATTTCTTTCAATACTACTTCCCCTTTCTTTTCATCTTCTTTCTCTGAAATATCATCAAAGCCATCCATCTTCTTAGACTCTACTGGATTGCTTCCTTCTGACTCATCAACACTTACCTCCTTCTCTACAGCTTTGCCCATAAAAGGGCCAGATAACATCTTTCCACTCCGAGTGGTAATCGACAAACAAGAGCCATCAGTCTGCGGGTTCTGAACTGTATCGCTAGGTAAAGTACCAACTTTTCTCTGGTTCAGAGTATTCAAAAGTTGGCTCATCTATTTCTCCAACTGCTTAATAGAAGCAGAGTGTGAGCTAACTAGCTAACTAAGGGTAGAAAATTCTCTTTTCATAGTAGTTACCCCCGAGTTGGTAGCTTCAACTCCCTTTAATAGCTTTTCCGTTATGTTCTCCATAGACATCTTGCTAGAACTACTTGTCGCAGTATACCGACTTCTAGGAGAAATATACAAACCACTCCTGCCATTATTGTTTCTCCAATGTCCCTTCTCCCTATCTTTATAATCAGGCTTGTCATAGAAAGTCTGACCTTGGTTCCCTTTTCTATTTCCTCGAAAACCCCCCTGATTACTCACATAATTTACCTCAGCATCAAAACCTGTAGACACAGTACCCTGAGATTCCACAGCCTTAACCATTTCAGTCCTACCAAATAGTAAGTGCTTGGCCAGAAAGTCCAACTGCGTCTTCAAATGGGCCATGTCCTGATCTCGCTCCTTATCTCTTTTATGCTGATCTATAGTAATACCACCAGCAACAGTCGGCTAGCCACTATAGAATCCTTAGTGTGCCAAGACAGACTCTTCTTGGTCATTCTATTCAGTATGTTAAAAGCATCTAGAAAAGAGAGTTTTATAAATGAACCACCTGCAACATTGTCAACAATAGGCTTTGTCACAGAGTTGAAAGCTCTGTACAAAGCCTCCATCAAGTGCAAGTCCGTTATATTGTGGTTTGGACATTGTGCAAGTTTTTTCTTAAATCTTTCCCAAGTTTTATGTAGTGCTTCAGTCGGAAGCCATCTGAAGTTACTAATTTCATCCCTCAACTGTACCCTTCTAAAGGGTGGAAAGAACCATTTTAGAAACGCGTCTTTCAAATGTCTCCAGTTGGTTATAGAATCAGGCTCTAACTCATTCAACCACATTGTTGCCTCCTCAGACAGAGACAAAGTAAACAATCTCAAACTGGTCGCATTCTGGCTTACTCCCAGATTGTCAAAGGATTTGCAAATGGTGATGAAGTTCTCCAAATGCATGTTAGGATAATAACCAGGCAAGACTCCAATAACCCCTTTAGATTCAGGAGTTGGATCATGGTACTTGTTATGCTGAATTTTGCACCTAGTGCCAACGGTGGAGGAATAATATCACCTGTTTCACCAGCTTTATCCATTCCTTCATCATCTTCATCATCCTTAAATTGCATAGGCTATTGCCCATATCTTCCTTGGACTGGATGAGTTCTGTTGACATTTTGCTGCACTAGTGCAGCAACTTACTCAACTTGCCTTGGGTTTTAAGGATTCAAAAACTCCTCATCACCTAAGTCTTCATCATCAGGGTTCTGTTGACGTGCTTGTTGAGCCAAATATTGCACATTCACCTGAGCCCTGGCCATAGCAGCTAGTCTTTCTACTTCCTGTTGTTCATCCATTCTTCCTATCAGTTGAGGTTCTGGATTAATTGGTAACAGTGGTTCTCTGGAACTTCTTGTGTTTGGCATGAACAACATAGTACCTAAAATAAACAAAAACAACAAATAAATGTAAATTAAGGAAACTTATCAATCAGTAAGTTTTCACGCACAAACTTTTAGTCTACAACCGTATTCCCTGGAAACGGTGTCATTTTTTATAACGCTCAAATTACACTCTTGAATGGGTGCAAGCGATTGTTGTCAATATAAAACCCAACGGTTTGGGGTCGAATCCTACAAGGAATAGGGTGTGAACTTCAATTTTTATACTAAATGCTTTACTAATAGTTTACTGTTTCCAAAAGATGGAGGTTTAAGTTTCACAGAAAGCAAATGTCACTTTTAATACTTCAGTGTTTGTAATCAAGATAAATGGGAAACCATAGTTATGTTCACCATGGGTATTGGGAGTTAACAAATACTAGGTAATGCTTGGGATTCTTGGAGAAAGTAGAAACAGTAGAATATCGCTGACTATGATACTGTCTGACTTATCTCTCGACCTTACCGGACAACTTATTATTTAATTCTCTCGAACTTAGATAACTTATCTATTTCCAATAGGATGTTATCTCAGGTAGATAATCCAGTTATGGCATCAATCATTAAATAGAAGATTGGTTGCTTCCGAGTCCCTATTGATAATTCACATCCTCTAGTCTATTTCTCCGTTAGAAGCAAATAAAACCTAAGGCATAATATAATGTTTGTAACCAATAGATTTCAGTCAAAACAACAGAATTTCAAGACGTCCTACTACTCTTTGAATCCGTTAAATGCCTAGTTACCTATCAGACTCTAATCCATGGATACTATAACTCCGGCTAATGTAATTAGCCGCACATGATTTGATGAACGAAATAAAAAGTTGAATTCATCATAATAAGGATAAACTTATGAATGGATGAAAAACAACAAGTAATTTCTTCAATTTACTCACGAGATAGAAACCTAAAATAGTTGATAAGTGCTTTTTTAAAGAAACAAGAAAAATATTTAATGGTAAAGATGAAGAAATGTTACATGTTTCTGTTCAAAAGTTTTTCTCTGATAATTAATGATCAATTCTGCTTTAAAAACCCTAAAAACAGTCTTTAAATAGTCAACCCTAAATAAGGAAACAAAATTAAAGTTTCAGTTTTCTCTTTGAAATAGACGACGATGCTTTTAACGGCGCATCAGACACCTGATGATCTGTGCGAGATTTCGTCAAAGATTCTACTAAATTTTTATCTTCTGACTCTTCAGACGGTAATCTTGACGGTGGGTCAAAGATCTTGACGGCGCTAGCAAATTGCCATCACACTTCACTCGAAATTAGCATACTCTGCCCTCTGGTTGATGGTAATTTTGACGAGATGTCAAATATTTGACGGCCCTTCCGAATCATAGTCACAGTTCATCTAATCTTCTCAGGTTCTTTCTAATCTTGACGGTTACTTTGACAGCCTGTCCCATGTATGACGGTGCTTCAAAATGATCGTCAGATATATTTCAGCTTATTTCCACCAAATTTCAATTATTTTATTCTTCTTTCCTTTGGTTTCCTCCCCGATCAGTTGTATCTGAATTAACAAACAAAATGATCAAAAACAACAAAAGTTGCTTAAGACTTCGCAATTATTCAGAGTTAAAAGCTTCAAATATGTTAGCATCGGCTCACACATCAAGTACTCAGACTAACCTTAGTCCCAAACACTTTATGGAAAGACTGCCAGAAATAAGACAAAAACTTCTTACCCTGATCAGAGATAATCAAAATGGGTACCCCATACAGCTTTACAATATCATGAAGATACAACCACATATAGTCCTCAGTCGAAAAGTTAGTTCGCACCAGCAAGAAGTGAACGGACTTTGTCTTCCTATCCATGATGACCCAAATAGAATCAAATTGGTTTTGAGACTGAGGAAGATCAGTAACGAATTCCATAATGATTACCTCTTATTTCCATTCAGGCAATTCAATTTCTTGATGCAACCCTCCAGGATTCATGTGCTCAACTTTAACTTGTTGGAACACCATACACTTGGCCACAAAAGTAGTCACATCCTTCTTTATTCCTATCCATTAATACATCACCTTGAGATGATGACATATTTTTGTCGAATTGGGATGAACAACATAGCGTGATTCTTGTGCCTTAGCCAAAACCTTTTGTCACAAACCATTGATGTCAGGAACACATAACCACCTTTAGTACCTTAAAGTACCATCACCATTGATCTCAAATACCATTCCCTTTTTCCCACCAATATCACTATTGATTTTTATCAAGATGGGATCTAGCATTTACTTTTCCTTGATCTCTGCACCAAGAGATAACCGAACCACTTCCTGTACCATCACATCACCATCATTGGAGTCCAAGAGACAAACTCCAAAATTAGCCAAATGGAAAATATCCTTCATTAATTCTCGCTTCTCCTTATCCACGTGAGCAAAAATCCAAATGGACAACCTGCTAAGAGCATTAACAGCCACGTTATCTTTACCTAGGTGGTAGTGAAAACTCCTATCATAGTCCTTGAAAAGCTCCAACAATCTCCTCTGCCTGAGATTTAGATTATTTTGAGAGAACACATACTGTAGACTCTTATAATCAGAAAAATGTCCACGTGCACTCCATACAAATAATCCCACCATATTTCAAAGCAAAAACCACTGCTAAAAGCTCCAAATTATGAGTCGGATAATTTCTCTCATGCACCTTTAACTGCTTGGAAGTATAGAAAATCATCTTACTATTCTACATCAAATTGCAACCGAGTCCTACTCGGGATGCATCAAAATAAACTATACACCCCTCATTACCTTTAGGCAATGTCAACACTGGAGCTGAAACTTCCCTTCCAAGTATTCGACCAAGAAAACTTTACCTTTTTCTGAGTCAACTTAGTCAATGGGGAAGCTATCGTCCAGAAACCTTACACGGATCATCTATACAACCTAGCCAAACCCAAAAAGCTCCGAATGTCATTTGGAGTCATTGGTCTAGGCCACTTCTTAACCACAGCCACCTTTTGCGTACCACTATGATCCCTCACCAGAAATAATATGACCAAGAAAAGTTACAACGTTTAACCAAAACTCACACTTGTAGAATTTTTCATACAAATGTTGCTCTTTCAAGGTCTGTAACACCACACGAAGGTGTTTGGCATGATCCATCTCACTCTTAGATAAACAAGATGTCATCAATGAATACAATGAACAAAAGATCCAAAAATTGCCTGAAAACCCTATTCATCAAATTCATAAATGTTGTCGGGGCATTAGTCAAACTGAATGATATAACAAATAACTCAAAGTGCCTATACCAAGTCCGAAAATTCATCTTAGGGATATTCGCCTCTATAATATGAAATATATGATACCCATACTGAAGAGCTATCTTAGAAAAGAATTTGACACCTGTCAAATGGTCAAACAAGTCATCTATCCTTAGAAGAGGATACTTGTACTTAACTGTTACCTTAATCAACTATCGATAGTCAATGCACATCCATAGGAAACCATCTTTCTTTCGCATGAATAACACCGGTGCACCCCAAGGGGACACACTACAATGTCTAAAGCCCTTATCCAAAAGATCCTTAAGTTTCTCCTTAAGCTCTCTCAACATAGTTAGAGCCATTCTATAAGGAGAAATAGATATTAGATGAGTTTCCAAAACTAAATCAATACCAAAATCTCTCTTTCCCTATCCAAAGGAATACCAGGAAGATCATCCAAAAAGTCCTCAAGAAACTTATCTTTCACCAGAATTAAATGTAAAGATGGACATTTTGAGTTAAAATCTTTAACCCTGACCAAAGAATCAAGACACCCTTTAGTGATTAACCTCTAAGATTCAAGAAAAGAAATAAAACTCCCTCCAAGAGCTAATAAACCACCCTCCCACTCAATAACTGGTTCACCAGGAAACCTAAAGACAACCTTACGTGTTCGACAATCTAAGGATGTGTAACAAAAGTACAACTAATACATTCCTAGAATAACATTAGAATCTACCATATCAAGTTCAAACATATTTAACAAAGTCTACCTACTACCTACAGATACCATACACCCTATATAGACCTTTTTAGCAATCACCAAGTTACCTACCAGGGTAAGAACAGAATAAGGATCAAATAACCTCAAGATCAATACCAAAATACACAGTCACAAATAAGGTCACATAATATAGAGTGGATCCCAAATCAAGAAACTAATATGTAATACCCCAAAAAGTTCTCTCGTAGTCTGAGCCTTAAAGCGTGTAAAGTGAAGTATAATTTTGGCCCTAAAAGATTAATAAGAAAATTTTCAAGTTATTGGTATTTAAACCATATAGAATTTTCCTAAATTTGAATTTTTTTCATGTAGAGAATTTAGTTAGCTTTCCAAAGATACCAATTTTATCCAAATCCAATATTCGGGTGAGGAGTTATGGTCGTTTTACTAAGAATTATTGGAACCGCCCAAGTGTGACGGACGATCTGACGGACTATCGAGTCTGCGATAGACCGTCACTCGGCCCATCACAACCAAGCAATTAAATCTCTTTTTGGCCCAAGTGCGATGGCCAAAATGATGGGTCGTTAAGAATACGATGGACCGTCGCTGGGACAGTCGTGCTCAGGCAGTGTGGCCTTATCCTAGCTAACGTGCGATGGACCATCACTGAGAATATTGCATCGAGGTAGTGTGTTCATTTGTTATCTAATGTGATATGGATGATTCGACGGACCGTCAGACTTGTGACGGACCATTGCTTCGACTGTCGTAGCCCCCGTTCAATATTTTTAACTCATTTTAACAAGGGTTTTTCAGTTTTTCCACTCTTTTATCAACCATATATATTCCAAGCAAAGCAAATGGCTTTATTCTTCATCCAAAACACAAGAGAGATAGGGTTTCTTCCTCAAGATCAAATCTAAAACCCTTCTCTGAGAAATCCAAGAACTCACCATGGATTCTACAAATTGAGTTGAGATTTGAGTTCCCCAAGTTCAAAGGTTACAAGCACTCTCTCTCAAGAGTAAGAAGAATAGTTTAGAGCAAGTTTATTCATCCAATTTCATAGTCTAAGGTATGTGAAGTCTTGAACAAGAGTAATCCTTTCATCCTTGTGCCCACAGGCTTATTTAAACTATGATTTTCTGCAATCTATGAGATTTTACATGAATTTGAATTAGGGTTTTTCACCCATTATTATTGATTGCAATATTTTGATGTTTCCCATGAGTTGAGAGTCTATTGGCATGATTTTCACATGTTTTCTTGAGAAATTGCAACTGGGTCTATACCCTATGATTTTAATCCTTGAGAAATTAATAGTTGAAATCTTTGAGATATTGAAGTATGTGAGTATGTAGAGATTTTGAGAAAAATTGCTGAAATTTCCCAATTTCTACATGAGTGATGAATCTATATGCTATCTATTATGCTTTTGATGAGTTTTAACTTTAGATTTAATTATGGGTTAGTGAGCCCTACTTGAGATTTGTAATTTTATTAACTCTTATGCTATAAGCACCCATGATTTAAGTATTCTGAGATTATTGAAAAATGTTTTGACCTAATGGTCATGGAGTTTTGAAATCCACTTCACTACATGAGATTACAGATTTGATTATTGGGTTCTTGATGACCCATGAGATTATTTTAAAATGGGTTTCCATGAGATGAGCGAGATAAACTAAAGTGAGTAGTATTTAGCACCGAGTTGGATAAGTTACTATCATTTCTTACCCCTAAACTATGTGCCACCATAGGTTTGAAATTTTTGGACTAAGGCCAAGATATTGGGCCCGAGGCCGAGATAAGTGATCACTAAATTTAGGTTGTACTCCCTGGAAAGAGTATGATGCTCCTCCCCAATGTGGGTTCTCTTCCTTAGGAGGATAAAACATTGGACTATATGTATCTTGCATGGTTTATGTAGGTTAAGAGAACCTCCCTTGATACAATTTATTTTTCTAATAGTAATGTTGCAGATTTACTCCCTAAGACTAAAGTATTTTCCCTTGATATAAATATTTTTCCCTAAAGCTTGAAACGAGATATTTTCCTAAAGTGAATGAAATGCCTTCAATTATGTTTCAAAGTTATATGATTCCAAATTTCAAGTACTTGATTCAAAAGAGTTATGAGTTCTTGAGCATCAAAGAAGTTTTACTCTCCATGAGACATATGAATGAGTTGAAAGCATTATTTAAAGTTTCCTTTAGCATATGGGTAGTGAGAATAAGAGAAGATTATTGATTTCAAAGTTAAACTATGAAGATTACTAATTTCAAAGTATTATTTGCTTCATTTTACATGATTCATGTGCTCTACATTTTATACTTATTCGAGCCATGTGAGTTATTACTTATTGCATGCATGATTTGATTAAAAAGTATTGATGTTGTTTTATATAAATACATGCACCCCCACATACTCAGTACATTCCCAAGTGCTGATCCACATATATGTCTATGTGCTAAATTGTCTTATAATGTAGGTTGAGGTGCTCAGTCCCAGCCTCATCAATGACTTCTAAGTACCTCTGTCTACATTCCTACAATAGTGAGTCCTTATGGTTTGAGGACCTATCTTCAGACATTTTTGTATTTAAGAGACTATGTTATTACTCTTAGTTCATTTTGAGTCAGTTGGACCTGTCCCAATGGCTCTCTAGTTCATGGATTAGTAGAGGCTTTGTCAGACAAGTTATTAGATTGTGATTGTGTTAAGAATTCCAGTATTGTGGTTGTTTGGATTGAGTATTTTCTGTGTATCTCCCTTCAGATGATATGACTATGCTAGTGTTTGAATTATTTTATCTAGAAATAAGAGTTATTAGTAGAAATAGGCTCAAGGGTTAGCTTGGGGTTAATTGTAGCCTTAAGCACCGTGTGACGTCCTGGGAGGTAATTTTGGGTCTTTACACAATACACATCACGAAAAAAGAATTTTAACGTACCAGTTACGACATTAAGTGATGCCTTGGATTCCTATAGAGTAATAAGATCATATAACCTATTCCAACCTGAGCGATACCAGAAGCAGAAACAGATGCAGAAATAGCCCCCTTTTGTACAAATGCAAAAGTTGAAGAACTAGAGCCTTTCTAGCTGCTGAAACACCCTTACCAATCGAATAATTTCTAAGCATATGGCCTAGCTGACTATATTTGAAACACTTTTCCATCCCCTCATCAAAGAAACCCCTATGCAACCTACCAAAGAACCGACAATGAGGGAATAATGAGGTCAACTGAGCCCCACTTTTCTAAGATTAGGCAACCTGTGCTTGAAAATTATTGCCATCCTGTTGACGCCTATCACTCAATTATTTCGAGTAAGGAGAACTATCTATAGAGAGGGAACCAAAACTCCTCCACTTCTTCTTTGTACACTTACCTCCATCCCGACAACCTTGTTGTTACACACCACCTTGTTCAGAAACCTGAACTCCTTACCCTTCCTTTCCCCAAACTTAGCCTTTTTTTCTTTTTTCATCGTCCACCAACTACATATGAACCACTAACCTATAAAGATCCATATCCTTGATAAGCAATGTCGTCTTTCTTTCAAGGATCAAATCACCAGAAAGTCCAGAAGTAAACTTTCTCATCCTTTCCCTAAACCCAGACACCAATTCAAGAGCATAACTTGACAGATGATGAAATTTCAAGGCATATTTCTTGAAAGACATCTTCCTTTGTCTAAGATTGACAAATTCCTCCACCTTCGCTTCCCTTAACTTTTGAGGAAAAAAATGATCTAGAAAAGCATTAGACAAAGCCTCCCACAAAGGCAAATCCTCCACAACACCTCTCACCCTATCCCACTCCTCATACCATTGGTACGCCACTTCCTTATGATGGTAAGCAAAAAAATTCACCCCTTCCATATTCATGGCCTGCATCATCCTGAAGATTTTCTCCATTTCACCCAAGAAATCCTAAGGATCCATCTCTACCTACACACCAGTAAAAGTAAGAGGATTAATCTTCATAAACTGGAAAACCCTTATGGACTCAACAGATGAAATACCAGTTGCAGTCCGCTTGGTCCGAGCAGCAACTAACTAAGAAATAATATAAATTGATTGATGAAATTATGCATTCATCACCTCATTCTAAAGAGGACTAGTAGCAACCAATAGAACTCCAAAAATATCAAGGACTGGACCCCTAGACCGAGAATGGATCCCCTTAATAATAAGTGTCCCTTCAACATCATCCCCAGTTTGGACAAAGGAGTTTTCTTACGTCTCAAATCATCAAGGCATGATATGAAAAGTGAAGAAACCAATATTAGAGAATATTCCAAGACTTAGACTCCCAACTTTAAAATAGAATACCAAGAAAATGAAACATTCCTAAATGCCTTATTGCTTCTCCATTATGAGTGTGGCACACTACACACTCTTAAAAGAGACTATACTCGATATGTCTTGTGGACTCCCAATTGACCATGAACCCAAAGCTCTAATACCAACTTAACCTGACCCATCTTAAGGCCATGTCATAATGGGCATCCCAAGTCCAACTAGGATTGGAGACCACCCCCAATATCCAACCCAACCATCCAAATACATACCCTGAGTCAGATAAATTCTGAACTTATAACAAGACAGCATAGTTGCACAAACCCAGACTCTAGGATAGGTCTATGATTATGACCGACCCAAATGAGTCCAACCGTCGGAAACCCAACCAATAACCAAATTATTGAACCAACACCATAAGCCAACAACCAAAACAATAACCAAGTTCATATCCATAACATAATATAAGATGATGGAACAATCATAAATCCAGTTCAATGGTGTCATCCCCAATACCAATGACAATACTAAGGGTGACACCAATACCGATTCCGTCCATTCCAACTCATACTATTCACATAGAGCGTCTAACAAAAATAAATATACTATTCGGTTAGGACATGCCCCTAACCATATCAAAAACCATTATCCATAAAATGACGAAAGTATGTAAAGGCATCCATGATATGAAATGGAGCCATCCAACAATCCAATAGTTGATCCCAAATCCAATCACTAAGGAAGAAGAGTAGAATGGCCAGTTACTGCATCACATGGGGATACAGCCTCCCAATGATAGGTTAATTGGTGAACGCTAACATGAACTAAGAACAAGGATAAAATAATACAATAATAGAAAAGGTACCCTGTAGGTGTTTTAAGGTCATGGGTGAATGATAAAGAAGGGAAAATACCAAATTACCCATAGTGAAAAATGGGAAAGAAAATTGCTCCCAGTCGCTACGGGTTAGGTAACAACTCATGTTGACTGATCATGAATCATGACCTTATCTCATGGCCTAATCATACCAAACCAAGCACCACGTGGTAATGGTCATGAGTCCCATACCATGACTCGTGATGTTACCCAATGACTCGTAGGGTCTTAGTCATGATCAAGATAGAATCCAAAGGCAACCTTATTGGTCAGACAATAAAAAGGGTCCTATGACTCGTGATGAGTGGGTATGACTCATCACCTGATTCATTACCTGGGCAGTTATGGCTAAATTAAGAAATTTTTCAAAGGCTAAAAAACTGGGGTATTAGAGATTTTCATCATATAATTTACATGAAAATGTCTAATTTTACACCATTCGAACATTCCCTTTATTCTCCATGGATTTGGACCATTTAGACAACTATAAGGGTTTTATAAAATGAAGTCTCATTATGGTTTACAATGACATTAGAGGGTTAAATTTTAGGTGTACTATTTTTGTTTCTTGGTGTCCCGATATAGTGGCCTATATATCGCTACCACAATGCCGCTCTATCGGAATGACATCAGCCCACCCCATAACTTTATACTCAAAATTTATTTAACAAATATTTAATGAATCTACCTCGAGGATATTAACAAAATTTTCATACCCTAAACCCTTAAGACACGATGATTTTAGTAATGACGGAATGGATTGCTACAATATCGATATGATTCCTCCGTAGGAGAGGATCTATTAAGGTCCATAGGGGTGTCATGCCACCTACAAGCTTTGACCAAAACCATATGTATTTATAAATTTATATATACAGATATTTATAAATAATAAACATTGCACGCAGAGTGCAAACATAACCCATTGAGGTAGTGATAAATGTCAATGGTTTCATATAGATTGCCCAAGATCAATTCTTGATTAATTCCATTCTTTTCTTATTTATTATTTAGTGTAACTTTGACTTTCTACATCACCATGAAGTTATCTTACTACCTTATATCCTTTTTGTTTTTTTTTAATTGTTGAATTAGCTTTAAATTTTAATTGACAATTATTATTGACTAATTTAGTTTATTAGTCTTTGACTTTTTTAAATATAAAGTTTGTAAGTCTATGTGTATCTATATATAAATATTGGAATGGTTGGGGTCATGGATTCTCTGGCCCTTCCTCAAATTTCTCCAGCTTGTGTAGCTAACACACACTAAGGCTCTTTCAACATGGGGAGATGAACCCATATAGTCTGTGGGTACACTTAGGATGATTAGAGCTACACATTTTAGTTTAATTATTTTCAATATCATGCTTAAACCCTATACCTTATATCGGCATCTTATATATATGTATGCATGTATGTATGTGAACATATACATAGAGTTTTGAATTATTTTGAAATAGAATTATTTTATCCCTTACCCCGAGTTACATACTAGCATTCATCCCACTAACCGTCTCGAATGCTGCATCATTTCATTATGTAGGGTCCTAGGAGTTCTTCTGTTGCTTGGTGCAGTGTTAGGTGATTTGGTGTGTCGGTCGATCCGCTTGAAGTGGTGAGCCTCCATCTTCTGGAAGGCCTGTTACTTCTTGGTTTCATTATGTTTCATTAAACTGTCACTTTTGGATTCCTTTTTGGCTATATTTGGGGGCATGTCCCAACCTAGCATGATATTCGGTTTTGTTAGAGGCTTTGTGGACAAATTGTGAGTTGATCTTTGTTTTGAAATCTTAGTTCTATTTGAGTTATAGTAATTGTCTTATGTTTATACTCTTGTTGTATTCCACTATGTATCTATATTGTTCCCGGATGGTTAGGCTAAGGGTTTTCTCTAATCCACGATCAGTTTGAGATACCCTTCACGACTAGGCCTTCGTTTAGGTGATGATAGAATCACTAGAATAGAGTCAGAGGTTCAAGTTCATGTCTCCATATCAGTCAATTGACGCCCAAGTAAGCTTGGTTTAATAGAATAGCAAAGGTTTATGTTAGAAAACATGTCCATAATATAGATTGATTAGATATTCCATGTATAGGCCTACGGGCAAGGTGTTTTGTTGGATAAAACAAGTAGATTAATGTAATGACCTGAATTTGAATAATTTTCCCTTTTATGTGTTTTGACCATTTTATTCCCCCCTCCTCCCGTGGTTGTGCTATCTAGTTTATGAGTTATGAAATAGTCGGACTTCATAAAGGTTTTGGGTGAGTTTGATATCATTGTGAGGATTTTAGAGCTAATAGGTGACTTTGGTCAACATATCAAGATCCAAATGTCGAATAACAAAATGGATTACGTCAGCAAATCTGAAGTATCAAATTTCAATTCTTAATGGGGTTGGTTCAATTTCATGGCTTTTACATCCTATTTTGATTTTGGTTCATAAGTAATGTAAATAGGGCCCTAGGGTTAATTTTGTGATGATGAACTTTTTTGTAAAGTTGATGATTTCATTAGATTCGGAAAATGTTTTACAATCAATTTGAACTATTGGATCATGTTCATAGAATTCCGAATGAGTTATTGGGTTAAAAATAAGTTTTTTGAAATTGTTGGTATTGGCATAGTGATGAAAGAGAACATTTGACCTCATTCACGATACTTTGACCATTTTACCAGGTCGTTAAAGCAAATTTTGTTCCACGTTCGTGACCACCACAGATGTTTAAGACCCAAAACAAAACTATTTCATATTTTTGATATTTTTGGGGCCAGGAAGCTTCGACTTGATGATTCTTGATGTGTTTCTCTCATATAATTATTGTCTATCAAATTATAACTCTATATCATCCATTTACCATAAACTATTTTATTTTTAATAATTTCTAGACAAGTTGAGAATGAAAACCCTATTTTCACCATTTTTTAGGCTTGGGAGCTCGAATTTGGGCGATTCCATAGGAATGTTTGAGATTTCTTTCCTGGGTAAGTTTTATAATCTCTTAGTTATCACTTTCCCTTGATTTCATCTTCAAAACAACTTCAAATTCTTGATTTCAGAAAATTTTGGGGGGGTTTTGTCGGTAAATCTTCAATATAATTTTTCTTTGATTTTAACCTCCTTTTTAACTCTTTTTCGCATGAATTTTCACATGTAGACTCGTATGAGTATGGGGAACATATTTCTAAAATAAAATTTTATTTTTTACCCCTTTCATTTTCGAACCCATTTTTGGGGTTCAATTTTAAACCCGTCTTGAATATAGTTAACATGAGTATTGTTGGCTTTCTTAAGATGTTTAGATATCATATTTAAAGGTTTGTCATGGTTGAAAATTTTTTGAAGGCTTTGAGCTTTTGATTAGGGATTTGTACTGCATTTTGATTTGAAGATCTTCAGTTAAGGCCGATTGGGTTGTACCTTTATCTTTTCTCCAAAGTCTTTACCATCGGTTAAGTCTTTGATACACTTACATGCATTTTGCAAAAAAATACACTTATAAACTTAAAAAAAAATATAAATTTTTTTCTCTCATCAATTGAAAATACCCTCGTCATCAATGTTCTTGGTTCTTTTTTTAATTATTTTTTATACTTTTGAACAATAATTAGTGTTTTGATGCATTCTTTTAAAATGTGTATAAGTGTATTATTTTTGCAGAAGTGCTTTCAAAAAGAGCATTTTTAGGAAAAATTAAATTTTTCAGCTTCTCAAAAAATTAGATTCTTCTGGAAAGCTTGCCCTGGATTATGTGGTAAGCTTCTTCTACTCTCTAGAAAGACTTACTTTCTCCCAAAAATTTGGCCAAACACATCGGTTTTTTTAAAATAAGCATTTTGGCCTCCTAAAATCTTGGACAAATATGTTATTAATTGAATAGTCACTTGGCACCCAAAAACTCCAAATCTTGGATCCTCCTCTATTCCTCCAGCTAAACTCTAGTATACACTGAACTATCAAAAGTAACGATTGGTTCCTTGCAAAGCCTAACTTGCCCTCATCCCTGTCCTCCTCTTCTTCCTCTAGGAATAGAGTAACAGGCATACACTAACGACCCCTGGGAGCTAGAAAGAGAAACCTCTAGAGCTTATTAAAGCTTTTTTTAAAAAAAAAAAATCAATCAAAGACAATTCAATTACTAATTTATACTACTGCTAAATAAATTAACTACCACTTAATTAAAAAATATGAAAAAAAAATAAATGAAATTATTTCTATTATTTTAGTTTAATAAAAAATAGAAAGGGACTGTAAAAAATATAATGCGGAAGAAAAGACTCCTTATGTCCCTAAAAGGGGAAATTTGTTATGAAATATAAAGCAACAACAAGAAGAATGGAGAGATAAGGGAGAGTACTTATTTCTCTTGAGGAATTTCTTTAGGGGCTTATTAAAATGAAGGAAAACCCCTTTATTTATAGGGGAAAAGTAACTTTGTGCCCAAAGTTGGGTTCCAAATTTTCCAAAAATAGACATTCACTATATATGATAATACATTTATAACATCCCCCCCCCCCCCGAATGTCTAATTGATAGATAGTATGCCTTGTTAAAATTTTACTAGAAAAAACTCAGTGAAAAAAAATTTAGTGAAGAAAAAAGAGTACACATCTCTAATAATAGTATATAGGCTGCCTCATTAAAAACCTTACAAGAAAAACATAGTGGTACAAAATCTCATTAGAAAAAAATATTACAACACGTATTAACTCCCCTTTATTAGAACATCATTGAACCTTTGCATTCAAATCTTGTGAACCATTTTTCTGAAAGTTGCAGTTAGAAGAGACTTGGTGGATAAATCAGTCACAGTATCACTTGCACATTAATATCACCATTCTTTTGGAGATCATATATATAGAAAATCTTTGGCTAAAGGCTTCTCTATATCTCCTTCTATGAATCCTCCCTTAGGTTGTGTTATACATGTTGCATTCTCTTAAAATAAAATTATAGGGACTTTGTCATATTTCAAACCACATTTTTCCTCGAATGAGATGTATCATGGACCTCAACCACACTCTTGGCCTGATTCATAAATAGATATTATCTTAGTATGTGTTAAAACATGGGGGGTTGCACCACACTACGAGGGACCAGGTCCCTTAAAGTCAGACATAGGCAATAAAGCAAGAAAGCAATAAGGAAACAACACTTTGCAGGAAATTAAAGAACAGAATGGTTGTAACATGGAAACCTCCTTGCTCAAGGGAGAAAAAACCATGGCTTGCCCTCACAAGCACTCATAAATCTACTATAATCAACCTCTTGATTATAGACTTGATTTGAACCTAACTCTAGGCTCAACTAGTTTGCAACAACTCCATTACAGACTCTCATTGACAACTCTGTCAAGATCTCACCTCCATATTGATTAACTCTAACCAATATCAAACTCAAGTAACTCTACCTAAGAACTCTCAAGAACATAAAGAAAAAGCAATACTCTTATAACACGAGTAATTCAAAAAGACACGACTTGACGAAAGAACACACGCACTCTCTCAGCACACAAAGATTGGGAATTGAGCAATATTTGAGTTTTCACCGATTTCTCTCTTTGAATAATTAGGTTGCAAAAGTAGATAATTTGAGGAGCACTCTTTTCTATTCATAGCTGGATAATAATTAGGGTGGAAATTCGATTGGCCAGGTGTCTTGAAAGGTACAGTTCACCTGAGCAGTTTGTTACACTAACAGTCAAAATTGCATAGAATAGTGGCAGTTGTATTTTTGAAATCATGAAGACCCAGGTAATTGGTCCCTAGATGTTAGCTGATCATCATCAAAACAAGATATAGCAATTTTCCCCCTTTTTGATGATGACAAACCACTCACAGATTTTTGAGATTTTTTTAGCATAAATGTTCATTTATCTTATTTACTTAGAGTGATTACCACTACTGTCGATGAATGTTCCCCTATCATTACGCACCATGCCACCCCTACCAATATGCCATCATGCATCACCAATATTCTTTCCTCTATCACTATGCCATCCTTTAAACAATCTTCCCCCTATCAATATGCCATCATACTTCACCAATATTCATCACATATGCACCTAGTACCTAGTCCCTAACATATCATGCAACTCACATCACCTGGTCTCTACCCCATGCATTCAGTATTCCCTCTTTTGGAATCATTAAAAAGTGATAACAGAAAATCAAGAGTAAAATAAGCACAAGTTAGTTAACTCATGGACACTGGGGCAACACTAACATGAAAAACAACTTTCAAATTAAGGAAGAGACAGATGAAACACAAAAACTAAGATTCATTCATGTGCAAAAGGTAAGTATAATTGCAGTGTACAATTTAAATGTTCCAGAGAAAATTGACACAGGAATCAAGAAAGTTTAAACATGTGAAGGACTTGTGAACAAGGTTTGGAGAAGTAGAGCCATGTTATTGTTTTCTATAGCATTAATGTGTAACAATTCCTTGGTTAGATTCCTTATCTCTACATTTAAGCTAAGAATCTCATCAGTTAGAGTTGAAACTCTCTTATTTAGTACAACATTCTGATTATAGACACTAGGATCCCTATTAGAAAGTTGTCGAATTGTCATTTGTAATTTTCTAATCTCTTCATCCTTAGCAGCTGAGTTGAACTTCCATTATTCTGTTTCTTTGTTGAGTTCCTCTTGAGAGATGTTACATGATTTCTATTCCACACACTCAGTTTTGATCAGAGTCTCCATTCAAAATAGTTACATCATAGTTCTAGGAGTTTTATTTTCAAAGACAATACCAAAATGATCAAACACTTTGTTCAACTAATATCCATAAGGCTTGCCATGTTATCCATTTTTCCCATGAGCAACTTTATGCATATGTTCCATCATTAAAGTAGGTAAACAAATGAACTCACAACTGCTAAGGCACTGTATTACATACAAATCAGCAACTGAAGCAATGTTCCTCTTTTGTGATGTAGGAAGAATCATTTTGTTAACAAAATCAAAGACTAATTGAACCTGACTTTTGAGTGATTTCCTACTTACTGCAGCCACAGATTTTCCTTTAACCTTTCATGCACTTTCCATGAGCTCTAGTAAGGGTTGTTATTTTGAGATAGTCCTTACGCCATTGATAGAAACATTCAAAAATTTCCCAAGTAACACAGCATCAAGATTAACTTTTTCCCTTGGACTACAGCAGTCACTTTCAGCTTGTCTTTAGAGAAATCCAGTGTGGAATAGAATTCCTTGACTACCTCATCAAAGACTGATAGGTTTTTCTTCATACTTTTCTTATATCTCTAGTTTTTCCTATTTTATAAACGCTAATACGTTATCTTTCATTCACTTTCCTCTTTTCGAACAAAGTCCTTCAAAAATCTACTACTTCTAGATAGAACTTCCAGAAATCTCTCCAGGATTTCTTGTTATCTTACTGACATTTTATTCTTTAAAATGAAACACACTCTTTCATGGGCTATTTAATCGCAAGATGAGATTTTAAGCAACCCAGAAATTATCCATCAATGTACTACCAGAAAGGTAATGATGCTTTAGGAATGAATCTTTATCAATGAGTTGAGTGAAGAAGGTGACTATCTTTGGAAGGGTAGGAGAAGAAAAGTGTTTTTCAAGAAGGTTTGAGAGATGATTTTTATCTACGCTAAGCTTATAGTCCTTTGAAAGACATAAGAATGAGGAATTAGTAGCCATTTAGAAATCCTTGTCACAAGAGGGCTATCTGTGGCTAGATTTGTTCTTTTGACAAGAGAAGGATTTAGGACAACAATATTTAAGGGAATGAATGAGCACAAGAAAGGGCTTTTGAAAGAATAAGATGTAATTAATTTCCATTTTGTGGTGACTCATCAATTCTATTAGGATAAGAAAAATTTTTGATACTGAGAGAGATAAGACGTGACTTTATCTGGTAGAACAAAAAGTTATCCATATTCACGATACTAACTTGAGAGATGGGACCAGGCCCCTTTCTTTCTTAGTGAATCCTCAACTTTATGCAAGTCACATTTTTCCTCCTCCAAAGTTGTTCCCATGGTTGTATACCTGTAAAGGTATGGCACTGAGTTAGACCAATAAGTACATACTTTATTAAGGATACCTTTCTCCAGAGCATAGCCATTTTCAGGGAGAAAAACTAACTAATCTAGAAGGTTAGGTTATTTTTATCAAGCCCAGCCTTAACCTGTTCTTGACAAATTATTCCTTGTGGAGAGATTTAGTGAATATGTTTGCTATTTGATCTTTATTCTTGCAAAACTTCTTGCAAATATCTCCCTTCTCAACATTGTCTCTCAGAAAGTGATGTCTCACATCAATATGATTGGTCCTCTTATGGTACATTGGATTCATACCCATGTTGAGAGTATTTGTGTTGTCACACATAAGAGAGATAGTTTCTGACGAAATCCCAAAGTCCTTCAGTTATTGTTTGATCCATAAAAATTGAGCATAACATTAAGTTGTAGCCACATACTCAGTTATAGTAGTAGATAAGGCACTGAATTCTACTTTTTAGAACCTCAGGAGATTAAAGAAGAACCTAGAAAATGAGTCATTCCTGAGGTAATTTTCCTATCCACTAGATATCTAGCAGAATCAGCATCAGCATACTCTACCAGATCAAAACTGTCTCCAGAAGGGTAGTATAGGACCAGTGTCACGACCCAAACTAGGGCTTGGCTGTGATGGGTATCTCAAGTCCAATGAGGACTTAATACCACCCCCTTAGCCTATTCTAACCTGACCAATATGTATATATCACAAGTGATGATTGGTGAATCCAAAAGTCTAAATGACATCGATAATCAAATAAAATCTATAATACTACAGTCCATAGCAGTCCAAAAGCCTGTAACAAAATTGAGTACCAATAAAGGATTGGGACATGCCTCCGACCATAGCCAAAACCAATCTAAAATAAAGTCTAAGACAAGAGAAACCAAACATGAAATAAAGACTTCCAAAGGATGGAAGCTCACCACTTAAAGTCAATGCACGAATAATCCACAAACTTGTGGGAAAGGTAGATTTGCCTTCGTACCCTGCATCGCGTGGGGATAAAGCATCTGAAAATAACTAGTGGTTGGAGTGCTAGCATATAACTCAAGGATAAGAGAGTAAGGTAATGCTAAAATCCATCATATGAAAAATATTAAAACCAATGCACAATCTTATATGCACAACATAAATATATATTATATGTTGGGAATAAGGGAACAAGGCTTAGCATGAATTTTTAAAACATAAACCTAGACTGTGTAGCTTAACTGTTTTAAAACCACCCATGGGCTATATGGGTCCATCTCCTTCTGCTGAAAGGACCCTAGTGTGTGTTAGATACATGATCAGAGAAAAAAACTGATATGGCTAGTACGTCCCTAAAATATAAAAATTGACATCATGCACACGGTCACCAAAACAACCCTCACATTGGCAAATATGAGTTTCCAGTGTTGGTCCCCCCGATACCTCTACCTTCCACGGCTTTGCTACATAACCTACTTCAAGCCCATATTAAAATCATTTACACATTCCCAACCATTTAACAAGGATTCTTTTAATTATGAATTAACCGTTGGTATCGTCATACAAAAAATAGAGCCTACAAGTCTATTAACTTATGCCATATGAACTATTAAACCAAATTAGACTCCACCATTTTCAATTAAACCAAAACCATTTATTATCAAACCATGGCCACCAAGGCATTTCCCAAAACCATATGAAACCAATCAAAACAGATTAATGTTTCTTTAACCATTTATGCAATGCAAAGATGCAACAATAGTCAAACTATATGAAAAAAATTATATTCAATTGCAGTTTCACAAACAGTTTGAGGGAATATAATTTACAAGACCAAAACCAAGTAATTGGGGAATCCATGGTACCCCAAAATTCAATTTATCAGTCCCATGCACTCCACCATGTTCCCAAATAGTAATAAAGCATGATTGTTTCATAATAAACCATGGAAAATCATGTTAAAGACCAATCATGTCCAATGCCCTCTACTAAATCAAAACCCACATTAAAACCATGAATTTAACATCAATTTATGCCATTACAGAAATTATAAATTCAAAGGAAAGAGTTACATGCCTTAAGCACAAGAGAATTGGAAAAACGTTTGAATCTTGGAACCCAAAAGTTGAACGTACGGTGGAACCCTTGGCCTTGTTGGGGTTTTATAGTTAAGAATGAATTTGGGGATATATTTCTTCTTAAAACTAAAGTAAAGGGATTTTATAATGATTAAGGGTCATGCTTGAGTGGAAAGACCCTTTTGCTCCTCGTCCCTTTTAATAACCAACAAAAAAACCATCAAGAATCAAGGATCAATGGCACGGACCTTATCACAGAGACCTAGCCTCCGTGTCATGGATCATAGCCTCCAAGTCATGGATGCTAGTATCCATGATAGCCTCTATGTCACGCCGCTATCGCAGAGACTTGCTACCTCCGAGTTCTGAAATCACCCTAAACCCCATCCAAAAATTTCAACACTCATTTGGGCTACCCATTTAACATCCCCAAACATAATTTGGGTCAAAATTGAAATTTCAAGCAAGGCCAAAATTAAATTGCTCAAAATTTGAGGGTGTTACATTATCCCCCCTCCCCCAAGATTATTTGTCCCTAAATGAGCTAGAACATGTTCTGCATGAGAATAACCATAATATAGCAGAATCAAAATATAAACCCAAATAGTAATTAGAAGGAAGGGAATTCATACCTCGGGCTTCTTCTCCTGACTCGTGGAATAGAATTGGATACTTGGTCTTCATATCCCCTTTTGCTTCCCAAGTAGCTTCTACCACTTTATGATTTCTCCAAAGGACCTTTACCAATGATACATCTTTAGTCCAAAACCTACAAACTTCTCTATCCAAGTTCTCTTCCAGAACCTCTTCATAAGATAGGAAATTTGAGACGGCAACATCCTCAATAGGCACCATCAAGGAAGGATCACCTATGTATTTCCTTAACATGGACACATGAAACACAGGGTGAATAGAATGAAGACTTATGGGTAATTCCAACTCATAGAGCAACAGTTCCCAATCTCTTCAAACTTAAATAAGGACTAACTGGGATTGAGTTTTCCCCTCTTCCCAAAATGCATCACTTCCTTCATGGGAGACACCTTCAAGAACACCTAATCACCCACATCAAACTCTAACTCTCTTCGCCTCACAACCATGTAGGACTTTGTTGACTTTGGGCCATCTTAATCCTATCCCAAATCACTTTCACCTTTTTCATAGCTTGATAAACTAAATCAACACCAAACAACCTCGCTTTACAAACTTCAAAATATTCGATTGGAGATCTACACCTACTACCATACAATGCCTCAAACGGGGCCATGCCAATGCAAGAATGATAACTATTATTGTATGTAAACTCTACAAGGGGTAAGTATCCAACCTAACTACCTCCAAAATCAATCACGCAAACCCAAAGCATATCTTCTAAAGTATGGATGGTCCTTTCCACCTGTCCATCCATCTGCGGATGGAAAAAGGTACAAAGGGTAACCTTAGTCCCCAAACCTTAATAAAATGACTACCAAAAATGAGATGAGATCTAAGCACCACGATTCAAGGTAATGAAAATTAGAGAACCATCCAACTTCAGAATCTTATGAATGAAGAATCTTACATAATCCTCAGTAGAATAGTTAATCCTCACTGGCAAGAAGTGAGAAGACTTAGTCATCCTATTCACGATGACCCAAATAGAATCAATCTGGCTCCGAGATCACAAAAGACCGCTAACAAAATCTATAGTTATCACTTTTTATTTCCATACAAGTAACTCAATCTCTTGGGATAACCCAACAGGCCTCAAGTGTTACACTTTCACTTGTTGACACACATGCACTTAGCCACAAAATTAGCTTCAGCCCTATTCATGTTATTCCACCAATAAATCTCCTTAAGATCATGATACATCTTTGTCGAACTAGGGTGAACCGCATAATGCAACTCATGGGCTTTATGCAAGATTCTACCTCATAGCTAATCAACATTGAGAACACATAACCTCCCTTAGTACCTCAAGACACCATCACCACTAATCTCAAAAACCATCACCTTTTGCTTACCCACATCATCCTTGATTTACAATAAGATAGGATCCAACACCTGTTTCACCTCTACCTCAGCACTAAGAGACAACTTCGACACTTCTTGCATGAATACCCCACCATCCTCAGAATCTAGGAGATGAACTTCAAGATTAGCCAAATAGTGAATATCCTTTGCCAAGTCCCACTTTTCCTCATTTACATGAGACAAGCTCTTCATAGATAACCTGCTAAGAGCGTCAACCATGTTAGCTTTACCTAGGTGATAGTGCAGACTCATTTCATAGTATTTGAGAAACTCAAGCCATCTTCTTTGCCTGATATTCAACTCTTTCTAGGCGAACACATACTGTAGGCTCTTATGATTTGAAAAGATGTCAACATAGACTCTATACAGATAATGCCGCCAAATCTTCAGTGCAAACACTACAGCCAACAACTCTAAATCATGAGTCAAATAATTTCTCTCATGAACTTTCAACTACCTAGAAGCATATGCTACCACCTTGTTATGATGCATTAAAACACAACCAAGTCCCACACGGGATGCATCACAGTAAACCAAAAAGCCATCACTACCCTCGGCAGGGTTACTACTGAAGCTGAAGTCAATTATCTTTAAGATTTTCAAAACTCCACTCACAAAAAAAAACCATAAAAACTTCACCTTATTTTTAGTTAACCTAGTAAAAGGTACAACAATAGATGAAAAACTCTTCATAAACCTCCTATAGTAAAATGTTAAACCCAAGAAACTCTAAATATCGATTGGAGTAGTGGGTATAGGCAACTTCTTGACCACTACAACTTTTTGAGGATCCACCATGATCTTCTTACTAGAAATGACATGACCCAGGAAAGTAATAACATTCAACCAAAACTAACACTTCAAAAACATAGCATACAATTATTGATCCTTCAGGGTCTACAACAAACCACAAAGTTGATTAGCATGATCCACCTCACTCGTTGAATACACCAAGATATCATTAATAAATAAAATTATAAATAAGTCCAAAAACTGATGGAATACTTAGTTCATGAGATCCATAAATGTTTTTAGGTCATTGGTTAAACCAAAAGACATATCCAAGAACTCAAAATGCTTATACCGAGTACAAAAGGCAGTCTTAGGGATATCCTTCTCACAAATCTTTATCTGATGATATCCCGAACAAAGATCAATCTTAAAGAAATACTTAGCCCCCTAAAGTCGATATAACAAATCATCAATCCTAGGAAGAGGGTACTTATTATTCACTGTCACCTTATTTAACTGATAGTAATCAATACACATTCAGAGAGAACCATCATAATTATGCATGAAAACCATAGGATCACCCCACGGAGACACACTAGGGTGAATAAAACCTTTGTCAAAAAAAAATTTCAACTCTTCCTTAAGTTTATCCAACTCAGTTGGAGCCATTCTATAAGGAGGAATAGAGATAGGACAAGTGTCCAAAATAAGATCAATCCCAAAATTAATTTCCCTATCAAGATGGATACCAGGAAGATCATCAGGGAAAACCTCGAGAAATTAACTAACCATGGGAATGGAATTGAATGAAGGCTCTTCCAAATTAGAATCTTTAACATAAATCAAATAACAGAGACAACCCTTAGAAATAAATTTTTAAGCTCTAAGATATGATATGAACCTCTTCTTAGGTCCTAGGTAACTCCCTTCCTACTCAATAACTAGCTCATTAGGAAATCTAAAGATGACCTTATGAGTCCAACAATTTAAAGAGGCGTAGCACAAGCACAATAAATCTATCCCCAAAATAACATAAAAATTCATTATTTCTAATTCAAATAGATCCACTAAAGTTTCCCTACCACACAACCCTTATAGACCCTTTTGGCAACCACAGAGTTACCCACCTAGGTAGAAATAGAAAAAGGGTCTAACATACACTTGGGGTGGAAATCAAAATACAAAGCCACAATAGGGTCATATAAGAAATAGTATACCCTGGATTAAGCAAACAATACACATCTCAAGAGAATAATTTCAACATACCAATGATGACATCAGGTGATACCTCAATCTCCTGACGAGTAGTAAAAGCATATAGACAATTTTGGCCAGTGCCTGCACTAGAAGTGGCACCCATAGGTACATAAGCTGATAACGTGGAAACCAAAAACTTATTAACCCCTGAAGAAACTTTTCCCCTAGGGTAATCCTTCAGTATATATCCCGACTAGCCATAATTAAAACATCGATTCTTTTCCTCCTCACAGAAACCATGATGCAACCTACCATAAAATCTATAAGGTAGATATAATAGAGCTGATTGGGGCCTACTAGCCAAGTATTGGTCACCCTATGTCCTATAACAATCACTATTCTGAAAACAATAATATTTGGATGGCTTTAGATAAAGAGCACTAGTCGTTGAATACAAACTTGAGTTGCCCCACTTCTTCTTAGACCATTTTCTATTATCCATACCATCATGTTGTTGACCTCTACCCTAATCCGAATACTGAAACTTCTTACTCTATCTTTCCCCCATCTCTACCTACTTTTGCTTCTCCTTCTCAACCAATTGCATGTATACCATAAGTCTTAAGATATCCATGTCTTTGTTTAACAAGGCAGTTATTCTCTCCAAAATCAACTCACAAGAAAAACCTGAACTAAATTTCTTTTTTCTATACCTCATGCTAGACACTAGCTAAGAAGCATATCGAGACATCTGATGAAATATCAAAGCATACTCCTTCACTGTTATCCTCTCTTTCTTTAAATTCATAAACTATTCCGCCTTCACCTCCCTTAACTCCTGTGAAAAGAAGTGATCAAGTAAAGAGCTACAAAAATTATCCCACTAGGCAGACTCGACATCATCATCCCTAAGTTGCTCCCATTCTTCATACCATTGGTATGCCACATCCTTCAATTATTAAGCAGCGAATTCCACACCCTCTACATTAGTTGCATGAATAACTCGAAATATGCTCTTCGTCTCATTAATACAACTCAAAGGATCCTTTTTAACCTTAATACCAGTAAAAGTAGGAGAGCTCATCCTTATAAACGGGCCAACTCTAGTAGCCTAAAAACACTAACAATAATACCAGCAGAACCCATTTAACATGACTATAATGTCATAAACTAGGTCAACAAATGAAAAGACTAGCAAAACTTATCATTAGTAATATCTCTCTTAGGTGAGTGAGTCTGAGTACCACCAGCTAAAGAGGGATCGGTGGGGTAGGTGGAATTCTATGAGAATAGTCAAAAATCATGACTCTAAATCATGTATACACCTTAGAAGTAGGACGAGCTCCGTACCTATCGTACCCAAATAAGACAGGAGAGTATCCATAAATATTAGATCATTTGGAAGGCATGATCTAAAAAGTGAACAAATGAGAATTAGAGAGATTCAAGACCTTAGACTTTATATCTTGAATATAGACAACAAGAAAGGGAAGCATTCCTAAATTCCTCGTAGACTCTCCCTTATAAGTGTGGCATGCTACAAACCCATAAAAGAGACTCTACTAGATAGGGAATATGGACATCTCATGACACCAGAACATAGGCTATGATACCAACTTTGTCACGACCCAAAAAGGACCTAGCTATAACAAGCATTTCAAGTCCAATAAGGACCGAAGACCACCCTCTTAGCCTATTCTAATAGATTAATATGCATATATCATAGAAGATATAGGTAAATCCAAAAGTTTAAATAACATTGTGAAATACCTTGGTTTCTGAACCTTAGAAAATTTCCTGGAATTATGATCACAGGACCCTATATGACTCATTGGTATAAGCTATATGTTGGGGTATGAATGGTATGATCCAAATGTATATTGACTAGTGTTGGCTGGTTGTATGGATTTTGGTTACTGGAATGGGTATCACATAGGGGTATGAGTTGTATTGGTGGTTATAAATTATTTGGTTCCTTAACTTAATCTTAGACTTGTTTACTTAAGTTTGATCTAAGTACGAGTGACTCACCCAGAGTTATAAGTCAGGGTATGAGTTGTACCCAGGACTCATATGGTGAACAATGTCTAGATCTTTCTTGGGTTTAAATTTGTCAGGAGTACGAATAAAAGGTACAGATCATATGTTTTGGATATAACTTGGTTGGATGAGTCAAATGTTGGACAGTGTTTGATCCAAAGGTTTAGGCTTAGGGTATGAGTAGAGGGTACCACTCATATTAGAAGGTACAACTTGTGTATGTCAGTTGTACCACTATGATGAGAATTTGGTGCAACTTAAGTGGGGGTATTATAGGAATTTCCCCACTTATCCTAATAAGGCCCCATGACTTCTAAAATAATTAAAATGTTATTTTCCCTATTATTCCATTCATTAACACTTAGAAACTCTTATAAAACACTTTGTAATTCACTTAAAAACATTTGGAGAAGGAAAGCTAGGGTTTCAACTGGAGCATTAATTTGGGACTTGTTTTGGTGATTTATTTCCATTATCATATTAGTTTAAGGCATGTTCTCTTCCCTCATTGTTAATTTTATCTAAAGGAATATCTTTTATGAATGGTTCTATAATTTTATTAAGTGTATGATTTTTGTTTTCAAATATGAATTAGGGGTTTTGATATTAAATAGTTGTTTATGGTTTTCCATGGTTTTAATTGTGCTTTTATATGCATTAATGGTGGTTTGGATAATTGTATTGCATGGAATGGTTTAATGTTAATTGGAATTAGTTTTGGTCTTATTATGCCCCCAATGTGTTTGACAAAATGCATATAAAGATATGTTCATTACATTGACTACTTTTAATGGAAATCTTACTTTTTTAAAAACTTGTTAAAGGAATTATACATGGTTTAAATGGCTTGGAATGGTAAATTACTAAGGGTTATGCTTGAGGGGAACATTGAATCCCCCAAGTGGCTTAATATGGTAAATGGATGGGCACTTGAAAGTCCCCTTAAACCTCTATATGATTGTCTATGGATAATACTTACAGGTAAAGGTTGGTATGATGATACTAAAATTAATGGTCATTGTTAATAATTGGTTAATGGTTTGGTTATTTTGAAAATGTTTGTAATTAGGAAAAAATGGAAGGATGTGTAGTAAAGCCGTGGACGGTGGAGCTGCCGGGGGACCAAAACTAGAAACTTATATTTGCCGATATAAGGTTGGTCTTGGTAACCATATGCATGATGTCATACTATATTTTGAGTGATATACTAGTCATTCCAAAGTTTTGTTTCCTGGACATATGGCTACACGCACTGGGCCATTTTCAACAGGGAGAGTTGAGTCCATATAGCCTGTGGGTGGTTTAGGACGACAAGGCTACATAGCCCAAGTAAAGGTTTTAATGGCATGCTAAACCCAGTCCCTTTTCTTGGCATGGTTATATATATATATGTATGTATGGTTATGTGCATATGGATGCTTTTACTTGGTTTTATCAATGGCATTATTTTATCCTTATACTGAGATCATACTAGCTTTTACCCACTAACCCGTCTACTGCGGTTGTATACTTACGCTATGCAGGAATCAGTTGTTCTACTCTTCCTACATAGTGATTGACTCGGGGATCAATATTTGAAATAAAGTGGTGAGAGTCCATCCTTTTGGAAGGATCATTTCATGTTATAGATATTTTTAGACACTTTAGTTTATTTTTGGATATTAGTTTTGGCTATGGTTGGGAGCGTGTCCCAACTATATTTTATTACTCTTTTGGTTAGAGGATTTTTTGTACTTTTATTAGTTAGAATGGGCGGGATCTATATTAGTGTCAGCCTTGGCATTGGAATAAGTTGGTGAGCTAACATCATTGGACAATATTATTGGTTGTTCTATCCTATTTTATTTTGGGATTAATTATATTATATTTGGGAACATCATTGGTTATGACCTGGTTTATGGACCATGCCTTGGTATGGTTTGGTATGGTTAGATTATTGAAATGAGGTGGTTGGACTCAGTTGGGTCGGTCATGGTTGTGATCTTATCCTAGACTCTTCATGTGGGTTGTTTCACTATCTTGCTATATGCTCGAAATTCATCCAACTCAAGGTAGGCGATTGGAGGTTGGGTTGGGTAATGGGAGTGATCTCCAGTCCCGATCAGGCTTGGGACACCCATTATAACAAGGCCCCCGGTTAGGTCACGTTAAGTTGGTATTAGAATCTAGGTTCAGGGTCAATTATGAGTCTATAAAGTCGTGTCAAGTAGAGTCGCTTTTAGGGGTGTGTAGTGCGCCACACTCATTAGGGAGAGGCTATAAGACATTTAGGAATGTTTCACTTTCTTGGAATTCTATTTTCAAACTTGGAGTCTAGTTCTAGAATCTTCTTAATTCTTGTTTGTTCGTGTGTCAGATCATGCCTCATAGATCTAAAACATAAGAAAAATCTTCTATCCCATCTAAGGGTAATGCTGAAGGGCTGAATCCTACTTCTGGGGTTTATCTTTGGCCTCACAGTCCTATTCCTGTGAGTTCTAGAGTTCAACCGATTGCTACTAGTCCTTCTCAAAGTGAGGTAACTAATGTGAAATTCTATTAGGCTATTCAAATTATTACTCAGATGGTCACTACTCGGGCTGAGTGGGGTGCGATGGGTGCTTTGCCTACTGAGGCCATAAAAGTTGGCCAATTTATAAAGATTGGTCCTTCTACTTTTTTTTAGCGTGAAGGTAGAGGAGGATCTATAGGGCTTCTTAGATAAAATAGAGAATATATTTTGGGTGATGTAGGCTACCAATATGAAGGGTGTAAACTTTACAGCTTATCAGCTCAAATAGGTTGCATATTAGTGGTATAAAGAGTGGGATTGGGATAGAGGAGATGAGGAGGAGTCATTCTTACCGGGCTCCTTCTCTGGTGCTTTTATGGATCATTTCTTTCCCTAAGAGTTGAGGGA
The DNA here is from genome assembly GCA_030864225.1 of Capsicum baccatum var. pendulum. NCBI lineage: Eukaryota > Viridiplantae > Streptophyta > Magnoliopsida > Solanales > Solanaceae > Capsicum > Capsicum baccatum. The sequence continues at coordinate 203,610,780 of CM061559.1, read as the reverse complement.
AGCAAATATATAGAATTTTATAAACCTCAAAAAAGGGAGGATGTCTGTTAAGGAATATTCCTTAAAGTTTCACCAATTGTCAAAGTATGTTCCTGATTTAGTGGCTGACAAGTGGGCAAGGATGATGAAGCTTGCTTCTAAGTTAAATCGATATTTAATTTTGGAGAGCAAGACTGCCTTGTTGATTAAAGATATAGACATCTCTAGGTTAATTATTCATATACAGTAGGTAGAGAATGAGAAGAGAAAATAGGCATGGTATGGAGATAGGCAGGGTAAGAAGAGCAAGTTTTTTTACCATGGAGGTTCTTAGTCTCAGTATGGTCGAGATAGTGTCAAATGATAGAAATAAAATAGGTGAGTTTAGGTTCCTACTCTTCTGCTAGTGATCCTTATCACTTGGGCGATAAGCGTCATTATGGTGGTGACAATTTTTTAGCACAAGGTGCCCAATCTTAGGAAAGCAGAGGCCAGTTAATTTCTCCATTCCTTTCTTATAGGCTTTATGATTGTCCTTATCGGGGTTATTGCAATGAAGGAAGGGATAAATGCTTCAAATATGGCCAGGTATGCCATTGGCTTAGGGATTGTTTGATTAATAAGGTTGCTACGAGGGTGAATAAGATTTATATTATTTCATCTTCTGCTCTTACACCTGGTGGTGTGGCATCTACTTCTGTTACTTCTTCTAGCTCTAGTGTTGGTCAGAACAAGTGTTATGATTTGGTGCCACGACAAGAATTTGAGGCATCACCTGATGTCTTTACTAGCATATCATAGCTTTTTTCTTATAATGTATATTATTTGCTTGATCTAGGATTTACTCTCTCCTATGTGTCTCCTTGTATGGTTGTATCTTTTGGTTTTGATTCGAAAGTTATTTCAAAATATTTTTCTATTTCTACCCTAGTAGGTGACTCGGTTACTACTAAGAGAGTCTTAGGAGGTGTGTGGTATCTGTTGGTGGAAAGAATACCTTGGTGGATCTGTTTGAGTTGGGTATGGTGGATTTCAATGTCATTCTAGGTATAGATTGGTTGCACTTTTGTTACATATCCTTAGATTGTCGGACCCATTGGGTTATCTTTAGGTTCCCTGGTGAATTGATTATAGAGTGGAAGGGTGTTTTTCTAGCTCTTAAAGGGATATTTATTTCTTATCTTAGAGCTCAGAGGTTGATCTCTAAAGGTTGTCTTTGTCACTTGGTTTGGGCAAAAAAGATTTTAATTTGGAAGGTCCTTCTTTCCATGTAGTTTCAGTATGATCTTCCTGGTGTTCCTAAGGATAGGCAAATAGAATTTGGTATTGATTTAATTTTGAACACTCATCCAATTTCTATTCCTCTATATATAATGGCTTCATCTGAGTTGAGTAACTCAAGGAGCAACTTTAAAATCTTCTGGATAATAGTTCTATTCATCCTAGTGTATCTTTGTGGGGTGCACCGGTGTTGTTTGTGCGCAAGAAGGATGGTTCCCTTCATATGTGTATTTCATTAGGCAGCTGAACAAGGTGACAATTAAGAACAAGTATCCTCTTCTAAGGAACGATGATCTAATTGACCAGTTGCATGGTACCAAGTTCTTTTCTAAGATAGATTTTTGGTCTGGGCACCATTAGCTAAATATTAGGGAGGTGGATATCACTAAGATAGCTTTTTGTACTCGGTATAGGCACTTTGTGTTTTTGGTAATGCTATTTGGGTTGACTAATGCTCCTGCGGCACTTATGGATCTTATGAATGGGGGTTTTCATCAGTATTTAGATCTCTTCATCATTATGTTTATTAATGACATTTTGGTCTATTCGAAGAGTAAGGTGGATCATGCTAACACCACTGTGTAGTGTTTCAGACCTTAAAAAAATAGCAGTTGTATGCCAAGTTCTCTAAGTGTGAGTTTTAGTTGAACGTTGTAACTTTATTAGGTCATATTATTTCTAGTAAGGGGATCATAGTGGATCCACAAAAGGGTGTTATGGTGAAGAAATGGCCTAGACCCACAACTCTATTAGACATTTAGAGCTTCTTGGTTTAGATGAGTATTATAGGCGGTTTGTGGAAAGATTTTCATCAATAGCTTCTCCTTTGATTAAGTTAGCTTAGAAGAAGGTTCAGTTTTCTTCGTTAGATATTTATGAAGAGAGTCTCGATAAGTTGAAGGATAAGTTAACTTCAGTTGTAATTCTGACTTTGCCAGAAGGTAATGATGGGTTCATGGTTTATTATGATGTATCTCGGGTAGGTCTTGGTTGTGTGTTGATGCAGCATGGAAAGTTGATTGCCTATATATTTGGCAGTTAAAGGTGCATGAGAGGAATTATCCTACTTGTCATTTGGAGCTACTGGCGATTTTGTTTTCTTTGAAAAATATGGCGATATTATTTGTATGGTGTGCATGTGGATATCTTTTTTGATCATAAGAGTCTATAGTATGTGTTCACTCAGAAAGAGCTTAATCTCAGGTAGAGGAGATAGCTTGAGCTTCTCAAGGACTATGATATGAGTCTTCACTATCACTCAGATAAAGCTAACATAGTTGTTGATGCTCTTAACAGGTTATCCATAGGGAGTTTGACACATGCAGAGAAAGAAAAATGGGAATTGGGGGAGGATATTCTCTGCTTGTCTAATCTTGGAGTTCTCCTTTTGGACTCTAAAGATTATGATATGATAGTATAAGTAGTGGTGCAATCATCTTGGTGTGGAGGTTAAGGAGGGGTAGGTGCTAGATCCTATCTTGATAAAAATTAAGAGTGACGGTGGTGGGGAAAAGGTAGTGGTGTTTAAGATCAGTGGTGATGGTACTTTACGGTACAAAAAATGGTTGTCTGTTCCTAATGTTGATGATTGGCGACAAAAGATTCTAGATATGGCACATAAGTCAGGCTATGTTGTTCATCTCGGCTTGACAAAGATGTATCATGATATCAAGGAGATCTACTGCTGGATGTGGCCAAATGTATAGTGTGTCTACTATTCAAGGTTGAGCATATGAGGCAAGAAGGGTTGTATCAAGAAAATAATTTGCCCAAATGGAAGTGGGAAGTGATCAATATAGACTTCATTACCAGTCTTCCTTGGTCTTAAAATCAATATGATTTGATTTGGGTCATCATGGATAGGATGACTAAGTCTACGTACTTTTTGCCAATGTGGACTACCTTCTTGGTAGAGAATTATGCGAAGCTGTATCTTCAGAAGATTGTGAAGCTACATGGGGTGCCTGTTTCAATTGTTTTTTATTGTGGAACGCAGTTACATCTCACTTTTGGTGATCTTTTCAAAAAGTATTGGGGAATAAGGTTAGTCTGAGTACTGCTTTCCATCCGTAGATGGATGGGCAAGCACAGAGAACTATTCAGACACTTAAGGATATGCTTTGGACTTATGTGATTAGTTATGGTGGCAATTAGGTTGAACACCTTCCTTTGGTGGAGTTTTCTTACAATAATAACTATTATTCTAGCATTAGTATGGCCCCTTTTAAGGCATTGTATGGTAGGAGGTACAGGTCTCCTATTGGTGGCTTCGTGCTTAGTAAGGCGGACATATTTTGTTCTGACTTGGTTTACCAAGCTATGCAGAAGGTCAAGGTGATTTGGGAGAGGCTTAAGGCTTCCCAAAGTTGCCAAAAGTCCTATGCGGATGTTAGGCATAGAGACTTAGAGTTTGAGGTTGGGGATAAGGTTTTCCTTAAGGTATCTCCTATGAAGGGAGTAGTGTGGCTTGGTAAGAAAGGGAATCTCAGTCCCCAGTATGTTGGTCCTTATGAGGTTTTGCGGGGAATTGACAATGTTGCTTATGAGTTGGAGTTACCTTCTAGCATAAGCTTTGTTCATCCATTCTTTCATGTTTCCATATTCAGGAAGTGCATTAGTGATCCTTCTTCGGTTGTTACTTTGGAAGGATTGGGTATCACTGATTCTTTGTCTTATGAAGAAATCCCAGTTGAGATCTTGGATAGGAAGGTTCATCAGTTACGGACCAATGATGTGGCTTCAGTTAAGGTTTTTTGGCAAAATCATAAGGTGGAAGAAGCTACATGGGAAGTGGAGGTGGACACGAAGTCCAAATATCTGCATTTGTTTCTGCTCCTAGGATTGTTGCAGAAGGTATATGTCTTCAACACATTTATTTTTAGAGTTCATTAAAGGAATGATTAATATCTTATCCTTTTTTGTTTTCAAACCTTGTTAAAGATTGGGAATATATTTGATAATGCAAATGACTCTTGCGTATGGTTACCCCTACCTTATCCGTCATTCAGGAATGAATGTTCCTAGTGGGAGAGACTGAAAAACCTTCGTTTTGGGACCTTCGAAAATTTACTAGAATTCTACTCTCTGGACCTAATACGACTTATGGGTACGAGTCATATGTTGGGATTTGGATGGTATGGTCTAGTCTTATGCTGACCAGTATTGGTTGGTGGGATGGATTTTGGTTACTGGAACGGGTACGACTTAGGGGTATGAGTTGTATTGGTGGTTACGGATCAATTGGATGCTTAACTTAATGTTAGACTTGGTTACTTATGTTGCATTTAAGTATGAGTGGCTTGTCATGATCCGTAAGCTAGGGTAGGAGTTGTACCCAGGACTCGTATTATGAACAGTGTCTAAATCTTCCTTGGGGTTAAATCTGCCAGGGGTACGGATGAAAGGTACGGATCGTATGCTTTGGATACGACTTAGTTGGATGGGTCATATGTTGGACAATGTTTGATCTAAAGGTTGAGGCTTAGGGTATGAGTGGAGTGTACTACTTGTATCGGAGGGTACAACTCATGTAGGTCAGTCGTACCCCTGTTACGGGATTTTGGTGCAACTTAAGTGAGGGTATTCTGGATATTTCCCCACTTATCCTAATAAGGCCCCACGACTTCTAACCTATTTGGAAGGTTCTTGACCCTATTATTCCATTTATTAACACTTAGAAACTCTACTAAAATACTATAATTCTCTCAAAAGATTTTTGGCAAGGGAAGCTAGGGTTTCAACCAGAGGATCGATTTAGGGCTTGTCTAGGTGATTTCTTTCCATCATCATCTTTGTTTATGATATTTTCTCTTCCCTCATTGTTAATTTTATCTAAATGCATGATTTTTATGAATGGTTCTATGATTTCATTGATTGTAAGATTTTGGTTTTCTAATATGAATTAAGGTTTTGATATTAAATGGTTGGTTATGGTTTCCCATAGTTTTAATTATGCATTAATATGCATTGATGGCGGTATTGGATAATTGGATTACATGGGAATAGTTTAATGGTAATTGTAATTGGTTTTGTTCATATTATGCTCCAATATGTTTGAAAAAATATTTATAAAGATACGTTCATTGCATTGACTACTTTTAACAGAACTCTTTCTTGTTTTCAACATTGTAAAGGAATTATGCATAGTTTAAATGACTTGGAACAATAAATGGCTAATGGTTATGCTTTAGGGTCACATGGAATCCCCAAAGTGGCTTAATAGGGTAAATGGAAGGGTACTTTAAAGTCTCCTTAAACCTCTATATGGTTGGCTATGGATAATACTTGCAAGTAAGGGTTGGTATGACGATACTAATATTAATGGCCTTTGTTAACAATTGGTTATTAGTTAGCTTATTTGGAAAATGGTTTTAATAAGGTAATAATGGCAGGATGTGTAGCAAAGCTGTGGAAGGTTGAGGTCTCGGGGGGACCAAAACTGGAAACTCATATTTGCCGATATGAGGTTGGTATTGGTGACCGTGAGCATGATGTCACACTATATTTTGGGGGATGTACTAGTAATGCCAAGTTTATTGTGACGCCCCGAGACTACCCCCTGACGTCACACGGTGCTTAGGACTACAAGTGATCCCAAGCTAACCCATGAACTGGAACACTATTAATTAACTGATTTAAATATGTATAAAATAACTGAGTTTACTATGCAGAAACATAATCATGATTAAATCTAGGGGAAACACAATACGGATACAATATTACATTCTGAGGAAACTGAAAATAGGAATTGAAACTACATGACTGACTCTGACTGACATCTATGAATCCCCTACTATACTGACTGTAGATAGCTAGGATGTGACTCCAACTACCACTAATCAATACATATGAGTAAGAAGGCAAAGTACATTAATAATATCTAATTAAAGTCCCCGAAGTAAGAGGACTCATCCCCTACTGGCTAGAATCTGCATCTATCTGATCATTATATATGGACTACCACTGAACTGGTACCTACATTTTTAAAAAATGTAGCACATAGATGTATATGCGGATCAGTACTTTTGGAATATACTGATTATGCGGGTGAATGCATAAGTAAAACAGTAATGCAATATTCAAACAAACTTTCAAAACTGCATGTTAAATGTAAGTGACTCACCTTGGCTTGAATAATAAAAATTGTTAAACCATGTCATGAGTAATATATCATAAAAGTAATTCTTGTGAGCCACCACACTTCATTCTAAAATGTTGTACTCTTATTCTATTTCAAATCATGCAGGCTAAGTGAAAAGAGCTCACCTTTATCATCTGAAAACTAAAAGCTAAAATCTGATAACTGATGTCTTATATAGGACAATATCTGAGTAAATTTGTGAGCCTTTACATTTATTTTTTTAAAACTATTCTGTTATTCTTTTCTATTAGGGAGGTTCTTCTAACCGACATAAACTATGTGAGCTATTATAGATTCCAACGTCTAGTTTCCCTAAGGAGTAAACCTCACATTGGGGAGAGGTGTCATACTCTTGTCAAGGAGTATAACCTGAGCTACGTGATCACAATCTGTATCTGCATCCATATAAATAGGAATAATCTAAATCTGCACCTACGTTGGCTCATAGTTCTGGGGCATGTGAATTAGGACACATACCCAACTCGGTGCTAAATACTACTCCCAATAATCTGTATGCTCATTTTGTAGGAAATCTACTTTAAAACCAACATAAGGGCTTACAATGAAAACCAGTTATGCATCTATTTACTTTAAATTGTAATCAAAAGTGAAATCAAAACTGTAAGTCGATTCCATATCTTAGCTAAAGATCAAAAGATCAAATCTTGTTCAAAATCAGAATATAAACTAATCATATGATACTTAAACATCATCTTCTTTGAAATATCAAGATTCAAGCTAGGGCTTAGTAAACCATGTTTCCAACTCATGTTAAATTATCATAAAGTCATGCTCAATAATCAAAATCTTGAAATTCTTGCACAATTTTAGTTAAGATAGTGAAATTCAACTCTCAATGTATATAAAATCACACCACACGTAAAAACATCCAAGAGTAGAGATGCAATTCAACATTTAATCACTTGTAACATTAACATCTTCAAATAATGATAGTTGGGTATGAACCCTAAACTGTAAATCATATAATTTCATGTAAATTTAACCTTAAAAACTAGTTTTGAGCACAAGGATGAAAGAAGTATCCTTGTTCATAACCCCATATACCTTATTTGGCTTGCTTGTATGAAATAAGTTGACTTTGGAATTCTTGAGAGCGTTCCTGAAGGCTTTTCTTGAAGTTCTTGGCTTAGGAACCTTAAGTTCTTGATTATTTTGAAGAGAACGTAATGGAATCTTGAAGTTCTTGGGAGATGACCTCAAGGAGAAACCCTAATCTTTTTCTTGAGTATAAAGAGGATTAAGGGTTTTTAAAACTTTTTTGTAATGGCTAAGTATATGTTTTTGGTTATTTATCTTGTGGTAGGTGAGGGAAAAGACCAAAATACCCCTACAAAACTATTTAAGGGTGAGGTTGATCAAGTCTGGTCATGTGCGACGACTTGGTCTGATAAGACATCACTTAGGTGACGGCTAATCACCTCAAGTCATCACCTAGAAGCTGAATTTGATGAGTTTCTATTTAAGGTTGACGACTTGGGCTGATAAGTCGTCACATAGTTAACGGCTTATCAACTCAAGTCATCACTTTTTCAATAGACAGAGTTGCTGAAGTAAAATGAGTACAATTTTCCACTCCAATATCAGATTAAGGTGACACTAAGTGAATTGGAAAGAATACTCAAATACCTTATATTTGATATAATGTAGGACACCTGAATTGATATATGCTGGGAGATACACTCATTTAAAGTTAACCCTAGCTAGAGCATTTGTCAAAACTCTATCGATGAAAAAGTCCTCAGCTTATCTATGAGTAAGTAGGGTATTATGACCTCGATCAATATATGAAGACATTCTCATATCATATACTTGCTAATCGCATATGTACATATACAGAATAATTGGGTTCAAGTCCGTACGCATAGGAACAATGATTAAAAATGTGGGGTGTTATAGTTTACTTCCCTATTCGTGCGGCTACACATACTAGGGTCATTTCAACAAGGGAAGTTGAACTCATATAAACCTGAGTGGTTAGGATACCAAAGCTACACAGCCCAGGTAAAGGTTTTAAGGGTATGCTAAATCCAGTCCCTTTTCCCGGTAAGGTTATATACAGTTATATATATATATATGGTCATTTGCATATGGATGGTTTTACATGGTTTTATAAATGGCATTATTTTATCCTTATCCTAAGATCATGCTAGCGTTCACCCGCTAACCCATCTACTCGAGGTTGTACACCCACTCTATGCAGGAATCGATCATTCTACTCCTCCTACATGGTGATTGACTTGGGGATCAGCATTTGGACTGAAGTGGTGAGCTTCCATCCTTTTTAAAGGCTTTAATTTATGTTATTGACATTTCTAGATACTTTAGTTTATTTTTGGATATTGGTTTTGACTATGGTTGGGGGCATATCCCAACCGGATTTTATTACTCCTTTGTTTAGAGGCTTTGTGGTACTTCTATGGCCTGGAATGGGTGGGATCAGTATAGCTTTCAGCCTTGGCATTGGAATAAGCCGTTGGACTGACATCATTGGACGATATTATTAGTTGTTCCATCCTATTTCATTTTGAGATTAATCATATTATGTTTTGGAATATCTTTGGCTTTGGCCTAGTATATGGCCCTTGTCTTGGTATGGTTGGATTATTGGTATGGGGTGGTTGGACTCGGTTAGGTTGGTCGTGGTTGTGATTTTATCCTAGAGTCTTTATATGGGTTATTGCACTAACTTTCTACATGCTCGAAATTCTGCCAACTCAGGGCAGAATGCTAGAGGTTAGGTTGGGTAATAGGGGTGGTCTCCAGTCCTGGTCAGACTTGGAATGTCCATTGCGACAAGGATCCTAGTTAAGTTACATCACAATTATATCAAGAACCAGTATCTAAACACATCTATAAAACCCAAGTCCACGGTAGTCTAATAAGACCTTAACAAAACCGACTACCAATAAAGGGTCGAGACATGCCCCCGACCATAGCCAAAACCAATCTATAATAGAGTTTAAGACAAGTAAAACCAAAAATGAAATGAAGACTTACAAAGGATGGAAGATTACCACTTCAAATCAACGCCTGAACAATCCACGAACACGTAATCACTGGGAGGGAAAGGTAGACTTGCCTTCGGACCCTGCATTGCGTGGGGATACAGTATCTAAAAAAGGTTAGTGTTTACAGTGCTAGCATGTAAATCAAAGGTAAAGGAGTAAATAAATACCAAAATCCATCATATGGACACCATTAAAACCAATACACAATGTCATATGCACAACATAAATATATATCATATGCTGGGAAAAAAGGAACAAGGCTTTGGATGAATTTTTAAAACATTAAAGATTAAAGAATAGTCAAACTATATGACAAAATTATATTCAATGGCAATTTCATAAACAATTTGAGGGCATATAATTTCCAAAACTGAAACCAGGTAATTGGAAAATCCATGGTACCCCAAAATTCAATTTACCGTTCCCATGCACCCCACCATGTTCGCAAACATTAATAAAGCATGATTGTTTCATAATAAACCATGAAAATTAAGTTAATGACCAATCATTTCCAATGCCCTTAACTAAACCAAAACCCGCATAAAAACCATAAATTTAATATAAATTTATGCCATTAATGAAATTATAAATACAAGGGAAAGAGGTACATGCCTTAAACATAAGACAATTTGAAAGATATTCGAAGCTTGGAACCCAAAATTTGAACGTACTATGGAATCCTTGGCCTTCTTGGGGTGTTTGAGTTAAGAATGAATTTAGGGATATATTTTCTCTTAAAATTGAAGTAAAGAGGTTTTATAATGTTAAGTGCGCTTCCTAAATGGAAATACCCTTTTACCCCTCGTCACTTTTAATAACCAATAAAATAGTTGTTGAGAATCAAGTGTAAGTGGAACGGACCTCATCATAGAGGCCCAACCTCCATGTCATGTACCCTATCATATAGTACAATCTCCTAGTCATGGAGGTTATTCTCCATAATAGAATCCATTGCAGGCTGTTATCATAGAGGCTTACTGCCTTCAGGGTCTTAAACCACCACCGAACCCCATCCAAAATTTCCAAAACTCATTCGGGGTGACCCGTTTAACATCCTCGAAAATACTTTGGGTCAAAAATCAATATTTCAATCACAAGAAGGCCAAAACTAAATTGCTCAAAGTTTGAGGTTGTGATTACCAGATCCCATGTACCTTTCAAATACCTGAGAATTCTTTTTGTTGTTTCAAATGAGACTCTTTAGGATAGGCCTGAAATTTCTCACACATTTCCACACTACACATAATATCTGGCATGCTTACGGTGAGATATAGTAAGGATCCAATAATCACTCTACATATGTTCTTATTAACTGAGGGACAAAATTCATCATTGTCCATCTTAGAACTAGTTCCACTAAGGGTTTTAATTGGATTGGCATCTCCCATGTTGTATTTCTTTAGAAGTTCCTTGTTCTACTTATCTTGATAGATCATTGTCCCTTGAGAGGTTTTCTTAATCTATAAACCTAGGAAGAAACTCAGTTTACCCATTATGCTTATTTCAAATTCACTCCCTATTATATTTGCAAACTCTTCTCATAGGGATTCAGAAGTAAATCTAAAGATAATATCATCAACATATATCCGAACAATCAGCAAGCTGCTACCTCTGGACTTTAAAAAGAGTGTATTGTCCATTTTCCCTCTTTTAAAGATATTTTCCAGAAGAAACTTTCAAAGTCTCTCATACCAAGCCCTAAGTGCTTACTTCAACCTTGAGGTTGTTTGACATAGACTTTTTCCTTCAAGTTTCCATTTAGAAATGCACTTTAGACATCCATTTAGAAAAGTTTGAACCCCATAAAGGCAGCAAAAGTAATAAGAATCTTGATAGCATCTATCCTTGCTACAGAGGTAAATGTCTCATCATAATTAATTTCTTCATTCTGGTTATAGCATTTAACAACCAGCCTTGCTTTATTTATGTTGATAATTCCTTATTCATCCTGTTTATTTTTGTACACCCACTTAGTCCCATTAATTATTCTATTAAAAAGTTAGGGGAGCAGGTGCTAGATTTTACTTTTTTCAAATTATTGAAGCTCCTCCTGTACTGCATTGATCTAGTCAGCATATTTTTGAGCTTCCTTCATATTTTTAGGCTTAATTTGGGATTAAAATGCTTAGAATGCCATGAAATCTCTGCCTTGAGCTTTTGTTTGTACTCCAGATTCCAAAGGTATGGTCAGATACTCAAGTGGATAAGAAGATTTATGCCTCCATTTTGACCTTTTGAGATGAGTTCCATTGGTACCAGTTCCCTGAAGAGTTTCACTAGACTCTTCTTGTTGTTCTTCAAATAGAGTTGGGTTTTGTAACTGTGATCCTGGATGGCCATCATTCTCATCTTCATCATTTAGTCCTATACCATCTTCTTCAGTAATGTCATCCCTTTGAATAGGAATAAGTTTTTCTATTTTTGAATCATTACCATCACCTAGATTCATTAGCTTTATGGAATCAATAAAGACCACATGCACACTTTCTTTAACATACAAAGTTCTTTTTTTTAAAACACTGTCTGCTTTTCTTGATGAAGAATAGCCTACAAATACTGCTTCATCAAGTTTGGAGTCAAACTTTCCTATATCATTCTTCCTATTATTTAGAACAAAGCATTTACACCCAAAAGGTTTAAAATAGTCAATCTTAAGCTTTCTTTTGAAAAAAAGCTCATAAGGGGTATTGTTCATGAGTGATCTAATCAAGCACCTATTTGTCACATATCAGGCGGTATTAACATCATCAGCCCAAAAGTTCTTTGGAAGCCTACTATCAATCAACATGGTCCTGGAAATCCCTATGAGGGTTCTCTTGTTTCTTTCAACAACTCTATTTTGTTGAGGAGTCCTTAGAGAAGAGAAGTTATGAATAATCCAAATTTTAGCACAAAATCCTACAACTTGGAATTTTTCAAATTCAGTTCCATGATTAAATCTGAATTCAACAACCTTACAATTCATCTTCATTTGTATTTGCTTGGCAAAAGTAACAAGAACCAGGTAGGTTTCATCCATTGTTCTCAAGATCATTATCCAGGTAAACCATGTGTAATCATCTAAAATCATAAATACATACTTCTTTTCTCTTATACTTTTGACTTTAATAGGTCCATATAGATCCATATGTAGTATCTCAAGGGGTCTAGAAGTTCAACTACTTCTTTAGCTTAAAGGAAAACTTAGTTTGTCTGCCCTTAACATAGGCATTAAAAACCTTGTTGTCTTGAAATTTTAGCTTTGGTATGCCATAGACCAGGTCCTTTGAGATCAATTTATTCAGTAAAGAGGAACTTACATGTCCTAGTCTTCTATGCCATAAATCAGCATCTTCACTTTAAACACTTAAGCAAGTTAATTCTCCATCAGCAACAGACTCTAAATCTGCCACATACATATCTTTTATCCTATTAGCCTAGATAATAAATTTCCTAGATTTCAAAATTGACACAGTACATCCATCAGCTAAGAATTTAACCTGATTACCTTATCACAAATTTGAGAAATACTTAGAAGACTATACTTGAGGCCATTCACATAGTACTCATCTTCTATTGCTTGGTCGGGATATTTTCCAATCTTTCCCACACCATGAATATTGCTCTTTTAAAATTTTCCAAAAGATAAATCTCCACCATGAAATGTCTTGAGAGAAATAAAGTAGCCAGTCCTCCCTGTTATATGCTTTGAACATCTACTATTCATGAACCAGTTCTGATTATATTCCCCTCCTCCTACCTTATTTCCTTCTTCATCTTCAATTTTTTCCATGAGAGTAAACAAGGAATCATAGGTAACTTCACACACCTCCACAACCATAATAGATACATCTTTAGCCTTTTCAGATTCATCAAATTCACTAGAGAAAACTCCTCACCCTGCTAGGGCCTGGTTCACAGCATAGTCAATACAGCCCTTCTTTTTTATTTTATAGGGATCTAGTCCCTACTCTTTCCTTTGTCACCTCCAGTTTTGAGATATTATTGGTAATCTATTTTTTTGATTACACGGTCCTTAATGAAATGCTCAGTACTTCCACAGTATGACAAACTTCAACAGTGCCTCCCTTTTTTCTGCTACTTTCTTTTCTTTGAAACGGACTACTTTTCTCCATATCTCTAACAATTCTTTTTGCCAAATAGGCAACATCAGTTTTTTCTTTACTTGAATTAGATTTTGAAACCTTTAATACCAGAGATTTTTCCTTTTTTGCTTCCTTCTTCTTTTATACTTACTGCTTCTCAAGCTCATGAGTCTTTAGATTACCAATTAGTTCATCCATAGTGAGAGTCTTTAGGTTTCTTGCCTTAGTAATAGCATCCACTTTTATTTCCCAAGAATTTGGAAGAACATCTAGAATTTTTCTCACTTGGTTATACAAAAATCACTTCTAATCAATGCAACTCATTTGTAATAGAAGTGAATCTTGTATGCAATTCTTGAATTATCTCTCCTTCCTTCAAAGAAAAAGTTACATATTGAGTAGTCAGCATATCAAACTTTGAATCCTTTGCATCAGTTGTTCCTTCATGAGTTATCTTCAGGCAATACCATATTTCTTTAGCATTTTCATAAGCAGAAATCCTATTATACTCACCAGGTCCTATGCCACAAACAAGTAATTTCTTTGCCTTGTAATTCTTCTCAACTTTCTTTTGATCTTCATCATCAAACTCCCTTCTATTTTTGATAACCATCCTTGTTATGTATCCTTCTATGACCTCTCTAAGTAGAACATGAGGGCCATCAAGTATTATAACCATTAGCTCACTGTCCTCAGCTATAGTAAAGTCATACATCCTGGTTCTCCACCACGTATAGTATTTTCCATTAAATCAGGGTGGTTTAATGGTAGATGCCCTTCTTGTTGATTAGGTAAAGAAGCCATGATCTATAAATCACTCTAGATATAAACCTTTTAGAGTGTTCTAGCTCTAATACCAATTACAGAAACATGGGGTGTTGTACAACACTATGGAGAAATAGGTCCATAAAGTCAGACACCATCAATAAAGCAGTAAAGCAGTAAGGAAAGAATACTTTGTAGAAAATTAAGGAACACAATGGTTTTAAAGTATAAACCTCCTTTGTCAAGGGATAAAACCATGGCTTACCCTCACAAGCACTCACGAATCTACTATAATCAACTCATAATTATAGATTCGATTTGGACCTAACTCTAGGCTCAACTAGTTTGCAATAACTCTAGTACAAACTCTCCTTGGCAACTCTATCAAGATCTCACCTCAATATTGATTAACTCTAACCAATATAAAACTCAAGTAACTCTACTTAAGCACTCTCAAAAACACAAAGAAAATCCATTACTCTTATAACAAGATTAATTCAATTACAGACCCAAACTTGACTTAAGAACACACACACACTCTCAGCATACAAAGAATGGGACTTGAGAAATATTTGAGTTTTCACCAATTTATCTCTTTAAATAATCAGGTTGCAAAAAGTGATAATTTGAGGATCATTATTTTTTATTTATAGATGGATAATGATTAGGGTAGAAATGCAATTAGGCCAGGTGTCATGAAAAGTACAAATTTACCTGCGCAGTTTGTTATACTAACAGACAAAACTGCATAGGATAGTAACAGTTGTACTGAACTCATGAAGACCCAGGGTCCTGATCTCTTTATGTTAGTTGATTATCATAAAAAAAAGATATAGTAGCATGGCTCGATGAAGTGTCAATGATAGACTGTATTAGTAGATCTCAAAGATATGGCAGTGCCCCCATATATGAATGCATATCCTATTTGAGATTGAGTTGTATGTGGATCAGCTAAATATCCAGCATCAACATAACCAACAAGATTAGGACTACAATCTTTAGAATAAAATAAGTCTATATCGATAGTCCCTTTTAGGTACCATAATATGTGTTTGATCTCATTTCAATATTTTCTAGTAGGAGAAAAACTATACCTTGCTAACAAATTAAATAAAAAGTCTAGATCAAGCCATGTAGTATTTACAAGATACATTTGTACACTATTTTCACTAAGATATAATACTTTATAACCAATCTAATTTGGTATATTTCTCATTTTAGCAAATAATTTATTGCTTTTGAAAACTCTCTAAGAATTTTAATAATTTTAAGTTATAAATTTATGAAATATAAGGATTATAAATAAGTTTCCTAGAAAATTTTATATGCTTCAAACATTTTGAATCCTTAAAAGGTTTTCATGTAAGTTTTGTTAAGTGATGTTATTCAGTATTTCATGTGTGACAGTTTCAAGCGTCTGGACTGCAAATTAAATAAGTTTTATTCTTACCAAAATGCATTTCTCTATGTCACTTGATAAATACTTCTAGTCAAAATGCTTAAAGAAACGCAGGATTTAGATTCTCGTAATCTTTTATAATATAGCGCCAATATTGTATCAATGATATTATCGATGATATATCATTTTATATCGGTTTATAATGTGGCATAATATTTTGAGATATCATCACTTCATTATTTTTAGGTACCTGAATCTCTCATGAGGTTTCGTAATGTGTTATGTCGTAGGCTCTTTAATAGCACATTACCTTCTTATTATGATCATTTGCTCCTCATCCTTTTCAAGAATGGTTTCATTTGGAGTCGATTGTCTACCATGCTTGACATATGCGTAGACCTTGTCATTTAATGACACACAATAGGAGAACTTATAGCTTAAATATAAGATTACATTTGAGTCAACAAATGGTTTCGGCATTTGACTTGAATTATCTTTTGAATGAGGATCTGATAATAATTCCGAACATACTTCATAGCTTCTTATAATCTCTCTCTTATGTTAGGAAAACTAACATACATCATCCATCTTCTTTGAGAAATGCATCTTTGTGCATTATGGTATATCCATTAATCGAATACCGCACATTAAAACTATTAAATGGAAAATGTGTAGTTCTTGATCCTAAACCAACTTTGAGGGAAAACTAATCATAATTTATTGGTTTGCTTCATACAAGTACTTTTGTATCAAATATATCATATTTTATACCAATATATAAAGCTTTGTTCTCATAAGCAATGATTTAGCTAATTTTATGAAGGCATTTAATGTCAAACCAACATTATCAAGAAAAATTTTCTTGATTACACGATCTAAAACTTATGTTCTTTTTCATTGAGCAATCAATTTTATGAATGTCAAACTGCAGGTTGACAATAAACATACATGTTATCATATTATTGATGCATCTTTTCACATATCACATAATAGATAAACGGGCTCATATTCACCTTTTATACTTTTTATATTTTAAGGGATCTTGTCTCAATATTAGTTCGTCCAATCAACTTATCATGAGAACAAACAACATAAATAATTTCTGAAGAATCTTCTATTTTTTATTACATGTCCAATACTCAATATGCACATCATCGGAATGTCATAATCATTCATGTCAACATATGAACTTATTTGTACTAGTAAACTCCAAGTTTACCATGACATGTTTTGTTTTAACTTTCATAAACTTTTTGTTTATTCTAACATGAATTTTGTATTAATAAATAATAAACTCTTAGTTTATTATGGCATGTTATATCATCATTCTTGGGTAACTTTTCATATTCATGATTCTTATCATGGTAATTTATTGATATTCAATCTTTCAATTACTCTACCTCTTCTGAAGGTGGGTTGTGATATCTTTACAACCAAGAACACGTCTGAATTTATAAGTTTTACTAAATACAACTATATTCACCCTCAGGGTATAGATTAGTATTTATGACAATCAAAATTCTAGTTCCCTAGGAGTGGAACATAATCATTCCTTAAGCCTATCAAATTAGGATAGCTTATAGCCTCTTTCTTGAAATTGCTACTTCAGGAGCAAATCGAGGCATACATATGATGTAGAGAATTCTTCTCTAACATAACTATCAGAATAGATCACACCTCAAAGAAATTATTGTTTTATATTTTGTTATGCCAGCTTACATTCATATAACCACAATAATTATTTTATCATATTTTAGACGTATTATATAGTACTACCACATTCTCTTCAGGTATGGAGCAAATTATCATCTTTCAGATTTATCACATTTACTACCACATTTACTTCATGAAATGAATCATATTCAATGGGACGAATTTCACTACCTTTTATCAAAAGAAAATTATTTGGCTTTAGACATCATTATATTTTCAATATGAAGCATTGATTTCAAATTCAACATCTTATAAATATAAAGACATCATAGATCATAAATCTATGAGACTTGAACCCAATATCTTAACATATCTTTTTATTATCTCAAGAGGTAATGTTTTTTAATTTTTATAAACCTAATAATTAATACAACATATAAAAATAAGTCAGCAAAAATATTTAGCCCAACATACTCTCTCCATTCCAGTTCAAAAATATTTAGCCCAGTTAATTAAATATATACACCGCAATGGAAAAAGCTATGGAACAACAAACCTCAGAAATATCAAAGCTACCGGAACAGGTATATCTATTTACGATTATGAATAGCTAAATTCATAATTCCCGACAATCATGATATGATAAAATAAATTCATATTAGTTACTTTATAGTAGAATTATTCGAAAAATAATATGTTAAGAAGTTTACTAGCAAAGTGGAAACGGAGAAAAATCCCAAGGAACTATGCCATCCTAAAGGTGAAACCAATGAGGCAAGAAGCCGTGGCGGGGAGTAACCAAAGTCGAGGCGCTGTTTAAGGGAGAATATCCGAATTACCATGCTAGTAGTGACCGAAGAACATGTTATTTAAGAATAATCTAGTATATAGTAATCTGAGATGACTATATTTTATTATGTATATGGTTGCAGGGAATATTTTGAAAAAGCAATTTTATGATAATGAATGATAATATATCTGATGTCATGGTAGATAAATTTAAGATACTTGTTTTGTATGCACTTAGAGATATAGATATTGCAGATATAAGAAAAGGTATATTAGAAAAAGCATATGGAAAAAATTATACGGATAGAATAAATTATATACCACACATACCTAACTACTCTTATAAATATTTATTATGTTAAAATTACGTAGGACTTTTAAAAATACGCAAAAAATACAGTTACTGGAAAAACAGATAAAAATAAATATAGACAATTACATGGAAAATAAAAAATATATAAAATCTCTTAATAAAAATATGCAAAAACTACTAAGCCTAAAACAAATAGCTATAAAATATAAATCTTAAAAAATAGCCCATTTAGACTACCTTAGAATTTTAGTCTTATATATACTTAAGGATATAGAAATAATAGATATTAAGAAAATGATATTAGAAGAAGTAATAAACTATGAAATAAACTATGAAATAGAAATGATAAATGCCACAGCACAAATATACGAAGACATTTACCCAGAAGGATATTATTCAGACCAAGATTGTGGATGTTAGAATATATTAGAAAAACTAGAGAAAACCAAGATAATCTAAATAACGAAGTTAGTTATAGAAACCATATTAGAAAAATAATGGAAGATCTAAAAGAAAAGTTAATATGGATAGACACTACAGTACAGAAAGAATAAGTTATTACACAGAAATTTGTAACTCAGCAGTTACTACAGGATAAAATAGTAAACTAAAAAATTAATGAATACATCTAACAAAAAGAATAACTTATTAAAACAAAATCTAAAAAATAACCACGCACAAAATAAATAGATTCATCAGTTATAATAAATCTATTTATAAATCTATTTACCAACTCAGTTATCCGCACCCCCCTACAAATGGTATCAGAGCACAGTAGTTTAAAAGATACGGAAGTGATATATATGTTGGAATTAGTTAAGTTAGAGTTTGATTTAGTTAGATTTAAATTAGTTAAGTTAGATTTAGTTATTTATTAAATTAATTATGAGAAGACCATTTAAAAATAGAGAAGCTTTTAGAAAAATAAAAGAAAATTTAGTTAGCAATTATTCAGAATATATAAGTTTAAATAAAACAAAAGAAAATCCACAAAGATTAGCCTATTTAATTACATTAATATCTAGTGTTGAAGCAAAATTAATAATCCATTTAAAATCCAGAAGAATGAGACATATACCACCTAATTATGATAAAATTAGATTTAGATATCCACCAAAATATTATAAACACAATTCAGATGAATAAAGAGCAAAAATACAAAGAATTAAAAATAAGAAAAGAAAGATTACATTATAATATATTTGCCGGAGTTAGTAAAAATTCAATAAAAATACAAAAAGATGAAATATCAAAATTAGAATCACAAATAGATAGTTTAGAATATATATGTCAACATGAACTATTCACAATAAAATGAATAAAGAAGAATTTATAATAGATGAAAAAATATACGAAAATCACGAAGGTACAAAAATAAAAATAGTATTTTCTAATCTAGGAAGAAGGTATAAGAAAATAGGAGAACATTTATATTTAATGTTAGAAAAAGAAGAATTAAAATTAGAAGATAAATTAACAGCAATGGTAAGAATAGAAAAAGAAAATGAAGAGATAGATAGAAAAAAGGAAATAGAAAAAATTAAACAACAATCTACGGAAGAAATACGAAAAATAGAAGAAACTAAAAATAGTAGAATTGCTGAATTAGAAAAAGAATTACAAATGTTAAAAGATTTATACGAACAAAGACAAAAAGAAAAAGAAGAAATAAATAAAGAACAAAAATTAATAAACGAGATAAATCAATTTAAGGAAAAATTAGAAATAAATAATATAGAAGTAGAAGAAACGGATAATTATGATTCAGAAGATAGTGAAACATATACGGAAATATTAACAAATATAAAAGATTTAGAAATTAACGAAAAACAAGAAAAAATTAATCAAGAAAACTTAGAAAATAATAATACAGAAATAAATACTCTTGACAAAAAAGAAGATGAAAATTTAATGCCCAAAACAACAGAAATAAGAAAACCTATATATTACAAAAATAAATTTAAAAGATATAATGAATATGACAAATGGACACCAAAGCAAATAGTTAATAAAAATTATAACTTTTTAGATCTAGACTGTGTAATAGATACAGAAAAAACAATACAATTATGGATAGGATATATGACAAAACAATTATTAGATAATAATATAAACATAACAGATGCACCAGAATACATAGAAAAAACACTAATAGGATCAGTAAAATTATGGTTTACAAATTTAACAGAAAATAGTAAGAAAGTATTAAGAGCTAATAAACCTATGGAAGGAGCAGCATCAACAACAACTAAATTAACACCTATAGAATTATTAAAAAAATATGAAACAGCTATAAAAGATGAATTTGGTAGTATGACAACATTAGAAGAAGAACAAGATGAAGAAAAAGATACAAATAGGAATTTAATGATAAAATTAACAATATGTAATATGTGTTATATAGATGAATATACTTGCGCATTTAAAGAATATTATTATAAAGGAGCATATAATATAGAAGAAAGTAAAGAAATAAGAAAATTGTATTTTAATAAATTACCCGAACCATTTAGTTCAAAAATAATAAAAAGTTGGGAAGAAGCAAAAATAGTAGATACATTAGGAGCTAGAATAAAATTTTTACAACAATGGTATAGAAAACTATGTGAAAAATATAGAGAAGAATTAAAAATGGAAAAAACATTAATAAGAAATTTAGCATGTTGCAAAAATAAAATAGCACCTCAATTTGGATGCGAAGAAAGATATTATAAGAAAAGAAAAAGACATAAGAAATATAAGAAATATAAAAAATCAAAATATAAGTATAAGAAACCAAGAAAAAGATATTATGTTAAAAATTATATAAATAAAAGACCATATAGAAAGAAAAAATCTATAAAAGAATGTACATGTTATAATTGTGGAAAGTTAGGACATTTAGCTAGAGATTGTAAATTACCTAAAAATCCAAAAAATAAACAAATATCCGAAATAAAAATAGAAAATACAGAATATATGCAAATAGATTATATAGATTATGAATTAGAAAGTGAAGATAGTATATATGAAATTTCAGAAAACGAAACAGATACTGAAATAGATAGTGAGATAGATGAATCAAATGACTGAAGAAGATATAAAAATAATAACAAAGGAAGAATATTTAAATGACGAAGGAACAGAACAAAAGATAATATTTGACAGTAATATATTTGATGAAATAAAAGGAAAAGAGTTAGATTTAAGTGTAGAAAAAATATTTAAAATA
Source organism: Capsicum baccatum var. pendulum (assembly GCA_030864225.1). NCBI lineage: Eukaryota > Viridiplantae > Streptophyta > Magnoliopsida > Solanales > Solanaceae > Capsicum > Capsicum baccatum. The sequence continues at coordinate 203,589,136 of CM061559.1, read as the reverse complement.
CCAACAATAAAAAATATATTTAGTAGGAAAAAAGATGAATATTATGTAGTATGTCAAAAAGAACATGTAATAGACTGTAGATATGCAAAAGGAAAAGCTAGTATACCACTAGTAACAAAAAGGATAATTAATAAAGAAATAAATGATATAAAAAGTAAAGGAGATCCAATAAAATATGTACACCTCGGAGGTACAGAGATATTAATAAAAGCATGTTTTAGAGAAGGAATAGATACACCGATAGAATTATATTTAGCAGATGATAGAATTATAAAACCTATAGAAAAAAGTATAATAACTGCCGTAAAAGGAAATTTAATATACCAAAAATTTAAATTTATAATAAGTGCAAATTATTCAGTAGCAGTAACAGATAGAAATATAGATAAATCATTAGTATTATATTGGAAGATATCAGGAATAGAATTAACCCCAGGAAGTAAAATATTTACAGCAAGATGTAAAAATTTATATGTATTAACAACAAAACATAAGATAACAGGGAAAAATAAGATCAATAAAATACAAATAGATAGCCCATTTGAGCAAATTGTAAAAACAATAGATTATAATGATTATAGCTATAGAGACATAGATATAGAAGAAAATTTAGAAATAGTAAATGATAGAATAAGTACAACGAAAAGAATAGCTAATGAAAAACCAGAGTCATCGAGCTCATCAAAAAGAATGAGTTATGAAACAAATTCAATAAGTAAATCAATATTACATAACAGGAAAAATAAATGAAAAAGAACATTTAATACTATTAAACACAGGACAAGAAGAAAATTATATAGCAAAATATCTAGTAAAAAATGAAGAAATAAAAACTGATAATGATATATGCCCAGATCTACCGAGAAGTTTAATAAATAATAAAGATATAGCAGAAAAAGAAATAATTATAGGAGGAATTAGAAAAATAAAAATAGAATTTGAGATAAAAGAAGAAATGCAAAAAGCAGATATAATATTAGGAATAAAATGGTTAGAACAAGTAAAACCATATAACATAGAACATACACAATTAGCTATAACATATAATAGGGAAAGATTATTCTTAAGAAGAGCCTTAACATAAAATGAAAATATATGTATTAATGAAGATAGTAGTGGAAGGATATTATAGTAGATATTATACGCCTATGATAGATACAGGAGCAGAAGCTAATTTATGTAGATATAATTGCTTACCAGAAAGTAAATGGGATAAATTAAAAATACCAATAATAGTTAAAGGATTTAATAATGAAGGAAGCTTAATTACTTATAAAGCTAGGAATGTAAAAGCACAAATATGGGATAAGATATTGACAATAGAAGAAATTTATAATTATGAACTAACATCAAAAGATATACTTTTAGGAATGTCATTTTTAGATAAACTTTACCCACATATAATAACTAGAAACGATTGGTGGTTCACAACACCATGTAAACAAAAAGTAAGAGCAAAAAGAGTTAGTAATAAAATCAGAAAGAAAACTGACTGGATAAAAGGAAGTGAAAAAATTACACAAAAGTTAGAAAATATAAAAACTGCTGAAGATACAATAGAATTAGTAGTATTCTCGATAAATAAAACAGAAATAACTATATTTTCAATAAATAAGATAGAAATAGTTAAGAAAAAACTAGAACAATTATACAGCGAAGATCCATTAAAAGGATGGGAAAAACATAAAACTACCATAAAAATTGAATTAATAGATAAAAACAGTATAATAACCCAAAAACCATTAACATATAATTTTGACGATTTAAAAGAATTTAAAATGCATATAGATGAATTATTAGAAAAACAATATATACAAAAAAGTAATAGTAAACATAATAGTCCAGCATTTATAGTAAATAAACATAGTGAACAAAATAGAGGAAAAAGTAGAATGGTTATTGATTATAGAAATTTAAATGCAAAAACTATAACATATAATTACCCAATACCAAATAAGATATTAAAAATAAGACAAATCCAAGGATATAATTATTTTAGTAAATTCGATTGTAAATCAGGATTTTACCATCTAAAGTTAGAAGAAGAATCTAAAGAATTAACCGCATTTACGGTACCACAAGGATTTTACGAATGGAATGTGTTACCCTTTGGATATAAAAATGCACCAGGTAGATATCAACATTTTATGGATAATTATTTTAAACAATTACCTAATTGCATAGTATACATAGATGATATATTATTATATACAAAAACTAAGGAAGAACATATAAAATTATTAGAACAATTTACAGATATAATAAAAAATTCAGGAATAAGTCTAAGTGAAAAGAAAGCCGAAATTATGAAAAATCAGATAGAATTTTTAGGAATACAAATAGATAAAAGTGGAGTAAAAATGCAACAACATATAGTACAAAAAATAATAAATTCGAAAGAAGAATTAGATACAAAAAAGAAATTACAATCATTTTTAGGATTAGTAAACCAAGTAAGAGAATATATTCCAAAATTAGCAGAAAACCTAAAACCCCTACAGAAAAAATTAAAAAAGGATATAGAATATAATTATAATGAAGAAGATAAAAAACAAGTTCAAAAAATAAAATTACTTTGCAAGGATTTACCAAAATTACAATTTCCGGATGAAAATAAAAAATTTACATATATAGTAGAAGCAGATGCCAGTGAATACAGTTACGGCGGAGTACTTAAATATAGATATAAAGCAGAAAAAATAGAACACCATTGTAGATATTACTCAGGTACGTTCAACGAGACAGAAATAAAATGGGAAATAAATAGGAAAGAATTATGTTCATTATATAAATGTTTATTAGCATTTGAGCCATATATTGTATATAACAAATTTATTGTGCGGACAGATAATACACAGGTACGCTGGTGGCTAACAAAGAAAATACAAAATTCAGTTACAACAAAAGAGATTCGGAGACTAGTTTTAAATATATTAAATTTTACATTTATAATAGAAGTAATCAGTACTAACAAAAATGTTATTGCAGATTACATATCAAGACAAAGCTACGCAAACTGAAATGATAGAAGAAAATATACATGAAAAGATACTCAACGCCCTGACTATGCTTTCATTGAAAGTAGACAGTATGGGTACTGAGATAGAAAAGCTAAAGCTAAAGACTAGTGAAGATAATCTGAAGTCTATAGCTATGAATCAGCTAACTCAGCAATGTGCAGAGCTATGTCGATCGGAAGACAATAAAATTCCAGAGCTAGAAGGAGATGTTGGGACACTCCATAAAACCCATAACGCTTATCAATCTACTTCTGCAGGTACAAGCAAAGGAGTTAGAAAAAATATGAACTTAAATAAGCTATTTGACAAGCCATATACACCAAATATACCAAAAGACCCTATGTTTACACCCCCACAAGTTACCACATATCGAGAAAGCCTAAACCAAGATAAAAAGACATATAACTACACAGCCCGAACATATATAGAAAATATCTACAACGTACAAACTTTCTTAAATAGCAACCCAAAAGCTACAAATATCCAAGAACCAGATACGAACTACATAACCCAGAAATTAACCGGATACAACAAGCTAATCGCCTTACCCAAAACTAGACCCAGCTTAGTAAAAACTTGCTACGAATATGGATTACTTTGTACCGTATATACCACAGACGGAACTGAGATATCTACTATACCCGAGATATATGATGCATTTACCATATTTAAAAGAATAACTAAAGGTACTTTATTTTTTATAAAGATCTACACGGCACCGGCAGAGATATTATTTGACGAAGTTAAGAAACCTATACAAGTTGTAAAAATAGGAATGACAAGAGATATGATCATACCGCAAGATATTGGTACACAACCAGAGATACCCAGAATCGAGATACCAAAATTTTATGCGAATAAAAGAGTTATCGGACTATCTACGATTTTACAAGAACTAGCAAATACATATTGTAATCAAAATCCTATATGGAGTTATTACTCAAGAAACCATGTATTGATATATTCAAATTCAAAGGAACTACGAGAAACAGATATGGAAACAATTAGGCAATGGATTATGACGTTGCTTAAACCGGAGACAGAACCTATCGCCAGAGCTATTAAAGAAAAATTTATTTCAGAAGAATTATTGACCAGATATTGCAAAACTATTGGACACAAATACCCAGATCACAGATGTTCAAAATGTAACGGAGGAGATAATGACGTCCCAGCAGTGCAGTTAGAATAAAAGAAGATAAAGACGACAGCTGGAAAGATAAGGACAGAGCAATAATGGAGATATAACAGATATGACAAAATAGACAGAAGACTTATTTTAGTTTACGAAAAAGTTAAAAATTTAATATGATGTAAAGACTTTTCTTTTCAAACTTTAGTCTTTAGTGGTTAGCATTGAATAGGTTAGGAAGTAGGTGAAGACTTTTTAGATTTTAGTTTTTTAGCCTTTTTAATTGAATACGGATGTATACACTTTTCAGTCTATAAATAAAGACTCAGGAAGCATTGCAAAGGCAAGCTTTCCTACATTCAGCAAAAATACTCTCTCCATTCCAGTTCAAAAATATTTAGCCCAGTTAATTAAATATATACACCGCAATGGAAAAAGCTATGGAACAACAAACCTCAGAAATATCAAAGCTACCGGAACAGGTATATCTATTTACGATTATGAATAGCTAAATTCATAATTCCCGACAATCATGATATGATAAAATAAATTCATATTAGTTACTTTATAGTAGAATTATTCGAAAAATAATATGTTAAGAAGTTTACTAGCAAAGTGGAAACGGAGAAAAATCCCAAGGAACTATGCCATCCTAAAGGTGAAACCAATGAGGCAAGAAGCCGTGGCGGGGAGTAACCAAAGTCGAGGCGCTGTTTAAGGGAGAATATCCGAATTACCATGCTAGTAGTGACCGAAGAACATGTTATTTAAGAATAATCTAGTATATAGTAATCTGAGATGACTATATTTTATTATGTATATGGTTGCAGGGAATATTTTGAAAAAGCAATTTTATGATAATGAATGATAATATATCTGATGTCATGGTAGATAAATTTAAGATACTTGTTTTGTATGCACTTAGAGATATAGATATTACAGATATAAGAAAAGGTATATTAGAAAAAGCATATGGAAAAAATTATACGGATAGAATAAATTATATACCACACATACCTAACTACTCTTATAAATATTTATTATGTTAAAATTACGTAGGACTTTTAAAAATACGCAAAAAATACAGTTACTGGAAAAACAGATAAAAATAAATATAGACAATTACATGGAAAATAAAAAATATATAAAATCTCTTAATAAAAATATGCAAAAACTACTAAGCCTAAAACAAATAGCTATAAAATATAAATCTTAAAAAATAGCCCATTTAGACTACCTTAGAATTTTAGTCTTATATATACTTAAGGATATAGAAATAATAGATATTAAGAAAATGATATTAGAAGAAGTAATAAACTATGAAATAAACTATGAAATAGAAATGATAAATGCCACAGCACAAATATACGAAGACATTTACCCAGAAGGATATTATTCAGACCAAGATTGTGGATGTTAGAATATATTAGAAAAACTAGAGAAAACCAAGATAATCTAAATAACGAAGTTAGTTATAGAAACCATATTAGAAAAATAATGGAAGATCTAAAAGAAAAGTTAATATGGATAGAAAAAACTTTAGAAAATTTAGAAAAAAGTACATGTAGCAGTTTATATAATATAAAAGACTCACTACGAGAAGAACAACACAAAATAATAAATGACATAGAAAATCTAGAATTAGATATACACTACAGTACAGAAAGAATAAGTTATTACACAGAAATTTGTAACTCAGCAGTTACTACAGGATAAAATAGTAAACTAAAAAATTAATGAATACATCTAACAAAAAGAATAACTTATTAAAACAAAATCTAAAAAATAACCACGCACAAAATAAATAGATTCATCAGTTATAATAAATCTATTTATAAATCTATTTACCAACTCAGTTATCCGCACCCCCCTACAAATGCTTGTCACCAAAAAGATGCGAGCATACCAGTGCTTTGTCAAAAAGTATTTGACAATAGTTAAAAGTGAACAAGCTAAGCATTTGACTTTTCCAATGATGTAAATGGTCCTTTTATTTTAGAATTCATCATTTCTTCCCTATATTTATATTAATTAACAAAATAACTTTACCCGATGGATAGATAGGACACATACCTTCACTGGTTTGGCTCCATCAATCTCACACAAGGAACTACTATAATGTTACTTCATTAAAAGAATAGGGACTCGTGCTGATAATGTGTTATGAAATGTAATTCAAGAACAAAAATAATGGAGAGAAAAGAGAGACTAATTCTTATTTCTCTTGAGGTATTTCTTGAGTGATTCATTACAACGAAGGAAAAGCCATTGATTTATAGGGGAAAACTAACTTTGTCCCAAAAATTGAGGATTCTAATTTTTTCATAAATGGACATTCACTATATATGGTAATATATTTATAATAAAACAAAACTTGTAGGTGGAGAAATTTTGGAACTCAGTCATTAATTGATTTGCCAAACTTTTCTGCCCAAACATAGCGGTAGCGCACATAAATAGTAGCTAGCTCTTGAATATTTCTAAAATACAAAGAGTCAACTAGATGTTTTATATGATTTTTAAAATATTTAAATTTGTTAACTATGTGCTTTATAGTAATTTTCATATAAGTTGTAGAAATATAATATATTTTACTTTCTCTATTTTAATTTATGTGGTACTAATAAAATTTATAATGTCAACCAATTTTTTGTGTTTCTTTTAAACATTTTAAGTCCTTAATTAATGTGATTTATAGACATTTTATGTTATTCTAAAATAATATATATTACTCTATTTGTTTATGTGGCACTCATAGAATTTCAAAATTCAACTAGATTTTTTATATGTTTTTTAATTACTTTAGATTGTTTTTTTTTTTTCGGTTTCCCAAGGTATCACCACAGCCGGTAGTCGTGAGAATAATCCTCCGTTCCTCTGTTAACACACTAAGCGGTAGGAAACTGGCCACAGAGTTTGCTCCATTTGCCAAAGGCGGGGATCGAACCCCTGACCTCTTGCTTAAGGAACATGGCGCTAAACCACCATACCAACTCTAGGGATTACTTTTGATCGTTATTATTATAACTTATAGTATTTCTTTCATAATTTTTAAATATATAAAAGATTAAGACTAAAACAAACAAATTAAGACCGATAAGTACTTACTGATTTTTCAAATCTCCCATAGGTATTACGTTATATAACAAAACAAATGAAAGAATAAAAATTCAGCGGTGTTTATTTCATTGACTATTAAGAAGCCAAATTAATTTTAAAATTTAAAAAACAGTAAAAGAAAATTTTAAATCCAGAAAAAGTGAAAAAATAAAGTGGAATAGAATAAGTCATTGAATGAGTTGGCACATGTCATTAAGGGGTCGTTTGATTAGTGTATAAGATTAACGTTGAATGAGGTGTATTAGTAATGTTTGCATTACTAATGCAAATATTAGTAATGTTGGTATTGGTTATGCACACATTATTTCTCACGCAGTATTTGATTTGATATATTAAAAATAATATGTATTTACATAATTTCATCAAAAAAAAATTGTTTACCAAAATACCCTTCTTTCCATTAAAAGCTTCACAGATATCTCGTGACAATTAAAACAATGACAATATCTGTCTACAAATTCACTCCCCATAGAGGAACCACCATCTCCAATTAATTGGTTGTTGCTTCTCCTCATCTTTCACCCAACATTCCTTGAAAAAAATCATAACATTCTAAACTTTTACATAATCAATTCTAATGAAATAGGCAATGTTACGTCCAAATACAGATCAAGATTAGACTTGGGGTCTTAGTAGAGCCATTGATAGATTATTATCACCTCATATTTAATCTGCCTAATGCTACTGCCATAGAACCAATTAACACCTTAACACCATTCCACCTATGCCTTGCATAAGACATAATTTGGTTATCAATCTACTCCTACTTCCATGGTGGACTAATCCTTTGATATATGGTGAAATGGGTTTAACTAAATTCTCAAATTTTGGCAAAATGGGTATTCTCAGAAGAAGTGGTATATTTAGTTGAAAGAATAACATGAGATTTGAGGGGTAATTTTATAATTCATCGAGTTAGTGCATGTATTGAAGCCTTTATATTACTAATACATAAAAAATGAGTAGTATTAATAATACACACCTTAATACACAATAAAGTGTATAAATAATGCAAGCATTAGTTATCATTAGTTATACATGGACTAAAAAATATACCAAACAAGGTATTAATAATACGCATTAAATAATGCATGAAGTATTTTTCTCAATACACTCTACCAAACAACCCCTAAATGTAACTTCAGTGCACATCCAATACTAAGAATAGAATTTTCAAATAGAACCCACATTCTAACTTGTTTATCCATTAAAACCAAAATAGTACAACAAAGCTCCATGAAGTACTATCCAGTCATCCCTAAACTTAAATTTCCAAAAGTAGCCTCATCCTTAAATGACATAAATAACCAAGGAAAAATTTTGAAAATATACTTTGTTGGTATATGTTTTGATGATGACTAAGTAGTACATTCAGGGACTAGATCCGTTATATGCTACTTCCTGAGGAAAGCTGAGGGACAGTTGTATACCGTTCTACTCTACGCAGTTTTATTTATAGTATCACTACTGTGCATAGTGTACAATGTGGAACACCTAACCCAATCTAATTCTCAATTAAATTCCCTCACAACATATGTAAGTAAAGGAGATCAACTTGGTGACCTAGTTTTTGCGAAAATTGTCTTGTCAAATATCAAGCAAAATTTGCTCTTGCTCAAGATCAAAAGGTTCTCTTAGAGACTTGATTGCTCTTTATCTTTTGTAATCTTGAGTCTTGTTCTAAAATAGAGTTTACTCTAGTGATTGTTAATAAATCCCCTTTTGATTATGTTGAGTGCTTCCTTAGGTAGAGTTACCTAAGCTTAATCGACTAGAACTAGTTGTCGAGTGAAAGTGTGACGGAGTTATCTCATTGATTTGTAAAAGAGGAATTGTAAGGAGTAGGACTGAGAGTTAAATCCTTAAAATATGTGGAAGTCAATAATCAAATGTTTTCTTGATTATTGTGAAGCTTGAGAAATCCTATGAGGGACAGGTCATACTTTTTCTCTATTGAGCAAGGAGGTTTCCACTAAACTCTCTGGTATTGTTTTGTTTCTACATATTCATTTTTATGTTCCTATTTTACTGTTATTAATATTATCATAGGGACCTGGTCCCTAGCTGATGGTGAACCCCTATAATTCATCAATTGGTATCAGAGTGGTATACTCTAAACGATTAACACCTAGAGTGGATCTTGAGTCATGGAGAACCACCAAATTTACAGAAAGAACAATCAACCCCCAGACCACCTCATTTCAATAGACAGTATTATGCTTGGGGGAAGACAAAGATACATGACTTTATAATGGCTGAGGATGGTGAGCTATGAGATATAATCTATGATAGACTATATGTTCTCATGAGAGAAGTTAAGAAAGGAGAAATTACTAGGCTGGTTGCTAATTTTTTAAGGGAATACAATGAAAAGGATCACAAAAATATTGAAAAGATTTTTAATGCAAAGAAACATATGGTATGTGGAATAGGATTTGATGAGTACAATTGTATTTTTATTTATGAGAGTGCAAAGGAAATTTGGAATTGTCTAATGACTTCTCATGAAGGAAAATGTCAGGTCAAAGAATCCAAGGTGGATATGTTTACTACTTAATATGAAGCCTTTATTACGAAGAAAAGTGAAACTAGTTAGGAGATGCACACCAAGTTCACCTCTATTACAAATGAATGACATTGTCTTGGTGAAGTTATTCCACCTAGAAAATAGGTGAGAAAGAGATTAGGTGTACTTTCTAAGTCATGGAAGAGTAAGGTTAATGTCATTTATGAAGAAAGATATCTTACTACTCTCACAATGGATGAGTTAATTAGAAATCTAAAGAATTTTAAGCTGAAAAGCAGTAGAACCAAGAGAAGAAAGAGACTAAGAAGGAAAAATCTTTGTCCCTGAAAGCTTCAAAATTTAATTCTAGTGAGGATGGGGAGGATGTTGCCTACTTGGATCAAAAATTCATTATGGCTATTAGGAGGAGTGGAAGATTTCAATAGAAAGGCAGCAACAGGAGACCTTCAGGTGCAAATGATTTGTGCCACAAATATGGTAAACCAGGTCATTTCACCAAGGATTTCCCTTTATACAAGATGTCAAGAATATATAAAGTCTGAAGGAGAAAAAAGGAAGAAGAAAGACCGGGTCCCAGAAAAATCCAAGAGAAAAGTTGATGCGAATTAGTTAGTTAAGCAAGCTGTAGCTTCTTGGAGGGACTCATCAAGTGAATCAGATGAGTCATAAAAATCTTAAGATGCCTCTATGCTAGCTGTAGAAAATAATGAAACAGCCTATAATTTTTTTGTTTGCTTTCATGCCAAAATCAAATAATGAGGTAACTCCTCTTAATATTAAGTACAATTTGAATGACTATACGCCTAAAAAGCTAAGAAAACATGCAAATATTTTGAATGATTCTCTAAATGACCTCACTGTTGAGAAGGATCTTCTTGAAGAGAAGGTATAAAATCTTGGATGTGAAAAAATAGCTCTAACCATTCAAATTTTTGAGCTAGAAGAACACTCTTTAAAACTAAATTCTGAAAAAAGGGAGATATTTGAAAACTGAAGAGATTAGCTAAATTTGATCGTAAAGGAAAAAAATGAGGTTAGTAGTCTTGAACTTGAGCTTTAGGAGAACCTAAATAACTCTCAAAATTTTCATATATATTCTTAGGATAAAAATAATGAATTAGAAAGGACTTGATCCGTATAAGAGAGGATATTAACAAGTCACTAAATCAGACTACCTCCTAATAAATTCTAGCAAATCTAACAAATCAAGGAGTTAATAATGATAGAGATCTTGGTTTCCAACACAACAATCCTCTCTTATATCGTTAAGCAAGTATGTTTCAGTGGATATCAATCTTCTATCCACTCGTTATGGAAGAAATGGTCATCAAAAGGATAATTGTCAGTCAAGTCTTAGAGCTGAAATGAACTCAGCTAAGTAGGTTTAGTATTTGCAGTCACCTAAAGAGGGACTTGGTCCCCTAACACAATTCACAAAGGGTAGACTGTCTGGTTGGGCCAAGAAAGTTATGATTACTCCCTTGTCCCCCTATTAGGAACTCAAACTCAAATGGGTTCTCAAATCTAAAAAGTGATCTATGAATATAGATTGGAGTAAGGAAAGGCAGTTAAAGTTGGTTCATAAATAGTGGATATTCCAAGCACATAACAGGAAGAACTGATTATTTTCTCTTACTCAAGGCACTTCAAGGTAGACATGTCTCTTTTGCTATTGGTAAGAAAGATTAGATTCATGGAGTTAGAAAAATTGAAAAGTCCTCAAGTCATATTATTGAAGATGTGTACTATGTAAATGGACTGAAGTACAACTTGTTGAGCGTGTCAAATAGGTGATAAAGGTAATAAAGTAAAGTTCCTCTTCGATTGTTACACTGTAACTAGTCTGAAAATTGGAAAAGTAATTCTTAGAGCTAAAAGATGAAAAAATATGTATGTAGCTGATCTAGACTCAGTTCCTGAAAGTGATCTGACTTGAATGAGTGAGCGGACTGAAAGTGCATATCTATGATACAGAAGATTTGGTTATGTAAGCTTATATCTACTCAACAAATGGTCTAAAAGGACCTAGTTCGTGGTGTTCCAAAGTTACAGTACTCAAATTCTAGAGTTTGTAATGTCTGTATCAAGGAAAAACAAACCAGGTCATCTTTCAAACGAAAAAAGTAAGTAAGCACTACTAGACCTCTTGAGTTGTTGCACATGGACTAATGTGGACCTGCCGATGTCAAAAGTAGTGGAAGAAAGAAATATGTTTTTGTCATATTAGATGACAACTCCAGATTCACATGGACTATGTTCTTAAGAACAAAGGATAAGACATATGATGTCCTGGTGATCTTCGTTAAACAAATTTAAGTGAAGTTGAATAGAAAAATAGCAGGGATCAAATATGATCTTGGAACAGAATTTGAAAATGCTAAAGTTGAGAAATTTTTCCTAAAAATAGAATTAATCAATCATTATTTTTCATCTCCAAGAACTGCTTAAAAGAATGGAGTTGTTGAAAGGAAGAATAGGACTGATTGATATTGCCAGAACCATGCTGATATATGGTGGTCTTCCTAAAAGTTTTTTGGCTGAATTACTAAACACTGACTATTATGTCACAAACAAATGTCTGATTAGATCCATTCTCAACAAGACTCCTTATGAGTTATTTTTCAACAAAAGGCCCATACTTTATTACTTCAAGACTTTTGGTTGCAAGTTCTTTGTATTAAACAATGGCAAGGATGAGTTGGGAAAGTTTGATTCCAAAATTGATGAAGCAATATTTGTGGGTTAATCCTCAACCAGTAAATCGTACAGGTGTCACAACCCGAACCAAGGCCTATCCATGATGGTTATGTCAAGTCCAACAAGGAACGAAGACCACCCCTTACTCCTAGCCAACGGAACATTATACCCCCAATGTCGGATGAATATCGAACATATAACAAGATAGTATAAGATAAGCTTAAAAAAATTAAGACATGTATATAACTGATGATCGATAATCGACCAAAAATAACCAACCAACATCACCCAAGTCTACAGTAATCCACAAAGCCTTTTAACAAAATCAAAATACATAAAGTGTTCGGACATGCCCCCGACCCTAAAAATGACAATAACGATATTAATGATAATGTGAACTCTTAATTCCAATCTATGAATAGAAATTAATGAAATGTCCAAGTCTTTTATAGAATGGAAGCTCACTACTTCACCATAACAACCATCGAACTGAGTCGATCTACCTAACACTGTGCAGGAAAAGTAGAAGTATATCTTGTTCCTACATCACATGGGGATACAACGTCCAAAGATAGTTAGTGAGTTGAGCACTAGCATGTAACTCAGGGATAGGGGAAAAAATTATGTCAAGTCAAGATCCAATTCAAAACCATGTGAACATCATCATATACATACATAAATAATTTGTTGGTAAAGGGAACAAGGCTTAGCATGCACTTTAAAATGTTAGCCTGGATTGTGAAGATCAACCGTCATAAGAAGGCACCTACGGGCTATATTGGTCCATCTCTTTTCTAGTAGGAAGGCACCCAGTATGTGTAGCCGCACAAACCAGACAATATACATATACACCATGGGGGACTCGAACCTCTGAGAATACCAAGGTGACTTAAGCATCCAATCTTGAAATTTTATGGGGGACTCGAACCTCCCAATAATATAATAAGAGGGACTCAAAATACCCAGTCATTTAGACCCCCGCATCAGCAAACACGATGTCCAATATTGGTCCTTCACGACCTCCACCTTACCAACTCAAAGACACAACCCTCTTTTAAGCTCTATTAAAATAATTATCACACATTCCTAGTCATTGAACCATAATACACATTTAGGCATACACTGTTAGTATCACCATACCAACTACACTTGCAAGGTAACATCAACATGTCATCATAATTCCATTAACTTGGGAAATGACTCCCTTTGTTCATCAAATCAAACTACCATGTTTCAATAACCTCTTTATATCATGTGATTGTTTTGAAAATAGTTCAATGCAATTTTATTCGTACTCAAAACTACTTTCATTAAATTGGGTTAGGGTTATTACTAATTCAATTGTCAATATTCACAAAATTTGAGATAAATCACAATTCCCTAGTCTATTCATCATACCCATGCATCAAATTGATTTTAAAACCACTATTTAAAACATAATCAATGCATATGTAAACATGAAACATCACATAAACAACAATCATTCAAAACCTTCAACCCTTATTGAAAACCCACATTCAAAACCATTTACTTAAACCATTTAAATGCATGTTTTTCATAAATTAAGGATTAGGGAAGAGTAACATGCCTGAAACACAAGTTTTATCGAGAGAGTTAAACCCTTGAGCCCTTAAATAACTTACTTCTTGCAAACCCAAAGTAGATTGCTTGAGGGAATGTAGAGAGAATATAGAGTCTCTTTGATGTGTTAAGGTGTGGAAACAATGCCCCAAGGGTGTTTTATGGTCGTGGTTTTTAAGTAGGGAAAAGATGAAAATGTATAAAGTACCCTCAATTTCAAAAATAAAAAATTATCGACAGTGACTATGGGTCACACTGTGACTCATAACAACTCATCACCATGAGTCGTAGCTAAGACAGTGTCATTAGGCACACATATTGTTTACCCTACGACTTACAGTATATGGATCGTTAGGGGACCCTATGACTCATAGGGTCCTAGTCGTCACCATGATAGCAATATTTAGAGCATACACTGATTTGACTATGGTTTGGACATCACGATTTATAATGAGTCCATACGACTCGTTGAGATCCACTCGTACTCAGAACCAAAAATTTGGCCTCACACACTAGTTAGGCTACGATTTAGGTCCAACGACTCATCAAGACTCTCTACAACTCATAAGGGAAGTCGTACTCTGGACAGTGAGGATGAAATTTTAGAAATTTCCAAGGACCAAAAATTTAGGGTGTTACATTCTCCCCCCTTTAGGATCATTCATCCCCGAATGAAGGGATAAGGTATTTATTAGCATGATTTAACACGATGTACAACCGCACTTACCTTTAACAAATACAAAACAAAGATATTAAGGACTTACACTTACCTCAAGCACAACTATTTGAAGCAGGACACAAGAATGGGTACTTGCACTTTATGTCCTTTTTGGCTTTCCAAATAGCTTCTTCACGCCTTGGGTTCCTCCATAGAACCTTTATTTAAGCCACGTCCTTTGTTCACAACTGGCAATCTTCTTGATCCAAAATCTTAATCGGAACTTTCTCATAGGACAAAGAATTTAATACATCCACACTTTCCAAAGGAACGACCAAGGAAAGATCTCCTATGCACTTTTCAACATCGACACATCGAAGACCGAATAAATAGAACCCAAACTCGAAGGCAATTCTAACTCATAAGCCACCTTGCCTACTCACCCCAAAATACAAAAGGGACCAACATACTTGGGACTGAGCTTTCCCTTCTTTCCAGAACGCATTACTCCCTTCATGGAAGATACCTTTAAGAACACCAAATCTTCCACATCAAACTAGAAGTCCCTTCCCCTTATATTTGCCTAGGACCTTTGGCGACTTTGGGTAGTCTTAAGCCTATCCTGAATCACCTTTACCTTTTTCATTTCTTGGTGAACCAACTAGGGACTATACAATTTATTCTCACCAACCTCAAACCACCTAATAAGAGACCTACACCTCCATCCAGACAAAGACTCAAATGGAGCCATCCCAATACTCAAGTGATGACTATCATTATACGTAACTCAATAAGATGGAAATAATTCACCTAACTACCACCAAAATCGATCACAAAAGACCTCAATATATATTTCAAAGTCTGTATCATCCTCTCTACTTTCCATCCATATGAGGGTGGAAAGCGGTGCTAAGGTTCACCTTAGTCACCAAACCTCGCTGAAAGGAATGCAAAAAATGAGATAAGAACTGGGTACCTCAATTAGATATGATGGAAATTGGAGTACCATGCAACTTCACGATCTCTTCAATAAAAAGCTTAGTGTAATCCTCTACCGAATAATTAGTCCTTACTTGCAAGAAGTGAGCGAACTTAGTCATCCTATCCACGATGACCAAAATGGAATCAAACTAATGATGGGACTGCGAAAGACCAGTAACGAAATCCATATTAATAACTTCTAATTTCTATACGAGAAATTCAATCTCTTGAGATAACCCACCGGGTCTCAAGTGTTACACTTTCACTTGCTGATAAACCAAACACTTTGCCACAAAATTGGCCACATCCCTCTTTAATTTATTCCACCAATAAATCTCTGAAGTCACGATACATCTTTGTCAAACAAGAATGAACAGTTACCTTAACTCGTAAGAATCAGCCAAAATCTTCTCTCGCAGTCCATCAACATTTAGAACACATAACCTGCCTTGGTACCTTAAGATACCATAACCACCAATCTCAAAATGCATCACCTTATAGTAACCCATATTATCCTTGATATGCATCAAGATAGGGTCCAATACCTATTTCTCCTTCACCTCAGCACAAAGATATGATTTCGCCACCTCAGCACTATAAGATGACTTTGCTAACTCTTGTAAAATGATACCACTATTCTCAAAGTCCAAGAGATGGACTCCAAGATTAGTCAAATGGTGAATATCCTTCACCTATCCTCGCTTTTCCTTATCTATATGAGATAACCTTCCCATGGAAAACCTGTTAAGATTATTAGCAACCATGTTAGCTTTACCTGGATGGTAGTGGAGACTCATATCGTGGTCCTTGACCAATTTAAGCCATCCCTTTCGCCTAAGATTCAACTCTTTCTGGGTAAACACATATTGCAAACTCTTATTATACGAGAAGATGTCAACATAGACTCCATACAAATAGTGACACCAAATCATCAAAGAAAAGACCACATCCAACAGTTCCAAATCATGAGTTGGATAGTTCTTCTCATATACCTTTAACTACCTAGAAGAATATGCAACCACCTTGCCATGCTGCATCAACACACAACCCAGTCCCACTCGGGTGCATCATAATAAACTAAAAAACCACCGGTATCCATGGTTAGAGTTAAAACCAGAGTTTGAGTTACCTTATCATTTAACTTCTCAAAGATACCCTCATAAGCATCCAACAACAAGAACTTTAACTTTTTATGAGTGAAAGTAGTTAATGGGGCTTCAATAGAAGAGAAGATTTCTACAAACCTTTTATAATAACCGGCTAAACCCAAGAAGCTCTGAATGTCAGTTGGAGTTGTGGATTTAGGCCACTTCTTAACCACTGCAACTTTTTGCGCATCCACCATAACCCCTTCACTAGAAATAGCATGACCCAGATAGGTCAAAATATTTAACCAGAACTCACACTTTGAGAACTTTGCATACAACCTCTGATCTTTCAAGGTTTGCAATACAAGTTAGAGGTGATCGATATGATCCGCCTTACTCTTTGATTACACCCAAATATCATCAATACACACAATTACAAACAAATCTAAGAACTGATGGAATACCTAATTTATAAAATCCATAAATACTGTTGGGTCAATAGTCAAACCAAAGGACATTACCAAAAACTTAAAATGACCATGTCAGGTTCGAAAGGCAGTCTTAGGGATATCTACTTTCCTAATCTTCAACTGATGGTAACCCGACCAAAGATTAATCTTGGAAAAGTACTTAGCACCTAAAAGTTGATCAAGAGATCATCAATCCAAGGAAGCGAATACTTATTCTTCACAGTCACCTTATTCAACTGGTAGTAATCTATACACATCTGAAGGGACCCATTTTTTTATGCACAAATAGAATCGAAGCACACCAAGGAAAAACACTAGGGTGAATAAAACCTTTATCTTGAAGATCTTTCAACTACTTCTTAAGTTCTTTCAACTCAACCGGAGCTATGCTATAGGGAGGGATAGAAATAGGATGAGCGTTCAGAAGAAGATCAATGCCAAAATCAATTTCAGTATTAGGAGAAACGCTATGAAGATCATCACAGAATACCTTGAGAAATTCACAGACGACAGGGACAGACTGCAAAGAAGGACCTTCAAATCTAGAATACTTAGCATGAACTTGATGGTAAAGGCACCCCTTGGATATTAATTTTTGGGCTCTAAGATACGAAATGAACCTTCCCATAGGAACTAGGGAACTACCTTCCTTCTAAATCATGACTCATTAGGAAAATGAAAATAAACCCTTCAGGTCCAATAATTAAGAGATGCATAACACGAATACAACCCATCCATCCCCAAAATCACATCAAATTCTAACATGTCCAACTTTATTAGATCCATCAAGGTCTCCCTATCACTGATCGATAACACAAAGCCCATATAGATCCTTCTAGCCACATTACAGTCACCCACTGAGGTGGACACAGAAAAGGGATCCAATATACTCAAGATCAAAACCACAATGAATAGCCATATAAGGCGTCACATAAGAAAAGGTAAAACCAGAATCAAGTAGATAATATACATCATAAAAGAAAATTTTAAATGTACCAATAACAATATCGGGGGACATATCCGAATATTGGCGGGTGGTAAGAGCGTACAGATAGTTCTGACCAGTGCTGAAGCTAGAAGCAGAAGTAGCACCCTTTGTTGCACGAGATGAGAAAGTGCAATAGGGATGTTATTTTCCCTAAAAGAAATACTAGAAAGACAATCCCACTGTATATGACCAATTTGACCGTATTTAAAGCACTTATTTCTTCCATCTTCATAAACACCACGATCCACCTAACCATAAAATCTATAAGCGGGTATGATAGAGCTAACTAAGTCCCATTGGCCTGAGGTTGGGCACCCGATGCCTTGGGACAAATACTATTCTAAAAATAATGATCACCCAATGGCTTTGGATAAAGATCACTAATCGTAGATAGGAACCAGAATTGCCCCACTTCTTGGTAGACTATTTTACACTGTCTTTACCACTTTACTACTGACCTCCAATCTGACCCGAATATGAAAAATTTTTATTTTGACTTTTACTCATCTTTGTTTGATTTTTATTTTCCTCTTCTACATGTTGCATATACACTACAAGTCTAGATATCTCCAAATCCTTATTCAACAAGGCGGCCTTGTTTTTTAAGATGAAATCATGGGATAACCCAAAAGCAAACTTTCTCATTCTTGCCCTCATACTAGGCACTAATCTGGAACATATCACGACAGCAGATGAAACTTCAAGACATACTTATTTATTGCATCCTTTCTTGCATCAAATTCATGAATTCCTCAACCTTCATCTCTCTCAACTCTTGAGAAAAAATGTGATCCAGAAAATCACTATAGAAGTCATCCCTCAAAGTGGACTCAGTATCATCACCCCTAGACTTGTCTCATTCTCTGTACCACTAATATGCCACATCCTTCAACTGATAAGCAATGAACTTCACACTCTCCACATCAGTAGTATGCATTACATAAAACATATTTTTCTATCTCATTAATGAAATTTTGAGCATCTTTCATAACTTTAGAACCAGTGAAAGTTGGAGGACTCGACCTCATAAATTAGCCAACTCTAGTGACCTCAGAACATGGACAAATAGAAACAATATGCTTAGTCTGAGAGACCACCAACTAGGTAAGAAAATGGATCGACTGGCGAAACTCAGAATTAGACACATTAGCATAAGGTATCTACAAAGGGAAAGGAGGAACCAATGGGACACCATGTAGGGTAATAAAATCAGGAGATGGGGCTCTAGACCAGGTCTGAACTCCATAAGTAGTGCAAGATCCATCAACGTTGTCCTCAGATGGATAGAAGAGTTTTCAAGAGCATCAGATCTTCTGAAAGGCATGATCTAAAATGCAAACATATGGGAATTAGAGAAGATTTCAAGATCATAGAATCTATAGCTCAAAATAGATCAACAAAAAAGGAAAACATTTCTAAATGCCTCGTAGCCCCCCTCCCTTATAAGTGTGGTGCGTTACATACCCATAAAAGAGACTTTACTTGACACAAATTTGTAGACACACAATGAAACCAAACCTAGGCTTCGATACCAATTTTGTAACGACCCAAACTAGGGCCTGGCCATGACAGGTATCTCAAGTCCAACAAGGACCGGAGACTACCTTTTACTCCTATCCAACAGAACATAATACCCCCAGTGTCGGATGAATTTCGAATATATAACAAGATAGCATAAGATAATCTCAAAAAATTTAAGACATGTTTATTATCGATGACCTATAACCAACCAAAAACAACCAACCAACATTACCCAAGTCTACAGTAATCCATAAAGCCTTTTAACAAAACTAAAATCAATAAAGTGTTGGGATATTTCCCCGACCCAGACAATAAAAATGTCAATATTAATGATAATGTGAACTCTCAATTCTATTCTATAAATGGAAACAGATGAACTATCCAAGTCTTACAGAGAATGAAAGCTCACCACTTCACCACAACGACCGATGAACTGAGCCAATCCACCCAACACTGCGTAGAAAAAGTAGAAGTATCTCTAGTTCTTTCATTGCATAGGAATATAGTGTGTAAAGATGGTTAGTGGTTTAAGAACTAGCATGTAACTTAGCGATAGGGGATCAAAATATGTCAAGTCAAGATCCAATTCAAAACCATGTGAATATCATCATATACATACTTAAATAATATGTCGAGAAAGGGAACAAGGCTTAGCAATGCACTTTAAAACTTTAGCCTAAATTGTGTAGCTCAATTATCATAAGAAGGAACCCACAATCTATATAAGTCTAGCTCTTCCCTAGCTGCAAGGGTCCTAGTATGTGTAACCACACGAGCCAAAGGAAGTACATATACACCATAGGGGACTCGAACCTCCCAGCATACCAAAGTCACTTAAGCACCCAATACGTTAATTATATGGGGGACTCAAACCTCCCAATCATATAATAAGGGGGACTCAAACCACCCGATCATTTAGACCTCTGCATCGGCAACTACAGTTTCTAGTATTAGTCCTTCGGGACCTTTACTTTTATGACTCAGCTACACAACCCTCTTTTAAGCCCTATTAAAACATTTATCGCATATTCTAATTTATTGAATTATAATACACATTTAGGCATACATTATTGGTATCGTCTTACCAACTACACTTGCAAGGTAATATCAGCATGCCATCATAATTCCATTAACTTGGGAAACGACTCTCTTTGTTCATTAAATCAAAATCCCATGTTTCAATAACCTTTTTATATCATGTGATTGTTTTGAAATAGTTTAATGTAATTTTATTCGTACTCAAAACCTCTTTTATAAAATTGGGTTAGGGTTATTACCAATTCAATTATCAATTTCATAAAATTTGAGAGAAATCACAATCCCCTAGTTTATTCATCATACTCATGCATCAAATTAATTTCAAAACCACTATTTAAAATATAATCAATGCATATGTAAGCAT
This sequence comes from Capsicum baccatum var. pendulum, assembly GCA_030864225.1. Classification (NCBI taxonomy): domain Eukaryota; kingdom Viridiplantae; phylum Streptophyta; class Magnoliopsida; order Solanales; family Solanaceae; genus Capsicum; species Capsicum baccatum. The sequence goes on along the minus strand of CM061559.1, from coordinate 203,567,951 downwards.
GAAACATCACATAAACAACAATCATTCAAAATCCTCAACCCTTATTGAAAACCCACATTTAAAACTATCTACTTAAACCATTCAAATGTATGTTTTTCATAAATTAAGGATTAGGGAAGAGTAACATACTTGAAATACCAAGTTTTATAGAGAGAGTTCAAATCTTAATCCCTTAGATGACCTACTTCTTAAAAACCCTAAGTATCTTGTTTGAGGAAATTTAGAGAGAATAGAGAGTGTCTTTAATGTGTTAATGTATGGAAAGAATGCCCCAAGGGTATTTTATGGTCGTGGTTATTAAGTAGAGAAATGAGGAAAATGTCTAAACTGCCTTCAACTTAAAAACTGAAAAATTATCGCTAGTGACTATGGGTCACACTACAACTCGTTACGAGTAATTACGACTCATCACCATGAGTCATAGCCAAGACAATGTCATTAGGCACACATACTATTAACCCTATGACTTATATCATAAGATTGTTAGGGGACCCTACGACTCGTAGGGTCCTAACTTTCACCAGGATAGCAACACTTGGAACATACACTAGTTTGACTAAAGTTGGACATTATCGCTCACAATGAGTTCATATGACTCGTTGGGAGCCACTCATACTTAGAACAAAAACTTGGCCACAAACACTGGTCAGACTATGATTTAGGTCCAACCACTTGTCAAAACTCTCTATAACTCGTAAGGTAGTCTAGACAGTGAAGATAAAATTTTAGAAATTTTCAAGGACCAAAAATATGAGGTGTTACAATAGGGTCTATAGTAAAAGAAACCTATGCATAGAGGAGAGTGTTCATGTCATCGTACATAAGTCAAGAAACATGAAGAACTCTTCCGGTAGTGATGAAATAAATATGGAGGAACTTATTCCTATTAAAAGGTATAGCCCAGTAGAAATAGAGTCTCAAGGTCAAAACGATTTGGATGATATGATTGGAAAAGGAGCAGAAGAAAAACCATGTCCTCAAGTGCAGGACGTTAATTTTAATGGGTCTCAATAAGGAACTCAAGACCAAATCTCTGGGGAACCTGGTCCCAACATTCCTAAATCAACTTCTAGAAGATCTCACTGGAAGTATAAGTCATCTCATCCTCTTGAGAATCTGACTTTTCCCTTAGAATCAAGAATGCAAACAAGAGTACAAGAAAAAAAATTTGTGGCCTTTTTAGAATTGATATCCCAAATTGAGCCTAAAATATGAAGAAAGATATCAAGGATGTTGACTGGGTAAATGCCATACAAAAAGAACTTTATCAATTTAAAAGGAGAAAAGTTTGGCACCTGGTTCCAAGACCGACTGACAGAACTATTATAGGGACAAAATGGGTGTACAGAAATAAGCATGATGAGCATGGCACTATCACTAGGAATAAAGCAAGACTTATGGTGCAAGGATACTATCAGGGAGAAGGAATTGACTATGATGAGACCTTAGATCCTTTTGCAAAAATGGAATCAATTAGAATCCTCATTGTTTTTTATGATTCCATGGGGTTCAAGCTGTTCCAAATGGATGTAAAGATTGCATTTCTAAATAATTATCTAAATGAATAGTTTTAAGAGAGGAAAAATTAACAACACTCTATTTCTGAAGTCTAGAGGAAAGAGCCTACTGAGTGTGCAGATTTATGTTAATGATATTATTTTTGGTACAACTTTAGATTCTTTATGTCAAGAATTTTCAAAAATTATGGAAAGTAAGTTTCAAATAAGTATGACGAGTGAACTATACTTTTTCCTTAGGCTGCAGATCAAGCAAACACCATAGGGCACTATGATTTGTCAAGAAAAATACATCAAAGAGTTGCAAAAGAAATTTAGTATAAGTGGTGTCAAGCTTATTGATACACTCATTGAAATAATCTTAAAAATAGATGTTGATAAACCTGATCCTTCAATAAATGAGTCTATGTACAGAGAAATGATTGAATCCCTACTATACCTGACCTCTAGCAAACCAGATATAATGTGTAGTGTGGGTATGTGTGCGAGGTTATAGGCTTGTCCAATAGAGTCTCATTTGAAGACTATTAAAAGAATTCATAGATACATAAAAGAAATAAGAATCCTGGTCCTTATTTTATCCTGTAGAAGATAATTTTGATCTGATAGGGTATGTTGATGCTGACTATGCAGGGTACCTAGTAGCTAGGAAAAGTACCTGTGGAATGGCTCATTTTCTTAGTTCATCTATGATCTCTTAGGGTTCTGAAAAGTAAAATTCAGTTGCTCTCTCTACTACTGAAGCTGATTATGTAGAAGCTACTTCATGTTATGCTCAATTGCTTTAGACCAAGCGATAGAAAAAAGATTTTAAATTTGTTACTGACACTATTCCCTTAATAATGTGATAACACAAGTGCTCTAAATATGAAAAAAAACACCTATGTAGCATAAAAGGATAGAACATATTGATGTGAGACACCACTTTCTTAGAGACAATATAAAAAAAGAGCAATCTTTATGAAGTTTTACAAAACTGAAGATCAAGTGGTTGATATCTTCACAAAGGCCATTCACAAGGATCAACTTGTGAAAAATAGACTAAGATTGGGCCTAATTAAGATAAATTAAACTGCCTTGGTGGATACAATTCCTCAAAATCTTAGCTATGATTAGGGAGAAGGTATCCTAGTTTTAATTTGTTTAATTGGTCTAACTCAATACCATACCTTTGTTGGTATACATGCATGGTAAGCAATCACATAAGGAGGGATGATAAGACAGACATCAAATGAAAAATTCCTTTCAAGCTAGGAAGGGACCTGCTCCCATCCCATAGGTCAGTATCATACATGCCTTTCTTAAAGTTGCATAAATTAACTAATCAAAATTACCATGTGTCTTTTCCTCCCTCTCTGAATAGCTATCAAATATTTTACATCCAAAATGGTGTGCCAATAAAGACAACCAGATGCGTCCCTTATACTTTAAGCCCAAATATTACATCTTTTTACCGATTGATAAACAAATCAAAATTCCATTTTCTTCCCATCAATTCTTAAATTCTCATTAACCTTGCTTTAAAGTTCATCAACCTTCCAAAATATTTTACTTCTTTTTCTATTTTTCAAAATTAATATCACACAAAGATTCCTCTTCAAATCCTTCTCCTCTAAATAAACCTGGAATTCCTTATTCACCCACACCGAGAGTAGAAAAATCCCTTTTTCATTAAACCTCTTTTACCTTTGGCTATAATTGAACCCACCATAGATACTACTTCAAAAAAATTAGAACAACCCCAGAAATAGCAAATGTCAAAGAACATACTAGTGGAGATTTTAGGTCACCCATTGTGTCTGAATAACTGGTGACTCCTTTTTAGACATCAATTATTGATACTTCTTATGAAACCCTCAAAGAACTAGGTTCCCTAACCCTCACTAAGTAAAACCTAATTCTTACACATTTGTTCAGAAAAAATCTCCCAGTTGAGAAGCCCAATCCATCGAGTAGTGCCTTGGTAGGGAAAGATTGGGTGACTAAAAGCCTGACTCTATTGGCTGGTGATCAAAGAGGTAGCCAAAGTACATTGTAAGAGCCCTTTTTTTTCTGAGTCTCTTCTTTCCAAAAATGATAGGACTCTTATAACTAATTAGAAAGCTAATGATCCTGTGCAGCCTCCCATTAAAGATAGTTTACATGAGGATAATGATGATCCCTTGAAGTGGAGAAGACACGGGCAAAGAGTAACTAAGGGTAATGAAGAAATTGATAAAACTGCAAAGGTGGTCAAACCATACACCACGAGAAGTATTAAATAGAAGTTGTTGGGAGATTCTATAAAAGATAGCAAAACAACAACAACAAAAAGGAAAAGGATGAAAAATACAATAGTAATAAAAGATGAAAATGTAGATATTATAGATGTAATTGATAAGGAAGGAAACATTGATAGCGATATTGCAATAACTGCCAAAAAGAGGAAGGAAATACAAGAAGGCAGGAAGTCCTCTAGGGTAAAACAAAAACCACCGCTCCTAAGTAACATATTGTAGTGAAGAGAAAAGTATCACAGGGACATGATCTCGTGCAAGAAAGATTGGAAGAAGAAGAATCTGGTGGTGTATATAAGAGAAGAAAAGTGTTGAAAGAAGAGAAGGTTTTGTCCAGGGAAGAATGAAATGAGATATTGAAATCTCAGAAAGTATTGTCAAGATAAGTGTTTGACCCAAGGATTTTTTATCAACCAGGAACGGTTGAGTTGGTGGAATTTGTTAGGAACTAGGAGTGGATGCACTTGTTTGAATAATCAATTCCTTCAGCATTTGAAAAAAGGTGAAAAATTTATTTTATACCATCAAGTTTGCAGAAGATAGGTTGAGTTTGATAGCAATAGTGCAGGGGATAAAAATAGAGTTGAATGAGGAAATTCTTAGAAATATTCTGGACATTCCTATTGTTCGGATTAAGTCGGTGAAAAATCAGCAACCATCTATTTAGTTTATGCAGACAACCTTTGAAGTGGGAGGGACCTCTACTACAGGGGTTAGAAAGAAATTCTTGAAAAAAGGGTTCCAATTACTTTTTGAGTTTGCCAATAAGGTTTTACTGCCAAGGTCTGAGAAGAGAATTATGGTCTCAATAGTAGAGTTATTCTTGATGAAGTGTCTGAGTATATTTAAGTTGATAAGTCTATCTTCCTTAATGATTGAGCACATGCACAAAATTGTGTATGTTAAGAATGAAAACATGAAATGCCTTATAATTATTTCTTGAATAGGGTATTCAATAATTTTAAGGTAGAGTGTGAGAGGCATGTATAGTATTGTGAAACAGATGCTCACATTAAACACATTGATTGAGAATGAGTGTGTTGAGGAAAAGTTAGGACTAGGTCCCATGTGTCAGAGTTGATAGATGTGCAGGAAAAGCTGAATGTGGAGGTGGAAGAGTTGAGGCTGGCACTAGCAGACAAAGATTTTTCATCTGAAGTTGAAGATTCAGCAGTTATCAGTAGAGGGACCTAGTATTTCTGAGAAGTTGAAGACTAAAAATATAGAAATAAAAGCCTAGGTTGTTGTTTTATCTGGTGAGGTTAAGGAACTAAATATTGAAGTAAAGGACCTTATAAAGCAGTTTCTGCACTTTTATATTGCTGAAAGTATCGGGATGGAGATTTTTCTTAGATCACTTACTCCCAAAACCCCACCATCTTAAGACCCCCTCCCCCATCATCCTTGTGTCAGTTTTCTTTGTTGTCCTTGTGGTCTTTTGTTTTAGTTCTTTATGCTTTTTTAGAATGTTATATATGGTAGTTCTCCTAATTTAAATGAATGGAACTTTTTAATTTGTATCTATCATTTATTTCTCTTAATAGTCTATTCATTCATGTTAGAATTTCCTCAGTGGTCATGAGTTAACCTATTGTACTTATTGATTATCTTGATTTACTGTCTTTATTTTTCATGATGCAAAAAAGAAAAAGATTGGTCTCACTGAAGTAGTTCGTTCCAAGGGACATGGTTTTTTTGGGTACTGTTGGTATATAGGGGAAAGTGTTGTTGATAAGGGGAAATTCTGGTGAAAGGGTTGTTGATAGGGGAAAGTTTTGGTGAAAAGGTTGTTGATAGGGGAAAGTTCTAGTGAAAGGGGGAGTGGGGGAAATCCAAATGCTCTTATAATATAGTTTGTCATTATCAAAAAAGGAAAATTATTTTTCTATGTTTCGATGATGACTAACTAATACATTCAGGGGACAAGTCCGTCATATGCTACTTCCTGAGGACTGTTGATGGACTGTTGTACACTATTGTACTCTGAACAGTTTTTTCCTGTAGCATCATTACTGTACAGGTGCGCAGTGTACAATGTAAGACACCTGGCCCAATCGAATTCTCACTCAAATTCTCTCACAACATATATAAGCAAAGGAGATCTACTTGGTGATCCAGTTTTTGCGAAAATCGACTTGTCAAATATCAAGCAAAAGTTGATCCTGCTCAAGATCAAAAGCTGCTCTTAGGGACCTGATTGCTCTTTATCTTTTGTAATCTTCAGTCTTGATCTAATATAGATTTTACTCTGGAGATTGTGAGTAAAATCCGTTTTGATTATATTGAGTGTTTGCTTAGGTAGAGTTACCTAAGCTTAATCGACTAGAGCAAGTTGATTGAGTGGAAGTGTGATAGAGTTGTCTCATTATATTGATTTATAATAACGGTTTTGCAAGGAGTAGGATTTAGAGTTAAATCCTTGAAGTCCGTGGAAGTCTGTAATCAAATGTTTGCTTGATTGTAGTGAAGCTTGAAAAATCCTGTAAGGACAGGTCGTGATTTTTCTCCCTTGAGGAAGAAGGTTTCCACATAAACATCTTTAATGTTGTTTTATTTTTGTGTATTCAATTTCGTGTTCCTGTTTTACTGCTATTAATATATCCTGAGGGACCTATTGCCTAGCTGGTAGTTAACCCCTGTAATTCATCACACTTAGCTAAGCTTCCTTTCAGATTCCCATTCACGGCTATAATCTTGACTGTGGTCATGGAACTGAGGCCACTAGATAGCTACAGTACATTATACAAGTTGCAATCCAAAGACTTATACTTTCTGCATCTTAGTTTGTTTATCTTATATTTTATATCTTATATATATATATATATATATATATATATATATATATATATATATATATTAACAATTCTTTAATTTTAACTTTTACATGTTTCACTACTGAAAAATAATGTTTAGCGATGGACTATATTCCATCGCTCCTATATAAAATAAAAAGACGTTTTGATACAATTTACTTAATTTTAATTAAGACCATAAAATTCAAAGAGTTCTCTTTGTTTTTTTAAATTTTGTGTTAAATTAAAATCAAACAAATGAATTAGAAATGGAAAAAATAACATTATTGCCATTGACAGTTACGTGCTAACTCACCAATATGCTAATGTGTAGTACTTTACCAGAAATTAATTAACTATGGTCCCTAATTTTGATAGCACATAATTTCACATAAATTTTTACTACATGAGCTGCACGTGCACGATAATATTTGTTTTCTTGTGTATAGTATAGTTTTTTTTTGTTCTTTTGGTGAGAAAGTGAAATATCTTGCATTTTTACAATTTGAGTAGAATTAAATGGACTTTTCAGATTTATAAAAATAAAGATATCATAAAAAAGATACAGTATAGAAATTTAAAAAAAAAAAAAAAATTCATCTCTCCCAATATAGTAGAAATGATTGTGGGAATATATGTTGTGAGGGTCCACTGATTGGAGTTTTGTGTAGCTGGGGAAACGACTTCAATACTAAACGTACTAGAGTTTTCTTTTTTTCTTTTATTTTTCTTGGTAATAGTATTGGGCCCATATTTAATTAACTTTTTTTAACAAAAGGTAAATGTGAGGACAAAATTCAGATACCATACTTATCCCCTTAATTATGAGTTTCATATCAATAGTTTCATAATTACATAATATAGCAAATAGTATTTTGTATTTTTGCAAACTGTTGCTACAAAAATATAAATACATATGATTTTTACTACCCTTATAATCGATATGTATTTTGTATTTTTGCAAACTATTGCTACAAAAATATAAATACATATAAATACATATACTACAAAATTTAATTTGATAAAAGTGTTGTTATTTTTTGTAATTTAATATTTAAGTATGCTACTTTACGTATTTTTTCCATCTGAGAAAGTGCAAAAATATGAAGTAAATACTAATTACTTCCTTCGTTTTTAATTTTTGTGGCCTTATTTGGATTTCACGAGTCAGGCAAGTTTTTTTATTATACTTTTTTATATATTTTTAAAATATTTTAAATTATCAAGTACCAATTACTTATAATAAATTCTATCAAAAAATTTTAAAAAATAACAAAAGTAAACGCAAAAAAATAGAAGATTCAACATGTAATATATGTGCATAAAAAAAATAACCTTATATACAATATGCAATTTTCAACATAATTGTCAGTGAAGGATTTCAGATGAACCACTTTCTCCCCCCTAGTTTCGCCCATTGCTCATAAATGTTATGTCATATTTAAATTTACAAGTTTTAAATATTTTATCATAAAAAATACTTTCTTCATTTATTTTTAATTATCAGTATTTTAAAAAATAAATATTTATTTTTACTTTTACTTATCATTTTTAGCATATCAAAAAAGGGATGATTATTTTTTCTATTTACCTCAACATTATTTCACATTTCCAAAATCATTTTACAAGATCTTGAACTATACAACAATTAATATGGATATGATGCTAAACTACTAGTATTAATTATTGTATTCTAAGGATGTGTAAATTAAAAAAATGGACATGTAAAAATAAGAAAAAATTATTTAAAATTATACTTTAAGTTACTAATATTACTTAAAATTTCAACTCCCAACACTAATTACACAAATCACTTCTCATATTTTCTTTCTCCAACTATCATACTTATAATTCACCTCTCCATACTTATCAAGCTCAAAAATACGCTCCACCTTTTTAGATTGGAGGCTAGTTCTGTTGATATAAAACATTGATCTTCTACTTCATATGCAGTTTGGAAAAAATACATAAAGTTGTATATTTAAATATTAAATTAAAAAAAATAATAATACTTTTATCAAATTATATTTTGTAGTCTATGTATTTGTATGTATTTGTATTTTTATAGTAATAGTTTATAAAAATATAAAATACATATCGATCATAAGGGCAGTAAAAATTATATATATTTATATTTTTATAACAATATTTTGTAAAAATATAAAATACAACTTGTTATATTATGTAATTATGAAATTACTGTTATGAAATTCATAATTAAGGGGATAAGTATGCTGTTTTTAAATTTTGACCATGCAGTTTTGAGGCGGTGATGACAAAAATACATTCCTGGGATAATTGTATATTTCTACAATTTTCCTTATTTTGATGACATTTGTGCACGCAACCTCTCCTTTGTTTTCTTTTGCTTTTCTATTTCCCAAATTTTCCACATATCTGTTCTTCTTCTTCTTTTTTCCCTATTATTGTTAATTTTTTTGAAAAGGCAAAGAATAAAGAAATCATTTTTCGATGCCGATATAAAGATATCAACGTTATGTACATTTTCGTTGACCTATTGTGCTTGTCTAAGCCTTTCTTTGTTTTATCTTTGATCAATTTTGCTATTTGAGGAATTCACAGATTCAGAAATTGTGTTTCAATAATGGTTGTAAGTGATCGGAGAGAGGTTCACGGTGGCGTCCTTCACCATCAGATTTCTATTGTATATACAAATTTTAAATGATTCGTACATAATACATATACAAATCTTGAATCCACGGCGTCCTGCACCATCACATCTCGATTCATGGCGGCGTACAAAACAGTTTAAGTCATGAGGAATTTTGGAGTTCGAAGGTTCATCAATGAAGATTAACGATGATGATGTTAATGAAGATACATAAGAATGATATATTTGTTAAGAGAGATCAGAGATACATAATAATGAAGTATCTGGTAGAAAGGGACAAAAAGATATATAACACGCTCCTTCATCAAATATACAAAAGCTATGCATCTTACTGAAATATTAGGTTACGGATACATAAAAAATATGTGTTTGGCTGAAAATCTACAAAAATCATGTATCAAAATATTTTTTATGCTATCGATACATACGACTTATGTATTTACGTATATCTCAGTGATATAATCTCTAAGAGTTATGTATCTGATGGTGATGTATCGCTAGTCTTAACTATGTATCGCGAAACTGAATGAAAAATTGAGATTTTACGTAAATATGAAAACAATCGGGATTTTATATAATTAGATAATAGCTGAAATTTATGAAAATTGTCCAAAAAATAAGAAGAAGAATATAACATCCTATTTATAACGACATGAATTATGAATTCAAAAAAACTTAGTTTTGATTTATTTTTGTATTAAATTAAATTATAATAATAACATATTTAATATAAATTCATAAAATAAAATATTTTTGGAATATAAAATATACACATTTTTTACCCAATCTTTGTGGAAAGTGGTTACCTTTGCGCTTAAGTTGAAACAACAAAAGAGGGAGTAAATTTTCTCAATGGTCATCTATGTTTGGGAATTATCTACAAATATCACTTTCGTTTTATTCAGAATAAGAATATCATTTAATTTTTTTCCCTTAAAATATACTTAACATCTTAAAATCTTTCTCTCTTCTACTTGGAATATCATGTCATTAATTTTTTTTTCTTTGTCTAAATGTATAACTTATCGAACTTATTTAACTAAAGTTTTATCCTAATTCTTTTTTTATAAAAAAAATTATACATGATATATTAATCATTAAAGATTAATTTAATTACACTAAAAGTTTGGGTTATTTTAGTTAATATGTAATCTTCAAAGTTTCTTTTATTTACTTATTTATTTTATCACCTAATAACAGTTTTAAAATACAAGTACTTATACAAATAGGTACAGTAATTTTTTTTATCATTTATTTTATATACTAAAAATTCTTAGAATGTAAAGGAAATAAAATGATGGATTTCAAATTTTAGACATTAAGTTTGTTATTTTTATGAGAATAAAATAATAAAATCTCCTATTTTGAAGGAAAGAAAAATTATGTAGTCTTGAAACAAAATAAATTTTTTAAGAAATATTAATTAAATGATACCTTCTTCATTACTATTACAAATGGATTTTTAAAATATTACTCAATTAATTATTCTTTGCTTTTGATGGATTTAGAATGAAGTATGGATATAAATTAGTGTTTGATTGTATAATAAAATAAAATATAAATATAGAGATCACAAAAATAAGTGAAGAAACTAAAATAAAAATAATAAATTTTTTTCTGAATTTTAATGTCTTATCTTACGAATTTACTTAATTTATTTATGGATAATTACTTGTAAAAAAACTACAAGAAAAATAAATCAACTTTTCACTATATATTTATCAAAAATTATCTTGAATAAAAAGTTGTATGTAATCTATATCCAAATTAAATTTTTTAAGTAGTAATACATATAAAATTTCCTTATTGAATTTTGTTTGGCAATAAAAAATATCGTAGGTTTATCATCAATGCTTTTAAATAATAAATTATATTATTTTATTCTTTATTACTCTATATTTTAACGTAATATAATATCTTTGGATTATATTAATCCAAAAATTCTTTTATATAATCCAAAAGGTGAATTTTATTCTTTTATTCTCATATAAATAACAAATTTAATGTCAAAAATATGAAATTTATCATTTTTATTTCTTTTACATTTTAAGAATCTTTAATCTATAAAATAAATAACAAAAAAAATTAAATGAGTACCAATTTTTATAAGTACTTGAGTTTTAAATATTATTAAGTAGTGAAATAAATAAGTAAATAAAAGAAACTTTGAAAAGTACATATCAAATTAAATAATTTAAGCTTTTGATGTAATTAAATTAATCTTCAATGATTAGTATATCATGTGAAATTTTTTTTAAAAAAAGATTTAGGATAAAACTTTAGTTAAATAAGTTTGATAAGTTAAATAGATCTATTTATTAAAAAGAAAGAATTTTTAATGACATGACATTCCAAGTAGGAGAGAGAAGATTTTTGGGGTGTTAAGTATATTGTAAGGAAAGTAGAAAGAGTTGAGGGATATTCTTATCCTAAATGAAATAATAATAATATTTATAGATAATTTTTCAAACATGGGTGACCATCCAGAGAATTTGCTCTCAAAGTGGAGTGGAGTACAAAGAGTCTTTGGCACTCTATTTTTTTTCTAAACCCCTACTTCCCTTCTTTGCAGACGTTCAAATTTGAAAAAAGAATAAATTATATCTTATTTATGAAATTCTCTGTCTCCCGTTCTGTCGAAATCAATCATAATTATCTGATCTTTCTAGATAGCCTCATAAATTTGACACTTTTTAAGATAGCCATATAAGCTTATACAATGACCATCTCGATCCTAAAATTTGGTGAAAGTGGATCTTCTAAGATCTTATAATCCTAAGACCAAGTGAGGGAAATTCACTTGCTAATAACACATAAAGTAAACCAATTGCGAAATGAGACATGTAATTTGATAGATAAAAAATTTAAACAATTATAACTAAAAATAAAATCTTGACTAAGTCTCTTCTGAGAGGGGCATTGGCTTTATGAAGAAATGGAAATTATGCATTTTACTTATCGCGTTGTCTCACGTTTTGATGATGACTAGTTAATATTGGAGGACCAGGTTTCTTGCATATCTTGCCTTGATACAACTGTCACATAGCTGCACAGGTTTGTTTGCTAGTGCAACAAACTGTGCAGGTGCACAATGTACCTGATTAGACACCTGGTCTAATCAAAATTCAACCCTTATTTCTACACTATTATAAATTCAAAGAGATGCTTCTCCTTCAATAGTTTTTGCAAATCAGAGAAATCCTTGGTTGTGGTGAAAACTCTCAAATCACATTTTCTAAACTGTTATTGCTATAGTTAGGGATTCTTGAGTTTAGCTTTGTAACTGATTTACTCATTATATAAGAGTAAAACTTTCTTATTATTGTAGAGTTCTTAGGTAGGATTACCTAAGGTGTATCGATTAGAGGTAATCGATTTTGAAGTAATAGAGTTGTCAAGAGGTGGTTGCTGTAGATTACAAATTGAAGAACTTAGAGTTAAGTTCATTGGAGTCTGTAATCAATGAGTTTTCGCTATAGTGGAGATTGAGTGCTTGTGAAGGAAGCTGTGATTTTTTCTCCCTTGAGAAAGGAGGTTTTCATGTAAATCCTTGTGTTCTTTTATTTTTTGCAAACTCTTATGTGTTCATTATTTTATTGCAATTCACCTCACCTCAGGGACCTGATCTCTTAGCGGTGCCGCACTCCCCAGGTTTCAACAATCGGAAGTGGAAAGGAGAAGGATTGAAATGATAAAAAGAGTATTTTCAGATATAATTCTATTTGAAAAGGTAAAAAAAATAGGCACGCACTTGAGACTGGTTTTATTTCACACAATTTGTCACGTTAAACATTTGTGTTCAAAAGATTAGGGGTGTACATGCTAAATTTCTAAGTCAAATCGAATAGACGAGTCAAATCAAATCGAAAAAAATTGTCTAATGTTTTAATTTGGTTGGTTTGTCATCGAAATAAAAATTGATCATTATTGATTTAATTTGACATAAGCAAAAAAATAATAGTTTGATAACAAAAAAAATAAATCTACTTCAAACCAAACCGACATAATATATATAATTTTAATTATTTAATATTTAAAAATATTAATTATAATTAACTTTAGACATATTTTTAAAATCAATTTATAGTTTTGAATGTTTAGATATGTTATTTTAGACTAGTAAATTTTCAATATTCAATACGCATATGATCCAAAACCCAAATAAAATCATTGCTTTATTTAAACTAAATTTGTATTGAAAATAGCTATGGAACAAAAGCTTCCATCCAAGGCATTTCCCAGAAGCTCTTGCCTCAAGTGATTGAATCTTATGCCACTCCAATTAAAAATCAACATAGTCATTGTAGTACAAATTAAAGCTCAATATTGATGGATCGATCCGAGTTGGGCAAACCTAGGGAAGGTAGGTATAGGGGGAGGAATTAGGAATAGTAAAAGGGATCAGATAATTTGATTATAAAAGAGCTTCTTACTAGTTACTAATAATCAAATGGAACTCCTAGCCTTAAGAGAAGGACTTAACGTAGCTAAAGAAAACAACTATCTCCCTTAAATTCATTGTCAACTCTAAAGAAGTAATATTTTTTTCTATAATATAGGATAGTTATATTAGCATCATATCAAAAAAACTCAACAGAAAGGAGTTTGGTGGTGCTGCCATTGTAGCATCTGCATATTGTGCAATATTTACAAACCATCCGGCAGTATTAGTAGGCAAACTAGTAGTAGCAGTAGGCAAACTAGTATTAACAACAGGTATATTAACAGTGACACTAGGCGACAAAACTCCACAGGCCTTAATACGTCTAGTAGTAATGTCTCCCCATTCATCAGCCTGCAAAATTTGTATAGAATGTTGAGGAGACAACCAAAAAGTAGTAATAGACATAACCGGAGAAATAACATCTAAGTTGGATGGTAGTCCAGTAATGATGTCCTTTTTTTCTAAACTATCCACAAGTCAGTTATGCTCTCTGTAGTTATGGATAAGCGGTGGACTACCCAAACACTGGAGGAGGGACCTACAATCAGCCAATAAAGCAGAGCTATTAGAATTATATTTTGTATTACTAAGAAAACTAATTAGGTGCTCTGCATCAATGTTTATTTCTAGTAGGCCTAAGGTTATGCTCTAGTGCAAACTGCAAGCCCAAAAAAAGAGCATGTAGTTCATGATGAAATATATCCTTTGCTATTGCGTATGCAGTGAACCCCATTACCCATTTCCCTCTACTATTTCAGAAAACACCTCCAAACCAGCTATTTATAGGTTGAGAGATAAGGATGCGTTAGTGTTTATCATTAGGCATCTGCTTTTTGGAGGATTCTATTTTACATACAAAGTAAAAGGATTGGAATTATTCCTTGGTTCACCTGCTAAAACCCAATACTTGGTAGACAAAATTTGTGCGAGACCTAGTGATGTAGGTTCAAAATGGCCTTCAAATACATGTTTATTACAGTTGGTACAAATAACCCATAGGCAGTAGGGAATTAGGGTGCTAAAAGGTATTATGGGAGAGCAGTGGTCATGCCTTTGAAGGGCATATTTTAGCCAAACAGTAAAAGAATCATCAGAAATAGGCGGCTACAAAGAAGATCCAGTATTTGACGATAATTTTTCCCAAAATTGCTCAAGTTTCAGGCAGTAGGAGAAAATATGTGATACAGTTTTAGGCACAGATCTGTTATAATGCTTGCGATTTGGTGACTCCAGGAACAATATATAGTGTAGATTTGCCGATGTTGGAAAACGATTAAGAACTAACAACTATAGAAAATGCTTGATTTTAGGAACTGCATTTTGCTTCCAAATGTAAGCAAAATCCCATAGAGCTACAGTGTGCAAATTCTCTGTAGCTATTTGGTTATAACAACCATGAACTGTAAACTTTTAGTGTTAGTGATACCCTGATTAATCCAATCATAGGTATTTGTGTATATAGAAAAGTAAGTGGACTGTATTTGTTAACAATAGGAGCGGGAATTTCAAAAAAGGTGGTGGATAGGTTCCAAGTGTTCTTTGGTCAGTAGTTAGAAAAAACTTTGAAATCCTCGAATTCAGGTAAAGGCCTATACATGAGGGATCTTATAGGTGATCCCTGTCCTAACCAAGGTTGATACCAGAAATTAATGTGTTTCCCGTTAGTTGGGTGCCATATAAAAGCTTTTTGGCAATACTTCCATCCTATTTGGATATTTTTCCAGGTTTTGGATATGGATTTTAAGGTCGGAGTTAGTTTGAAATATTTATTCCATAATAGGGATGCCCAGATGGAATCTTTGGAGTGAAATAACCTCCAAGTCGAAAAGGCTAGTAAGGCGTAAATCTCCATTAGTAAGTTTTGAATACCTAGACCCCCATATCTTTTGGGCATGGTCACAGTAGTCCATTTTACAAGATTTACTTTTTTATTGGACTTTGTCGCTCCCCACAAGAAGTCTCATTCACTTTGTTCTATTTTTCGAATGACTTGTGCAGACAGTTTATTAATTTGCATTATATGATTTGGTAAGCTATTTAGGATAGATTTGATAAGTGTCACTCGACCTGCAACATTTAAGAACTTGCCTTTCCAGCCCTCCAAACGACGCTTGAAGTTTTCTAAAATAAATTGATAGTCTCATAGGACAGGCTTGGATGTAGTTATAGGAAAACCTAGATATCGACCAAAAGTACTTCCTTCAGTAATTCCAAATAGGGAACAAACATATTCCTTACTTCTAACAGAAGTGTTTGAAGAAAAGAATAATTGTGATTTGGAAAGATTTATTTTTGTCCCGATGCGGCGCTAAATCGGGAGAGAGTTTGGGTTACGTTTTGGCAAGACTTTTAAATGATTTTACTAGTTAAGATAATATCATCTATGAATAATAGATAGGATATTGGTGGAGCCCTTGGGCAAGTTTTGGTAGGTGACCATAAGCCCGTATTCACCTGTGCATCTATTACTCTGGAAAATCTTTGCATACATAGGATAAAAATATATGCAGACAAAAAATCTCCTTGTCAGATTTCTTTGGTTGGGTTGAATAAAGGCAAAGCATTCTCGTTAAGAATGATTGAGACAGTATTTGTAGTAACACATGACATAATCAAACTTATTAGTTTATCCGGGAATCTAAAGTATAGTAAAGTTTCACGAATGAAGGACCATTCTAAAAGGTAAAAAATATTATCTAGATCTATTTTCGTAAGGGCATAAGTTGTTGTACCTTTAGTTCGTTTAAAATAATGTAGGGGTTTATGGACAACAATAGCATTATCAGCAGCACGTTTATTATAGAGAAAGCTAGACTACGTAGGACCTATTATTTCAGGTAGTAAAGGCTTAATTCTGTTCACTATGATTTTAGTCACTATTTTATAAATAGTATTACAAAGACTTATAGGTCAAAAGAGAGAGATAGAGGAAGCTCCCGATACCTTTGGGATTAGGCATAAGTAGGTCTTATTTATTTCTTCACCGATAGAGAAGTTAGTAAATATTTGATTGCAATGGTTTATAACTGAATCACTCACTAAGTTGAAGTATTGCTAATAGAAAAAAAGGGTGTAGGCCATCTAAGCCTAGAGATTTTAGGAGTTAGAAGGAGAAGATTACAACCACCAGTTCTTTATGAGTTAAGGGAGGTACTAATGTGAATACAGTCTCAGCTGGGACAACGGGGTGGTTTCCTATTAAGAAAATGCATTTTGATGAACTTAATTCTATAGAGTATAGTGAGTGGTAGAAATCTATGATATGGCTTTTAATGAGGTCTTTGTCAGTTAACCAATTTCCCGCACCATCTCTAAGACTAGTGATACGGTTCCTACTCCTCCTCTAGAGAGTAATCATATGAAAAAAATTTATATTTGCATCCCTATTATTTAGCCATAGGATTCTAGATTTTAGTTTCTAAAAGTCTTCTTCCATAACTAGTAGACGTTGATAGTCAGTTTGCAAGGTCTTCTCTAAATTCTGAAGGAAAACACTAGTCGGGTAGTGAGGTGACCTTTGGAGGCCCTGGATCCGGGCTAACAACTTTTGTTTTTTGGTAAATAAATTACCAAAAATATGTCAATTCCACAGTTGCTTGTTTCATTTAAACAAATCAATTGCAGAGAGAAAAAGATAATTGGAGGCCTCTCATGCAGAAGAGATGACCTGAGGGAAATATGGATGTGAGGCCCAAATATTTTCAAATCGAAAAGGTTTATTAGGAATATGATATATATTATTTAGTTTGAATAAGAGAGGAGTGTGGTCTAATTACATTCTAGGGAGATGGTGGATTGTGGCTTCTGGAAATAAATTTACCATTCATAATTACAAGTTATTCTGTCTAGCCGTTCCAGGATAGTATGGCTTCCCTTACGCTTGTTTGTCCAAGTATATTTACTTCCCACATAACCCAAATCTAACATTTTGCAATAATTAAGGCAACTTAAGAACCTATTTGATCTATTATTATTCAAATTATTCCCACCAAATTTTTCAAGGCTAAATAAAACTTTATCAAAGTCACCTCCTATGACCCAAGGTCCCTTATAATAGTCAGATACTCTTTCAGGATTGTCCCACAAGCATTTTCGATTAGTAAAATTATTATTTACATAAATTGCTGAGAATAACCATTCAATAATAGAAAGGATTACCAAAATTTTGCAGTAATTTCCTGTGGTCTCAGTGCCACAGAAGTGATGCTGAGGATGTTCTCATGCCAAAGTATGAAAATTCCACTTGCACGAGTTGTTCCAAGTACCGCTATAACATTTGAAAATTGAAACTCCTGAGGAATAGTCTGGTGGTTTTCCCCATGAGTTCCAAGAAAAACTACAAGGGCTGGTCTATGGTAGTGTAGCAAGTCCCTATTGTTTCTTGTAAAGTCAGGTCGTCTAGACCCAAGACAGTTTCAGATTATGAAGCTCATGGTGACTTGAAACGTTGTTGTTGATACTATTTCAATCGTCTCTCTCAATGAAGGTTTTAGGACTAATGCATACCTCCCCACTATTAGGTTCATTGTTGGGTGAATATGAAGAGAGCATTTGTTCATATTTAAGGGATAGTTTATACGAATCCTTTGTTTAGCCGTTCTTTTAGGATAAAGATTTGTATCTTCCCCAATAAAATTGATTCTACTTTAGTTTCATGCATCCCTTCCACCACAGTTACTTTCTCTTCTTGGTTTCCCTATGGTGGTGGATCCTGGAAAGGAAAAGTTGGAAGAGATAGGTGTACATGCATGGGGTTTATCAGTAGTGTAGTTGTGTGTTACTGAATCAAAGGTGGCAGACCTTGTTCCAGCTGGGAGTAAAATGAGAACTCTATCTGAGTGTTCAAAGGTGGAGGGAGTGAAGGCTGGACCACTGACCAATGGTTCTGCATGAATGCATCTAGACCAAGTCTCATTCCCTTCATGATAATTATGCTAAATTCACTAGGTGTTGTATCATTATCTGAACCTTCTCCCCGTTGATGTGAATAATGCAAGTTAGAGCATGACCCATCAAGCCTATCTCCAGCCAGGAGCTGGGTGGTTGAGGTGGTTATGGGTTCATCGACGTGTAGACTACTCAATTTTGGGGAAAGTGATCCATTGATACAGTGTTCTCCATGGAAACAAGGCATATTAGTTGGTGAAAGGGACTTAGAGGGGTATGGTGGATATGAAGCCTCGTGTAAGGGCAAAGGGTTCTGTGGATTGGCATGTAAGACCCCATAAAATCCTAGTCATTTCAGTCATATGTAGTATCCCAAAAGAGGTTCCAGACTTAGAAAAAAAACCCAGCTAAATATTGACAGTTAGTTACATTTTTGGCCATGAGATTTCAATGATTTTATTTTCGACACTTACAACCTTAAAATGTCAAATTTTGAGTCGATTCAGGACCAGGGAAGTCAATGGGTGTTCTCGGGAGAGTTTTAGATTTTTTGGACCTCGTTAGAAGCTTGTTTGGATGCTGAAAACAGTGATTCAACGCGATCTCAACACGTCGCATCATCCATCGCATCGACAAATAATTTTTTTTCCAGAAATAGAGTGCAAATTCCAGTGACCCAATGCAAACTCGACGTGGCACGCTAAGTATCGCATCGATCCCATCGACGTGGCACGTCAGCCTGCGCCTCACTAGGCACTTTTTTAGTCATTAAAAATCCATGTCCAAAAGGGTAATTGAGTCAATTTTTCCATTCTTATTTCGTCCAAAACACGTATTTTCCCTCCCCTCTCCCCTCTCCCCCCCACACCAAAAAAGCAAAGATGTCTCATTATTTATCTTTTTCATCTCAAATAGCAAAACCCTAGCTCATCAAACTTTCTCCCCAAGAAATTCAAATTTCTCCATTAATTCTCCAAGGAATTTGAGATTAGGGAATCCCAGTACAAAAGTTCCAAGAATTCATCTCCAAAGCATCAATAGGAATCCAAGATTCAAGCTTCTCATTAAATATCATCAATTAAGGTATGTGGTGTTCTTCAACAAGGATAATCCTTTCATCCTTGTGCCCAAACTTTGTTTAATTTATAAATTTACTGGATTTTATTCGATTTCCCATGAAATTGAAGCTAGGGTTTATATCAATCATTGTTATTTACAAGCTTATGATGTTTCCAATAATTTAGAAGTTGAATCACATGATTATGCTTATATTTTCATACATGATGTAGAAATTTCAAGATTTTGAATTAATTTCTCAATATTTACATTATCAAGCATAAACAATTTGATGTTCTAACATGAGATTTATGCATGGGGTATTATCCCAAGATTTAATAGTATTACTTCATGAAAGATGATGCTTTAAGCATCTTATGAGCATATTATTTTCAGTTTTCAGAAAAAACTTTGATCTTTTATCATTAGTTTTGCTATCTAATCCACTTTACAGAATTTAGATCAGCTGTATATATAGATTTACTCAGATAAAAAAATTATTGGTTTCATAATGAACCATTATCCTAGTTTAAAGTGGATTTTTAATAGAATGAGTATAAATAGTAAGAAGGGAGTAGTATTTAGCACCGAGCGGGAAATGTAGGATTAGTATGCCCTATCTTCCACAGAACTACGTAGCCAATGTAGATACAGATTATCAAATTATTCCCATTTCTATATGGATAAAAGATTTAGCTTGTGATCGATCACATGGATTAAGTTATACTCTCTGGCAAGAGTATGAAGCTTCTCCCCAATGTGAGGTTTCTTCCTTAGGAGGATGAGACGTTGGACTTCATGTAGCTCACATGGTTTATGTCGTTAAGAGAACCTCCCTAACAGTAAAGATTTTCAGAATATTTTTAAAAGTATTTTTCCCTACAGTTAAAAGTACATTTCCCTAAAGCATTAAGATAAAGTATTTTTCCCTTACAAAAAATTATTTTGAAGTACCTCCCTACTAGTAAAGAAAAGCTTTAAAAGAATTCCCTTCAGATAAAGTATTTTCCCATGCAGAGTGAGTTTTCAGATTCCACTTAGCCTATATGATTTGAGAATAAGAATAGAATACAGATTTCAGAACTAAGTATAATGGCTCACAAGATTTATATTATGTGCTTTACTATTCATTATTTATGATCTTCAGATTCGAGATTACTCAAGCCTATGTGAGTCATTTACATTTAGCATGCATGATTTTATAAATTGTGATGATATTACTTACTTATTGCATTCACCCCCATATACTTAGTACATCACCAAAGTACTGATCCAATATACATCTATATGCTACATTGTCTCATAATGTAGGTTCGGGTGCTCAGTCTATGCAATGTGAGTGGTTTTTTAGCATCTCATCTACATCCCTGCAGTTGATGAGTCCTCATAGTTTGGGGACTTAGCTATTCAGATTTTCTATTTATTAGTAGATATTTCGTTATTTTTTTCAGACAGTTTGAGTCAGCTAGGGCCTGTCCCAGTGACTCTCTAGATTCAGTTAGTAGAGGCTTGTCAGACTACTAGATTCAGTTTTAGACTTTTGATTCAGTATTCAGATTTTTTTCAATATTGTTTACTAAGACTTGTGAGATTAGTATGTCTCAGATAAGATTTCCGCATTTATTATGTTTTCATATTCATGTTTCCTATATGCTGAGATTCAAATTTAGTAGAAAAGCAGTCAAGGTTAGCTTAAGACTACTTGTAGCTCAGAGCACCATGTGGCATCTCGGAAACCAGATTATGGGGCGTTACAAACTTGGTATTAAAGCCTAAGGTTTAGAGAGTCCTAGGGAGTCAGACAATCCATGTTACGTAGAGTCTTGATCATTGGTGTAAAGCGCGCCACATCTAGAAGCAAAAGTCTATAGAGAGTTTTAAGAAATCATCTCTTCTTTTATGATCTATCGTGTATTTAGGGTCTCTATCTACTTCTAACTCATGATTTCATGTGACAGAAAATGCCTCCTCATTGAGCTAACCCATGCAAAAATGATAACCAGCCACCTCAACCCGCAGATCCTTTGAATAAGAATATGTCACATGCAGAGTGCTGGGCGGCCTTTTAGGCGCTAGCCCAAGCTGTGATAACTAATATTTTGGGAAACCATCAGGCTGCCACCCCACTTCAAAAAGATGGGGACTTACCCGCAACCATAATTTAAGATTTTATGAGAATTAACCTACTGGAGTTCTTTGGGTTGAAGGCAAGTGAGGACCCACAACTTTATCTTGATGGGGTAAAGAAGATCACCCAAATTATGCATGTTTTTAAAGAGGAGAGTGTTGAATTAGCATCCTATAGGTTGAAGGATATTGCATATGATTGGGTGGTGATGTGGAAGAAAAACAGAGGAGAGAATGCAGCTCCCATGATGTGGCAGATATTTCAGGATGTGTTTTTAGACAAGTTTTTCCTATGTGAGATAAACAAAACTAAGATAGAAGAGTGTATGAACCTATGGTAGGGTTCAATGACAGTGAAAGAGTATTACCTTAAGTTCAACCGGTTGTCTAAGTATGCCCCTGATCAGATGGCTGACCCTAGGTCAAGCATGAGTAAGTTTGTGACCAATGTGTCTAGGTTGGTAGTCAAGGAGTGTAGGACTGCTATGCTTATTAGAGACATGGACCTTCCTAGATTGATGATGCATGCTCAGCAGATTGAGGTAGAGAAGATAAAAGAAAGAGAGAGAGTAAATAAGAAGGTTAGTAGAGGACAGTTTGATTATGGTCAGAATAGGTCTGGAGGAGGAATTGTTCACAGTTTTAGAATCGATCATCTATGATCGCACCTTCTTCAGCCAGTGGTCCCGCACCCAAAACAAGAAGAAATAGTAGGGTAAGTCTTCTATGTCCAAATCTTAGAATAGTATGAGTGGTAGGCCCAGGTATCCTTAATATGCTAGGCATGGTAAGAGTCATCCTGGTAAGTGTTTAGCTGGACAGAAGGGTTGTTTTGGGTGTAGTAAGTTGGGTCACGGTATTAGAGATTGTCCGTATACTAAGAAAGAAAACAGGGATGTTCGTCCCCAGACTCAGTATAATAGTGCACCAGCTCCTCTAGGTCGGCCAGCCCCTCCTCAGGGAGCATCATCCAGTATTGTTGCTAGTCAGCGCCAGAATTAGTTCTATGCCTTACCATCCCGCCAGGAGCAAGAAGATTTTCCAGATGTTGTTACTGGTATACTTTATGTCATTCATCTTGATGTTTATGTGTTGTTAGACCTTGAGTCAAGTTTCTCTTATGTGACCTCATTAGTTGTAGTAAATTTTGAGATAAGTTCTGAAAGGATCCCCAAGCCCTTTTTGGTTTCTACTCCAGTAGGTAAGTCAGTTGTTCTCAACAAATCGATAAAAAGTGTCCTATCACTGTCCTTCATAAAGTCATGTTAGCAGACTTGATAGAGCTAGATATGGTTTATTTTGATCTTATTCTTGGTTGGATTGGCTCCATTCCTGTTATGCTTCTATAGATTGTCGCATTCGAGTGGTGAAGTTTTAGTTCCCAGATGAGCCAATCTTTGAGTGGTCAGGTAATTCAGTGTCTCCCAAGAGTCATTTCATATCTTACCTTAAAGCCAGAAAGTTGATATCAAAAGGTTGCATTTATCACCTAGTTCGAGTCAAGGATACTAACTCTGAGACTCCAATAATTCAGCCTGTCCGAGTGGTCAATGACTTTCCTGATGTTTTTCTAGAAAATCTCTGAGGGGTACCTCCCGATAAAGATATAAAATTTGGTATTGACCTTCTCCTAGATACTCAGCCTATTTCTATCCCTCTTTATCGTAGGCTCCTGCAGAGCTTAAGGAGTTGAAATAGAAACTCAACGATATTTTGGATAAAGATTTCATAAGGCCTAGTGTTTCTTCATGAGGCACTACCATCCTATTTGTGTAGAAGAAAGATGGTTCTTTGAATATATTCATTGACTATCATCAGCTGAATAAAGTTACAGTTAAGAACAAATACCCTCTTCCTAGAATTGATGACTTACTTGATCAACTCCAAGGTGCAAGTTATTTCTCAAAGATAGACCTTAGATCCGGCTATCATTAGCTTAAAGTAAGGGAATGTGATATTCCAAAGACAACTTTTACTACTCGTTATGGTTATTTTGAGTTTCTAGTCATGTCTTTCGGGCTAACCAATGCCCCAGCATCTTTCATAGTCCTTATGACCCGAGTCTTCAAACAGTATCTAGACAAGTTTGTCATAGTATTCATAGATGATATGCTTGTGTACTCTCGTAGTGAGGATGACCATGTAGACCATCTTAGAATTATCTTGCAAACCCTTAGAGATCATTAATTTTTCGCCAAATTCAGCAAGTGTGAATTTTGGCTAAGATCGGTAGCCTTTCTCGGTTATATCATTTCCAGTGAGGGTATTAAAGTTGATCCTCAAAAGATAGAAGCCTTAAGAAATCAGCCTAGACCTATCTCTTCGTCAGATATTAGAAGTTTGTTGGGTCTAGCTGGCTATTACTGCCATTTTGTTGAAGGTTTCTTATCTATTGCATCCCCTATGTCTAGACTAACCCAAAAGAAAATTTAGTTTCTGTGGTCAGAATCCTGTAAGAAGAGTTTTCAGGAGTTGAAGACTCAACTCACTTCAACCCCAGTTCTAGTGTTACCAGATGGTAAAAATGGTTTTTGGTGTATTGTGATGCCTCTAGAGCTGGTTTGGGTTGTGTGTTGATGCAAAGAGGTATGGTCATAGCCTATGCCTCTAGACAAATGAAGCCTCACAAAAATAATTACCCAACCCATGATCTTGAGTTAGCTGCTGTGGTGTTTGCATTGAAAATCTAGAGACACTATCTGTATGGTGTACATGTTGATGTGTTCACGGACCACAAAAGCATGCAGTATGTGTTTACCCAGAGGGAGTTGAATCTTCGTCAGGGGAGATGGTTAGAATTATTGAAAGATTATGATATGAGTGTGTTGTACAATCTAGACAAGGCCAATGTAGTGGCAGACGTCCTTAATCGAATGTCTATGGGCAGTGTTGCTCATGTGGAGAATGATAAGAAAGAGTTAGCTCGAGGATTTCATCGTTCGGCTAGATTGGGTGTTATATTGGTTGATTTAGCTGAAGGTAATGTTTGGGTTCAGAGTAGTTTTGAATCTTCCCTAGTTTTGGAAGTGAAGGAAAAGCAAGATAAGAATCCTAGTTTGGTCAAACTAAAGGAGTCAGTTAAAGACCAAAAGATAGAGGTTTTCTCCCAAGGGGAAAATGGCATGTTGACATAACAAAGTAGATTGTGTGTGCCATGTGTTGATTGTTTGAGGCAGTATATTATGGCGGAATACCTTCGTTTAAGAGAATATTTTTGGTGTATGCGGTCCTAACCTTTCTACTCTTACTTCCAGCCGTTGAAACCCGAGCAAAGGCTTCGAAATGCATGGTGTGTATTATTCTATTCATCTAGGTTCTACCAAGATGTATAGCGATTTGCGGGAAATCCATTAGTAGCGTGGTATGAAGAGAGACATAGCGAAGTTCATAGCTAAGTGTGCAACTTGTCAAAAGGTTAAGGTAGAGCACCAAAGAACTGGTAGTACGTTGCAAGAGTTTGGTATCCCCACTTGGAAGTGAGAAAAGGTAAATACGGATTTTGTGACTGGTTTACCCCATTCGCGTTGTCAGCATAATTTGGTTCGGGTTATTGTAGATAGACTAACTAAATCCGCCCATTTCTTTCCAGTTCACACGTCCTATACAGCTGACGATTATGCTAAGTTGTACATCAGAGAGTTAGTCAGACTGCATGGAGTTCCCTTGTTTAGCATTTCAGACAGGGGTACTCAGTTCACTTCCCAGTTTTGAAGAGCTTTTCAAAAGGGTCTTTGTAATGCCCCAAAATTAGGTCCCGAGACGTCACACGGTGCTTAGGGTCACAAGTGACCCCAAGCTAACCCTTTTACTGGCATAACTCATCAGCAACTAAATTAAAATTATAAATCTATACAAATTTGCAGAAAATAACTCTTTTCTAAATATGATAGATACAAAACTGAATTTACAATATTACAACTTTACTTTTACAACCAAAACTGAAATGGAATACATCAACTTCTACTGACTGTCTATGAAGCCTCTACTAGTACTGACTGTAGGTAGCCGGGTCATGACTCCCATCTAACCCAACTCAATACGACTAAATAAATAAAATATAACACTTCTCGAACTGTATAACTAACTCAAGCCCTTGAATCCAAAAGAGTCATCAACTGCTAACTGGATGCCGCAAACTGACTGGATTTGAAGATGTACACTATACCTTGTACCTACATTTCGAGACAATGTAGCCCATATACGAATATGTGGGTCAGTACCATGGAAACATACCGAGCATATGGGGGTGCAATGCATATATAAAATAATATCTTAATATCATTACAGTTTATAAAATTATGCATGCTGATATAAATGACTCACTTAGCTCGAATTAAAATCATCATAATCATAAGAGAGTAAACTATATTTGGTGAAACATGTGAGTCATCATAATAAATCTCAATTCACTACCATCTCGATTCCGAATCATCAAAGCAATCAAATCTCATAATAATTCTCTTTGGAATATATGTTCATTAAATCTTTCGAAAATAATGACTTTCTCAAACTCAGTCTTTCAAACAAATATTTTTTCATCTCAGATAGAAGAATAAGACTTTTCATATTAGATAGGAGAATACAAACACACACATTGGGAGTCTCTTACAACCGACATAAACTATGTGAGCTACATGGAGTCCAACGTCTAACCCATGTTGGGGAGAGCTGTCCTACCCTTGCCATCGGAGTAGGACCTTAAATAATCAATCCAAACACTAGTGATCACTTTATAAATCATCCTCAGGCTTACAACCTACGAGGGCACGTAGTTCTAGGGAAGTACTAATCCTGCTATACCTCCCCCTCGGTGCTAAAGACTACTCTCGGACTTAGATCAGATCTTTTCAAAAGAAAATCCACTAATAAATAATTCAACAATTCACAATAGAATCCATCATGCTACCCCTTTCATAATAAATCAATAAAAGTGGATTTCTTTTCTCATCTCGGTTTCAAAAATAACTCTTTTTATGACCAAAAGTTTAAAGCTTCTTTATCATCTCAAATTATTTAAACTCAAGGTGTTTATAACACATGATTTTCTCAAAATAATAATCTCAAATAGGGTTCCAAAAACCCATACATCAATATCAACATAAAACCTTTCAAAGTTTCATACTTTATGACATAAGCACAAAAATAATCACTTAAAACTTAAAATTTCAGCTTTATAATCATACATCTTGGTAAAGAAAATTAGCTTTGGGATTCAAATATCATTGTGCTTATAGCACATAATTTTTCAAAGTACAATCCCAATTAGGACTCAAGGTCTCATACATCAAAATCATATTAAATTTTCTCAAGATTCATGCTTTTCATCATAAATATATATAACTTACTTTAAAATCTGGAAAATTCATCTTTATGTACAAAAATGTCATCATTCTCATTCAATTCAACTTCCAAAACATAGAGAGTATCATAATCTCATGTAAAACCATGTAGGGTATAAATTCATGCTTCAAATTCATATCAACACATGTAAAATCATGTATATTCATAAAACAAAAATAAATTTGGGCACAAGAACAAAAGAGTGTTCTTGTTGAAAAACTCCAAATACCTTAAACTTGAAGCTTTGAATGAACTCTAGACCTTGGGACTCTATTCGTGAAAATAATGAGTGTTTCTTATAGCCCTCGGAATGGACATTCTGAATCTCAAAGAATTATTGAAAACTCATGGTTGAATCTTGAGATATTTGAATTTTTAGGTTGAATCTCTAATGAATGTTCTTGGTGATTTTAAGAGAAAGTAAACTTATTTTGGTGTTATCGGAGTTTAATCCCGTGTTATAGACATATATAGGGGTGTTTTTGGCACTTGGAAGTGAGGTATGCGGCGCACAACCCATGACAGACCTTAAGGTGTGCGTCGTACACCTTATGGCAGACATTTAAGTATGCCTCGCACTCCCAATCGCACACATTTGATTGGACGGCGCATTGTCCATCGCACACCCTTACTGCCTCTTACAAAAATGGGCATAACTCTTCGCTTGGGTATCAGATTTTTTCAAAATTGGTATCGTTGGAAATCTAATTAAATTATCTACAATTTGATAGGTCTTGGGATGAAAAATTCCATGTATATTAAGAGATATACACGTTTAAAATTGACCCTTGTAGAATTGAATGTCAAACTTTGGATGAATCAATTGGTCTTAGCTTAACTTTGTTCTAGGTCATTGCTATGAACATTATTCACCTCTAAACTACTCCATAGACTAGGATAATGATAATTCAACTTGTATTCACATGATAATAACTTGTATTAGATCTTAGATGCGCAGGAACGACGGTTAGAATTCTAGCACGAAAATACGGGATATTATATTATCTCCCCCTTGGGAATATTCGTCCTCGAATGTGGATAATTAACTTGAAACACAGAGGAATATTAGTCTTCAAGCTATCATGTGTAACTGATAAAACTAAATCACTGGATCTCAAGAATAATGAGCTACTGAACTGGTCTGCAAGTGTATGAATCCTCAAGAAAAATAACTATTTGGCTAAGATACAAACGAGAGTGTCAACTTGTGAGTAACCATTACTTTGCACTAGATCTGATCTCATGAGAAAGGATGAAAGATTTATGCTATGAAAACTCGGGGTGTTACAAAATCCCCCTCTTGGGATCGTTCGTCCCCGAATGATAATAATTTGATGAAAATGCTAGGAACACACTGTGATACTACACAGGATACTTACGAACTGAATCATGACTTAATATCTGAAACTGAAACTGATGCATGAACTGAGCTGAATTCATAGTTTAATTGGACACAAACACATTGCCTCTTGGAATGTACATACGTATAAGACTACGAATAGTAAGATTATCTGGAAAATTAAGAATCTATAGGAGCTTTTCTCCTTGCTTGCTAAACTAGATTATAGGCTATATGGACTGGATCATACTGACTACCCATACTCAAATAGAGTATTTCTTTAGCACTTTTCTATGAAATTCTGTTGACATTAGGGAGCAAAGAATTTTGGGCATGCTCTGAACAGGACATTTGACTAAGGAATTACAACATTGATATAACTCTATAGCATGAAATATAATTATATAACTCATAAACTAGGATAGGATTGCTAGGCCGTAGGAAACGCAACTTCTTACTTTCAAGGTTAGCATCACTTCTCAAATGCTCTCTCAACTATACTATTCCCCTTAAATACCATACTCATTTGATTCAACTTATAATTCTCATATTGGCACTGCAAAATCTTTCTACTAAGGTCTAAACTAAACTAAGTTCTCTCACTATGATCAAGACTAACACTAAATCACAAGATACAACATGCCAAACCACAATACTAGTCTAAACCACAAGGTTCAATATTCTATATCTTCTTAGAGTTCACACCCTAAGCATAACATGTCTTACCACTTTAATGACTAATTTAAAACTCTTGATATTGATTCACTAGTGCATATTGCATACATCATCTTACACCCAACATGACATTCAAGCCTATCATTAAAACCACATATAGCTTTAAGGCAAATACCCCTAAAGGCATACCCCACATATTCTCGAGATTAAGCCATATTTTCATCATTCTAAAATCTACAAATAAATGGTAAACTCACAAGAATAAACTAATTTCGAACTTACCGACTTCATTCTTGAACAACCCATCCATATGCCATCCTTAATTCCTAGCTTTAATAATCATCATCAAAGACTTACACTCTCATTTGCAACCATATCTACATCTATAATCACATAATCATAGCCTACTAAGATCACACTTCTATACTTATATTTTTCCCAAACCATGAGAATAAAATCATACTAAAAAAACTCAACATCTTCAATCATAACTCCTTAACTTAGCTATCAAGAACAACATAAATTATCTAACTATCCTTTCTCCACCTAGCAACTCCACGTTACTACTAACCACACAATATGCAATAATCCTCAAAAAAATAATGCAGCCCCATAGCACCTTGGGCACACCTCTACACCATACTTAATTACGAACACATGATCTTATACTCTTGCATACACTGTTCAGGCCTACTAGATCAACTCCATATAACTAGCATTAACAATCGAACCATCAACTGTTCAAACTTAATGTCTAGAGCTAAACATGATTTACAACCCAATCTCACACATAATTCACTTCAAAACTATAGAACACAACATTAAGAAAAACTAGTACACAATGACAATCGATCATAATCATATGGCCTATCTTATTCATAATCTTTTAACGCATCCTCCTTCTTCACATCATTACTATTTACCCATCTTCACACCTAAATTACTTTCATAGCTCTATAAATTTCAACTAAACTTCCTCTTGCAATCTCAGAAAAGCCTAAATTAATAATACTCAACCACCAAGTACTTCTATCAAAACCTATACTTTCCTAGCACAACAAATACCATCAATAACTCTTTTCATACTTTAAGAAAACAACAATCCACCTTAACTAATAATATCCTTCTCTAACTTCACTAAACTAACAAACAAGTGTATATCACTTCATTACTAATTCAATCATAAGCAAAAATTTAGCTATACATATTCAATAAATCGCCCTTACCACCATTCTTACCACTATACTTCTAAACCCACAAGTTCAACTAACACAAGACTTTCAACTAAACATTACTACTTCTGTCACTACACAGAAACCCACACTTTCAACTAACACCAGAATAACAAGATAAACAAAGTGAATCGAAATAGGCCTCACACGGCTTCACTAGACTTTGGTTTTGTGTTTTGATTAAGAAAATTATATTAATAACAAAGAAACTATGCTAGTGAATCGAAATAGGCCTCACACGGCTTCACTAGACTTTGATTTTTCACAAACATAATGATAACAAGATTATATAATACAAGAGATAAAAACTTGACACATAAAATTAAACGATCTAAGAATACACCTTACTCTATCTAAATTAAATAACTCATAAGAACAAGGGTATAACTTCAAATCTGATGGACTTATAACATACTAGAAGGCTCCTTTCAAGCCGCTTTATGAAACTTCTGAAACTTCTACTAGCAATTAAAAAAGCATTATCTGGGGAGGAATTGGAACTTGTTGATCATGCTACTTCAAGAACATAGATAGATAAGTATAGATTATCATTATAGATTATGAGGAGAAATTCAAAAGCACATCTGACTCAGGGTTTGTGCACGATTTCTACAGGCCTGATAAAGCACTTCAGTTTTTGGAACTCAAAAGTACTGACAGGATACTTTCTAGCTCTCTTACAGTCCCATAGCTATCTATGAAGAATGAAGCTCAACTGTTTCTGATACCTTGGAAATAAGGCAGAGATGGCCTGGCTAGAGTAAGATGAGAATCTGTATAAGTTTCTTGAATAACTTTTCTATAGCATAATTTAAGACTTAAAAGAATGGAGACATTTCTTAAATGCCCTGTAGCCTCTCAAAGAAAAGTACAGACATCTCCGTACCGTTCTGCAAGACTCTACTAGACACGGCTTCATAGACACCCTAGGACACTTGAACTCTGTTCTCTGATACCAAGTTTATAACGCCCCAAAATTAGGTCCTGAGACGTCACACAGTGCTTAGGGTCATAATGAACCCAAGCTAACCCTTCTACTGGCATAACTCATAAGCAACTGAATTAAAAGTACAAATCTATACAAATTTGCAAAAAATAACTCTTTTCTGAATATGATAGATACAAAACTAAATTTACAAGATTACAACTATGCTTTTACAACCAAAACTGAAATAGAATACATCAACTTCTACTGATTGTCTATGAAGCCTCTACTAGTACTGACTATAGGTAGCCGAGTCATGACTCCCATCTAACCCAACTCAATATGACTGAATACTTCTCGAACTGTATAACTAACTCAAGCCCTTGAATCAAAAGGACTCATCACCTGCTGACCGAATGCCGCAAACTGACTGGATCTGAAGATGTACACTATACCTTGTACCAACATTCTGAGAAAATATAGCCCACATATGAATATGTGGGTCAGTGCCATGGAAACATTCCTAGCATATGGGGGTGCAATGCATATATAAAATAATATCTTAATATCATCACAGTTTATAAAATTATGCATGCTGATATAAATTACTCACTTAGCTTGAATTAAAATCATCATAATCATAAGAGAGTAAAATATATTGGGTGAAATATGTGAGTCATCATAATAAATCTAAATTCACTTCCATCTCGATTCCGAATCATCAATGCAATCAAATCTCATATCAATTGTCTTTCGAATATATATTCATTAAGTCTTTCGAAAACAATGACTTTCTCAAACTCAGTCTTTCAAACAAATATATTTTCATCTCAGATAGAAGAATAAGACTTTTTATATTAGATAGGTGAATACACACACACACATTGTGAGTCTCTTACAACCGACATAAACTATGTGAGCTACATGGAGTCCAACGTCTAACCCATATTGGGGAGAGCTGTCCTATCCTTGACATCGGACTAGGACCTTAAATCATCAATCCAAACACTAGTGATCACTATATAAATCATCCTCAAGCTCACAACCAACGGGGGCACGTAGTTCTAGGAAAGTACCAATCCTACTATACCTCCCCCTCGGTGCTAAAGACTACTCTCAGACTTAGCTCAGATCTTTTCAAAAGAAAATTCACTAATAAATATTTCAACAATTCACAATGGGAGCCATCATGCTATCCCTTTCATAATAAATCAATAAAAGTGGATTACTTTTCTCATCTCGATTTAAAAAACAACCCTTTTTACGACCAAAAGGTCAAAGCTTCTTTATCATCTCAAATTATTTAAACTAAGGTGTTTATAACACATAATTTTCTCAAAATAATAATCACAAATAGGGTTCCAAAAACCCATACATCAATATCAACATAAAACCTTTCAAAGTTTCATACTTTATGACATAAGCACAAAAATAATCACTTAAAACTTAAAAATTCAGCTTTATAATCATACATCTTGGTAAAGAAAATTAGCTTTGGGATTCAAATCTCATTGTGCTTATAGAACATAATTTCTCAAAGTACAATCCCAATTAGGACTCAAGGTCTCATACATCAAAATCATATTAAATTTTCTCAAGATTCATACTTTTCATCATAAATATATATAACTTACTTTAAAATCTGGAAAATTCAGGTTTATGTACAAAAATGTCATCATTCTCATTCAATTCGACTTCCAAAGAATAGAGAGTATCATAATCTCATGTAAAACCATATAGGGTATAAATTCATACTTCAAATTTATATCAAAACATGTAAAATCATGTATATTCATAAAAGAAAAATCAATTTGGGCACAAGAACAAAAGGGTGTTCTTGTTGAAAGACTCCACATACCTTAAACTTGAAGATTTGAATGAACTCTTGACCTTGGTACTCTATTCATGAAAATAATGAGTGTTTCTTGTAGCCCTCGGAATGGGCATTCCGAATCTCGAAGAATTATTGAAAACTCATGGTTGAATCTTGAGATATTTGAATTTTTAGGATGAATCCCTAATGAATATTCTTGGTGATTTTGAGAGAAATTAAACTTATTTTGGTGTTATGGGAGTTTAATCCCGTGTTATAGACATATATATGGGTGTTTTTGGCACTTGAAAGTGAGGTATGTGGCGCACAACCCATGGCAGACCTTAAGGTATGCGTCGTACACCTTATGGAAGACATTTAAGTATGCCTCTCACTCCTAATCACACACATTTGATTGGGCGGCGCATTGCCCATCGCACACCCTTACTGCCTCTCACAAAAATAAGCATAACTCTTTGCTCCGGTATCGGATTTTTGCAAAATTAATATCGTTGGAAAGATAATTAAATTATATACAATTTGATAGGTTTTGGGATGAAAATTACATGTATATTAAGATATATAAACGTTTGAAATTGACCCTTGTAGAATCGAATGTCAAACTTTAGATGAATCAATTGGTCTTAACTCAACTTTGTTCTAGGTCATTGCTATGAACATTTTTCATCTCTAAACTACTCCATAGACTAGGATATTTATCATGCAACTTGTATTCACGTGTGAATCACTTGTATTATAGCTTAAATATGCAGGAACGGTGGTTAAAATTCTAGCACGAAAATACAGGGTATTATAGTCTTGGTACCTAAGTCCATCTTAGTTCAGTTTTCCACCCTTAAACAGATGGTCAAGAAATGAGGACCATCAAAACTCTTGAAGATATGTTGAGGGCATGTGCTCTTGATTTCAGGGGTAGTTGGGATGAGCATTGGCCATTGATTGAGTTCGCTTATAATAACAGTTACCATTCTAGCATTCAGATGGCCCCGTTTGAAGCTCTTTATGAGAGGAGATATAAATAACCCATGTGTTGGTTTGAAGTGGATGAGTCCACTTCACTTAGGCCTGATGCAGTGTTTGAAGCCTTGGAGAAAATTAAGTTGATTAGAGAAAGATTGAAAATAGCCCAGAGTCGTCAGAAATCCTATGCAAATGTGAGAAGAAGGAACCTCAAATTTGAGGTTGGTGATTTAGTGTATCTGAATATTTCACTCATAAAAGGGGCTAAGAGATTTGGCAAGAAGGGGAAGCTTAGCCCCTGATATGTTGGCCTTTTCAGAATTGTGAGTCGTGTTGGAAAAGTAGCTTATGAGCTTGATTTGCCCGCAGACTTGTCGTCCGTTCATCTGTATTCCACATCTCTATGCTTAAGAAGTGTATCAGTGACTATACTATTGTAGTTCCTTTAGAAAGATCAGATATTCAGAACAACCTTTCATACGAACAGATTTCAGTTGAGATTTTAAATCATCAGATCCGTAGACTAAGGAACAAAGAAGTTCCCTTGGTCAATGTTTTTTGGCAGAATCAGTCGGTTGAGGGTGCCACTTGGGAAACAGAAATGGATATATGAGCCAAGTAGCCTCACCTCTTCTCTGCAAACTTAGATTTAGCCGAAGGTAATACCCTTCCTTAATTTAATTCTTTTCTAATCATAGATTTTGCTATTTAGTTGTCATCATGTAAGTTTATGCACTCACAGAATTACTCAGAAGCTCAGTATATTTTAGATTTATTCATACAGTTTGTTTCAGTTGTGCATAATAGCTTACAACCTCAGATTCCTCAATATTTTCATCTTAACTAGATACATTCGAGGAAGAATATTCCCAAGGAGGATATACTGTAAGACCTCGCAAAATCCTAGTCATTTCAGTTATATGTAGTATGCCAAAAGAGGTCCCAGACTTAGAAAAAAATTTCAGCTAAATATTGACACTTATTCACATTTTTGGCCTTGAGATTTAAATGATTTTATTTTTGACACTTAATACCTTAAAATATCAAATTTTGATTCGATTCAGGACCAGGGAAGACAATGGGTATTCTCGGGAGAGTTTTGGATTTTTCAAACCTCGCAGAAGCTTGTTTGGATGCTAAAAATAGTGAGTTGATGCAATCTCAATGCGTTACGTCGCCAATCACATCGACAAATAATTTTTTTTCCAGAAATAGAGTATAAATTCCAGTGACCCAATGCGAACTCGATGTGACGCACCAAGTATTGCATTGATACCATCAACGCGGAGCATCGACCTGCTCGTCGCTGGGTACTTTTTCAATCATTAAAAATCCGCGTCCGAAGGGGTAATTGAGTCAATTTTCCCACTCTTATTCCACCCAAAACACATAATTCTCCCCCATCCCCAAAAGTAAAAATGCCTCATTATTCATCTTTTTCATCTCAAATAGCAAAAACCTAGCTCATCAAACTTTCTCCCTAAGAAATCTAAATTCCTCCATTAATTCTCCAAGGAAATTCGAGATTAGGGATTTCCAATACAAAAGCTGCAACAATTCATTTCCAAAGCATCAATAGGAATCCAAGATTTAATATTCTCATCAATGATCATTAATTAAGGTATGTGGGATTCTTTAACAAGGATAATCCTTTTATCCTTGTGCCCAAAATTTGTTTAATTTACAAATTTACTGAATTTTATGTGATTTCCCATGAAATTGAAGTTAGGGTTTATATCCATATGTTATTGTAACGCCCTAATTTTCTGAACCAGAATGCTACATGATGCTCATGAACCCGAAGGACCACAAGCTAACCCATGACTAATAACTGTAACTGTAACTACATAATATACATATAAAATGTGAAAACATGAACAAAGAGGGCATAAGGTTCAATCTTGAATAATAAAATATCTGAAATAAGGTGGTATCACAGTACCAAAACAAAACTGAAAATACTAAAGTCTAAATCTGAAAACTCGATAATCGTCTGAAAGCCTCTAAACTGTCTGAATAAGGAGATGAAGGAACATGTCTACAACTAACTCCCTAAACTGAAAATAAATGGAAATACTGGAATAATAAATGTAATGATCATGTCCTCGAAAGATGAGGACTCACTGCTTACTGAACTGCTACTGTTGATCTGGAATCTGCACCTCAGAACCTATGGTGTAACATAAAAAGAAAGCACCATAGCGCAAATGCGTCAGTACAACTAAAGTACTGAGTATAAGTGGGGGTAGGCTTAATGCATGGGGTTTATATACTTAAACATGCTGACTAATATGAACGTGAGAATACAAACATACATACATACATACGTAACTGCTACTGAACTTGTGGAGATATTGACTACTTGAGTTTGAACTCTAACAACATGAGTTTCATGATACTGAGATACTGAATGACTGATAACATGGATGACTGTATCTAACAGTCCTAATTCTGGGGAAAACTATCTGATTTCTAAACTATATCTAAACATCTAAGTCTGAGATCAGTCCTAGCTAATGAGTGATCTCTGAAACTGATAATGAGAGTACTCGACTGAATTTGAGATTGAGATCAAGCCTGTCTGCCGGGTGACCTCTAGATCTAATAATAAGCATATAAATATGGGACCAAGCCTATCTGACGGAATTTTCCAGGAATCAATGGAACTATCTGAGTTCCTTACTGAGATCGATGACTGTATTTGACAGTCCTGATTTCTAATTTCTACTCTGAAGACTGCTACTGATTGGAAGGGTGTCAATACCGTGCCACGGGTAGAGATCTCTACTATGGTCAAGCCTCTCTGACGGGTGACCCTGAACAGGAAATCAAGCCTAAGGCAATATAATAGTCAAGTATAGCCTTAATCTGACGGGTGACTCCTGTCCCGTGCTGGCTACGCAGTTCTGGAGTACAGGGATTGCTGCTAATGGCTCTGCCTTTATAACAGGAAAAACTACCATCCCTACACTCACTCGGTGCTAGTCCCTACTCCCAACTGAAAGACTCTAAAAAGATTAACTGTGCTGAACTGACTAACTGAACTGAACTGATTTATAAATTGATTAACTAAGCTGATAATATTTTCTTAGCTGAACTAAGCTGAATTCACTGAGTTCCATTGACTGACTGAAAAGCTACTTGAGATCTGAGGTCTGACTGAGAGTACTGAAACTACTGGGACTACTGAACTACTAAGATTTCTGAGTGTTTATGAGTCAAGTGACTAACTGAAATCTATGGAGCATAGCTTAACTAAGAATGTCTTGAAACATGATACTAGCTCTAGGCACACAACTATAGTTTTCGGGTACAAGTACCCCCAGGACTCGATGGAAGGAAACTGACACACATGACTGACTTGATCATAAGAGTAGAGTCCACAATTCATAATATCATAAGTAAGGATTTCATAATAATAATGATTCTCAACAAACTATCACATGATCGGGAATACACACAACATGTATATATTTGCATGGCTTCAATAACATGGTCATTCCATATCACAACAATATCATGAGCATCTCATACAACATCTTCAATTTAAGACAATAGCATGGGGATCACGTTGAACATAAACTTAGAACATAGAATAGTCATTTAGGACTTATTATGTCATAAAAGCATGATTTCTATTCCCTTAGGTATTTTCACAAACACCTTACATGCACATCTTAGGCATAGGTGGATTCATCAAGATTACAAATATTCCACTATCAATTTCACATATTTAAACATTAAATACCACCATATCCTCACACAAAACATACAAAGATCCCATCTTAGGCATCATCAAACTCCAACCACATGAACATCAACCACCAATAACATAAATATCATAATACATAATTTAGAAGATGGTTCTTGAGCTTCATATACGAAAGGAGTCCATGAATCAACTCATGCATACCTTAGAAGGAAGATTCTTGATGATTGACAGAAGAATTTCCTTGAAATTGGATCTTCAAGTTTAATTATGCAACCATAGTTATTTTTCTCTTTTAGTGCTCTTGGATGATGAACTTAAAATGTTTGTAGGGTTGTAATGTAATTAGGAGCTATATATTTTGCATAGGCTCCGCATATGATATAACTTATATCTACATAGGTGCCGCATATGCTATCGCCTATATTTACATAGGCGCCGCATATGCTTTCCAGTGGCCATATGCGATTGGTTAGGTGACACACTCTACTTTGCAAAGCCATAACTCCTAGCTCGGGTGTCGGATTTTAATGAAATTGGTATCGTTGGAAAGGTAATTCGATTCTCTATAATTTGGTGGGTAGAAATATGAAGAAATACCATATTAAAATCGAGTTATACTCATTCAAATATGACCCTTATAAAATCAAACACTAAAACTTGATGGATTCAAAAACTCTTAGCTTGTATTACCTTAAGTGACTCATATGAACATGCTTAATGAACCATAAGCTATATTATCGCTAGGATACTCATTGTAAGTCATGTACTAAAGTATGAATCACAGGATAGGAGATTTCATATATAGGAAAAATGGTTCGTCTCCTAGCTTAGAAACATGTGGGGTATTATAGTTATTTACAATCTTATGATGTTTTCAATGATTTAGAAGTTGAATCATATGATTATGTTCATATTTTCATACATGATGTATAAATTTCTAGATTTTGAATTAATTTCTCGATGTTTACATTATCAAGCATGAACAATTTGATGTTTTAACTTGAGATTTATGCATGGGGTATTATCCCAAGATTTAATAGTATTACTTCATGAAAGATGATGCTTTAAGCAGATTATTTTCAGTTTTCTGAAAAAGATTTGATCTTTTGATCATCGATTTAGCTATAGAATCCACTTTACAGAATTTAAATCAGTTGTATGTACAGATTTACTCAGATAAAAATATTTTTGGTTTCATAATGAACCATTATCCTAGTTTAAAGTGGATTTTCAATAGAATAAGCATAAAGACTAAGAAGGGAGTAATACTTAGCACCAAGCGGGAAGTATGGAATTAGCGTATCTTATTTTCCACAGAACTACTTAGCCAACGTAGGTACAAATTATCAGATCATTCTCATTTCTACATGGATGATAGATTTAGCTTTTGATCGATCACATAGATTAAGTTATACTCCCTGGAAAGAGTATGACACCTCTCCCCAAAGTGAGGTTTCTTCCTTAGGAGGACGAGATGTTGAACTCCATGTAGCTTACATGGTTTATGTCGGTTAAGAGAACCTCCCTAACAGTAAAGATTTTTAGAATAGTTTTTAAAGTATTTTCCCCTACAGTTAAAAGTAAATTTCCCTAAAGCATTAAGATAAAGTATTTTTCCCTTACAGAAGGTTGTTTTAAAGTACCTCCCTACTAGTAAAGAAAAGATTTGAAAAAATTCCCTTCAGATAAAGTATTTTCCCATGCATAATGAGTTTTCAGATTCCACTTAGACTATATTATTTAAGAATAAGAACAGAATACAAATTTCAGAACTAAGTGTAATGGTTCACAAGATTTATATTATGTTCTTTACTATTCATGATTTATGATCTTCAGATTTCAGATTACTCAAGCCTATGTGAGTTATTTATATTTAGCATCCATGATTTTATAAATTATGATGATATTGCTTACTTATTGCATTCAACCCCATATACTTAGTACATCATCAGTGTACTAATCCACATATATGTCTATGTGCTACATTGTCTCATAATGTAGGTTCAAGTTCTCAGTCTCAGCTGCGTGAGTGATTTTCAAGCATCTCATTTACATTCCTACAGGTGTGAGTCCTCATAGTTCGAGGACTTAGCTATTCAGATTTCCAGTTTATTAGTAGATGTTTCATTATTCATTTCAGACAGTTTGATTCAGCTGGGGCTTGTCCCAGTGACTCTTTAGATCCAGTTAGTAAAGGCTTGTCGGACTACTAGATTTAGTTTTAGACTTTTGATTCAGTATTTAGATTTTCTTTCAATACTTTTTACCAAGACTTGTGAGATTAGTATGTCTTAGATAAGATTTCCGCATTTATTATGTTTTCATATTCATATTTCCCCTATGCTGAGATTCAGATTTAGTAGAAAAGTAGTCAGGGTTAGCTTAGGACTACTTATAGTTCAGAGCATCGTGTGGCTTCTTGAAAACCACATTTTGGGGCGTTACATGGAATTATATAATGTACCAGTGGTATTTAAGCCATGGTCATTTATGGAGGCAATGGAGTTTACATTTGGCGAAGGGATGGGACTTGGTAGAGTATTTTGTACAATATTTAGTTGCACAATTGTTGTCGTTGGACTTACCCTATAAGGGTAATCATTAGCATGATTTTGCAGCATTAAAAAGGAGATATCTGCTGAAAAGTCAAAGAGTTAGGAATTAGGTTTACCATTGACACTACTACTAGAAGAGTAAGAAAACTCTTTTGTGATAGCCACGTGTGATGGAGGGGTAGAAAAGGTTGAGAATAACTGTGTGTAAGTGGGTACAAAAGTCTCTATTTTACTATCATCCTTATCCATTAAGGCACTAAAGGGGTTTTGAGCATTTATAAGATTATTGTGAAGGATATTTTTTATTTTATTATTTTGCACAGAGTTATCAATAATTTTTTTTTTGGTGAGGATTATCAGAAATATCAGGTAATAAAGAATTTATAGTATTTGAAGGGCCCACCTCACAGCCTTGAGATACTATTGGAAGATTTTCACAATGATGTGAATTAGAATTTGATCGTGATAACTTACGTAGGGCTCCAGTAGCTGCCGCTGGTAGATCGGTTGGGTGAGCAATTGACTTAACATTGTTTCGTGCATCTCTCTTTGTAGTTGTATTCGATTCCGTTCATTTAGGTGAACAACGTCATGCTTGTTGCCTTAATTCCACTAATTTCCATTCTGAATCCGTATTTGGAGCGGGTATATTTTCCTTCTCTGTTTGGCATACTTTCTGAGCTAATTGGGTATGAGGACAAAACCTGTGTTGATGTCCAAGCCTGCCACAAGTAATGCACAACAGGTTGAAGCCCTCATAATGTATAACTTATTTGTGTGTTCCAATAAATACGTGATGAACAAGGGGTTGCTCCATCGGTACTTGGACACACAGTCAGACGTATCTCCCCCTAGATGTTGTAGATGTACAGATATCTATTTTTAGCAGTGAGCCCATTTTTTGTCCAACCCTATGCTGGATATCTAAATCATAAAATTTACTCGACAATTTTGAAAGACGGGTCCAAATTTCCGGTGTAAGAGACGTTTTTCCTTGAGGCAACAAACTTTGGTTCCCATCGTTGTACCAATAGATAGCTATTTAGGAAGAACCACGGTCCATCATGCAGCATATGGAACATGTTTTGTTCCTTTGTGAATTTAATTAAGAAGTAGTTTTCTCCTAAGTCAACAAGATTGAGTTCTTCTGATGGTTTCCAGATACTAGTTAGCTTTTGTTAAGGATTTGATGGCTCATTTTTCAACCAATTAGCTTAATTGTTATAGAGAACTTCCATGGCTTGTAAATGCAGTTTTTATTCTCAAACATAAGGGGTATGAAATTTTGATCATCATTAGCTGGAGATGTTTCATCTGCCATGTCTACTAGAGGCCTAGGGATAGAGGTATTTACAGTTTGCAGGTGGGGAGAGGCCATTAATTTTTTTCAAGTAGGACAAGTTTTCACCTGTTTGAGGTTCAGTTGAATTGGTAGATTCTATCTGCATGCTAGAGTTATTAATTGAAGCTTAAAGGAAAAGTATAGGTACAATAGGAATGGAGAGATAGTAGAGAGAAGGGAGAGGATTTCTCTATCTAACCCATTTTTTCCATAAACCTATTCGATTTTTTAAAAAGTAATCTCAATACTTAAATAAGGAGACCTTCACTGCAATTCTATTATTGATGATGTAAATGGCTGATAAGAAAGTTAGGAGGACCAGTGGTGCAGCATAACTATAGAAAATAAAGCAAGGTGCATGGTGAATGCTAGCTAAGGAAAGAACAAGACAAAAAGTGTTTAACAAAACCTGTTATTTTGTAGTTCCTCCAATATATCGAAAGTTGTCTGGAATGACATTGTAGAAACCAATTCTGAAAGAAAGATCTATCTGAGTAATGGCTCCCGAGTTGGGCAGGACCCTGATTCCTCCTGTTTTAAACCTTGCTGAATAGCCAGCTTTGTATTAAACTTTTTATATATCCTATGTATTGCCTTGATTAACCAAAAAAATATATTATAATTACATTGTAACAAATAAATAGCTTATTATAATTACAATATTATTAAATTATGTAATCTCCCTCCGAATATAATTATGATTTGTCTTTCTAAACAGAACCTTATTAATCATTCTTATTCCACTTCCTTTTGGACCGTGTGGCTAAGGAACTCTCTGCGCCAGGGTGGAGCCAACTTTGTTAGTTGGATACGGGTTCGACAATTTAACATCTTAGGCTTAGGCTTTGTATTGTGCTTAAAAGTATACTAAATAATTTATTATAAGTAAAATAAATCATATTTTTTAAATTTAAAATTTATAAAGTTTAACAA
This sequence comes from Capsicum baccatum var. pendulum, assembly GCA_030864225.1. NCBI lineage: Eukaryota > Viridiplantae > Streptophyta > Magnoliopsida > Solanales > Solanaceae > Capsicum > Capsicum baccatum. The sequence goes on along the minus strand of CM061559.1, from coordinate 203,525,373 downwards.
CTCCAACTCCAACTTCAACTCCAAAAAATTCTAACTATACCTTTATTCTCGGTGGATGCATTGTAATATCGATTTCCCATTGCCGAACAGAGAGTTTTTTTTTTTCTTCTCAAATTCGTTGGATGTGAATGAGTTAACCAGTAATAATATACTTATCAAATAATATACTTATCATTTGATAAGAGGTATTAGAGGAAATAATATATGTTTTAGCTTTAATATTATTTAATTCTTTGTTTGCTATATGGTGTTTTTAATTTATGACTAACTAATATATGTATTTAATTATGTACCTTGTTCTTGGTGCGTGTACTAGTAGTTGTAGGACTACTCTAGTAGTTTCTTAGTTTTTTTTTTTTTATTTCTGTTGATTTCGTGTAGTTGAATTGTAGTATTATTTTATTATAGTATTTTTTTGCTATTATCTGTTGTTGTTACTATTTGGTGTCTCTTGTACTTTCATTATTTTTTTTAGGATTTTTTGTCTTGAGCCGAGGGTTTGTCGAAAACAACCTCTCTATCACACCCCTAAGCTACAGGTATGACCTGCGTACACTCTATTCTCCTCATGCCTTACTTTGTGAGACTAAACTCAATATTATTGTTGTATTGAGTACTATTTTAAAACTTAGCATAAATCATGATATTAACAACCCGGGTAGCGTGAATTGTAGCCTAAATTATGTAGCATGTGAGATCTCTCCTTAAAAATAGAGAATTTTATGTATATATTTTTTAAAATGGGTATAATATTATATATTGACACCCATTCTATAAAAAGAGATTTTTAATCTAGAGGGGTAAGGATGAAGTCTTAATAAATTTTTTTCAGTGTATCCATGCTTTAGAAATCATGAATTCAATGTAGAAACTTATTTCTATTATAAGGTAATACACTGTATTCAATATTATCTATTTTAATATATTTTTAGTCATTTAATACAACAAACTAAATGATCGATAAAAAAATAATATCAATACAACTAATCCTAATGTTGCTAATTTAATGTTGTTAGTTCAACATTTCAATATTATTTTTATGTACTCAATCAATAATAGTGAACAAGGGTCCCCGAGGGAAAACGCAATTTATTAAGTACATATAGTATTGACATTTTGCATGAAAGGCCCTCTTGTGAATACTGTCCCTCCTCCAACAAGCGTGCCTATATATAGAGATTAGAGACTCAAATGTGAGTTAATTATAATTAGTATGACTTGCAAAATATTCGTGGAAAAAACAACTCAACCAGCTGGCCATCAGCTCGCAAAAGGTCCTCCCTAGTTGTGTTTTACTATTGGTTTTCTAATTTACGTGTCTTCCTTTTTATATTTGATAAGTTTAAAATTTTAATATGTTATGTTTATATTTAAACTAATAAGATTAAATGACAGTTTCAAATAAAAAAAGGGGGTTTAAAATTTATGCCCTTCAACTGACGGAAATAGAAGAAGTTCATCAACCACTTGAAATTTTGTTCGTAAATACTAACCCATATATATCGTTGGTGCACTAACACAAAATTACCTCTTTACTTTGATAAATAAAACATATGTGCTCTCTTTTTGAATATCTGAAATATACCTTGTACTTTTGAGATATAAATTTGAGCAAGTGCAAAAGTTAGGTTTCTGAAAAACTATTATTGATAAAGACTATAGAGAAAATTAAATTCTAAAAATTAGCAAATTATGAAGATTTAATTAATCAATTTTTTTAAAAATTTACTTAGGAAATAAACTTGTTATCTTCTGTTTTTTTTTTTTTTAGGAATTGAATTCCAGGATGCAAAACCTGGAGGATTTATAGGAGTATTATTTATGATGTCTACTAAAAATAATACTCCATAGCAATCATAGCAAAAAGGAGAATGAATACATAAATCTAAGGGTTCTTTCTAATCAATTAAATATCTGGCTTTCTAAGACTTTTTTATTTTCTTTAAGTTACATATCCGATCGATTCAACACACATAAATTAAAATGATCAGAGTATATTGTAACTTCACATCACGTCCTTTGCCTAAAGCCCTGAAATCAATCATTGGAGATCTCTTTTTCTGTTTGGCGTCATTTGCAGTGTAGCACGTATCATGAATACTCCTATCATATGTACGTCTTTGGGAGTGAGGAAAGGTGCATGGAATGAAGAAGAAGATTCTCTTTTGAGAAGATTCTTATTATCATACTATTCTATTCTTTCATTAAGCTTTAAAAATAATACTTCTTCCATTTAAAAAAAAAATAACCTACTTTAATTTACATAAAATTTAAAAAATTTTAAAAAACTTTTAAATCTTATGATCTTAAATTAAAGTTATATCAAATGTATTAAAATAGTTTTTAATCTTATGGTCCTAAACATGTCAGGTGAAAAGTTGAAATTAAAGTATTGTCAAAAAAAGAAAAAAAATTATTTCTTTTTAAACGGACTAAAAGGATGTTTGAAAGAGATTATAAGCTGGTTAAAATGGCTTAAAAGTCATTTTTTATTTTTAGAAGTGTTTGACAATTTTAAAAATTACTTTAAAAAAGTCAATTTTGACTTAAAAGAAAAGCCAAAAACTAAAAGCTCAAATTCCTAACTTTTTTTTTTCTTTTTGCTTTTAAGCCATTTTAGTTTGACCAATTAAAAGATATGTTTGTCCATCAAAATTCTCCCTTATTTCAAAATTACCCTCGTGTAGCACCAAAATAGGTTTTAATACTTGTATTAATTGAATATTTTCACTATTTGTATTTATGGCGAACTTAACTTTAACTATATTAGTACTTCTTTTGTATGAAACTTCTAATTTATGAAATATGAATTTTTATATATTATTCTCCTTCTTTAATATATTCTTTTTAAATTTGAACTATTATTATTGTACAACATATGAATTTCTCTAATAAAAAAATAATTCACCAACCAAACTATATGGAGAATACTCATTGAAGATATACAACTTCATGGACGGTTAGTGAATGATCCATCTATATTTCACGATACAACATTCATATTTGCCAATATTTTTAATAGTGATAGTCATTACTTAATCAACGAGTAATATGTTTTCTAATTAAGAGTCATTTTATCAAACAAATAGTATCATTTGTGATCAACTATTTATCCATCAGTGTTATTATAATGATTAGTCACATATATATTTTGCTTAATGATTTAAACTTTTTAATCAGAAAAAAATAATATTCATTCATGAAAATATTATATATATATATATATATATTTTAATTTGAATAATTTTAGAAATAAAAATTAATAATAATCAACTCTATATATTATTAACAATTTTAAGGGCATTTCAAACATTTTGACCAAAAAAAGTGCTTAAAAGCATTTGTTTACCAAACACATCAATAACTTTTTTCAGTTTCAGCACTTTTATCCAAACACGTAACTGCTTATTTTTAAAATAAATTCAACACTTTTAAAGAGTTTTTTAAAAGCCACTTTCTTCAGCTTATTTAAACGGACCCTGAAAAGAAAAGTAGGTCATTTTTATGAAATGGAGGGAGTAATATATTTCATAAGTAAAGGCAAATTTTTGAGTTTATGAATTCTAATTTTTTTTTTTAATAGAATCTATCTATCTACTGTCACCTCTCGTGGTGGTGGGAGGTTTGGCCTGGCTCTGTACCTTGCAGGGGCGGTTCAACCTTTTGGAGAAAAGGCGGCCGCCTGAGGCCCCCAAATTTGAGGGGCCTCATCTTTTTTAATAATAATAAATTATAAATTTTAAGATATATATTAAATATTATTTATACAAAAAATATATATAAAAAAATTTAGGAGTTTGATATAGTAAAAACTTTTTAATATATTGACTATATTATTAATTTAAAAAGAATTATTCAATATGATTATATAATTTTTAAAATAGATTATGAAAATAATTGTTTTTTCTTAAAAATGTAAGGTCTTCGTTTGATTTTTGCCTTAGGTCACTAATTTGCTTGAGCCGCCCGGTACCTTGTATATTATTTAGGCATAAAAATACAAGAGGAGATCGAATCTTACCTCTATTACCAGGGGATGCTAAGGGAAGGAGGAGGGGGAAGGGGACTTTAAGTTCCAATCTAAAGGTAGCTAAGATGGACAAAAAAGGCTACCGTTTACATGAGATAGCCGAAGCCTTTAAAGTTAAATTGCGCGATGTATATTAAATTTCTAGAAGGCTAAGCAAACGCATCCCTGAGCCACAATAGAGTTTATGATCATGGGGGATCAAAAGTCCAGCGTGAATATTTCTTCACTATTCTCCTAATGTTAGTCAGTTGTAGCTAGTTCATGCGTAAGGGGCATCTTGCCTCCAAAGGGAGTTCATTTTGATCAAGAAAAATTCTTTGCTCTTGTATGATTGTAGCATACTTTAGCTAGAACATATCCACAACCTCATTGCTACCCCTGTAACAATGTGTAATAGTAATATTTCTCTGATGCATCTTCTTCCAAATGTCTTCAATGATCTTTTGGAGTCTCCATGGTACTTGAATCTGCCCTTGTATCATTTGAACCAAGAGCATCATGTCAAGCTCCATCTCGAGCCCTTGAACGTGTTGATTATAGCACCAAGTAATACCAATTAACACAACTAGCTTCGCTAAATTTGCTAGTGTAGAATTGAGTGTTATATACTCGAAAGCCATAAGAATGTTCCCGTTTCTTTTCATAACAATTCCTCTGGCTCCTGCTTTGTTGATTAAAGGCATAAAATTTCCGTCTCTATTGAGCTTCCAACTGTTAGCCAAACGTTTGTTCCAGTTGTCTAGCATACTGCTAATCAAGGGTCTGTAATTTTCAACTATCCAGCAAACTTCCTTGCAGCTCCATGTCTTCTCCATGTTGCTGAATTTTTAATTTTTTCACATTGCCACCTTGACTTGAAATAAAATCTGATTACAAGGTTTAGCAATAGAGAGAACTTTATTTTAATACCATTTTGTACACCTAGCCTTCCATATTTCCCAACATGTAATGGTGGGAGGTAATATGGATGAGAATTGGTGCACTGTACTCTTTGGGGTAAAATTCCACCACTGCCAGAGTTCATTTAGCACATTTGTTCTGCTGAACCTCATTCCTAGCGGTTGTGGTACTCGCTTGGGCAAGTTTGCCAAAAAGGATGGTCTACAAAACTATTTTACCAAATAGATAAAAGTTTGAAAAAAAATGGTCATATACCCACTTAATTTCACATCACCACCAACTATTTCAACTTAACAATTTCAGCTACAAGTTTTATAATAATTCACTTTAATCCAATACTTCCAACTTAATAAATTCACCCACAAGTTTCTAATAATACACTTCAACTCACTCCATCATCCACTATTATATATACAAAAATATCTAGGTTTTCCAAAAATATTAAAAAAAAATAAAATTTCAAAAGCTAAAAATAGAAGGTGACTGTTTTTCCCTCCAAAAAGCTCCTATTCCGGCCATTTTTTTCCGCGTTATTTTCATCAATCAGCTGTAAATCAGTCCACAAACATCATAAGCTTGTCCATTGCATCCATTCTTACCCCATTTGTTTCCTATCTTCTCAAACACACTTTCCACCATTGTTAAAAAGCTTCAAATCACTCGCGATACTCAAAACTAGTTTAGAAAGTGAATTAGAGTAGCTCAGGCGACTCCAAATTCATTTCTCTATTCTATCAACCCAACAATCGTTGATTAAAAGTAATATTTGCAATTTTAAGCTTTTATACGGATATCTGCGCAGTTATCGACCCGTCATCGTCAGTCATCGACCACGCATACATCCCGACATAGACCCTAAGAATAATCTACCGTCGATCAAAGCTTAATTCTAGGATATCTATTGCAAAATTTATTCTGGTTTCTAGTGATTTCATGGGAGAATGGGTAAATACTCCCAAATATTGGAAGTGAAAATCATTTACCAAAGTGACAATTCCCATTCCTGTTCGTCGCAACAATTCGTATGATAAATTCGTTGCAAGCATAATGCAGAGCAGGAATCTAGATTGTGGCCGAGCAACGTGGTGATTAGTTATCTAATGCATTTGAGGGAAAAGGTGAATCCTACGATCATAAATAACGATGTATGTGTGCTGACGTACATAATGGATGCCGATGCAGATGGCTTTAGGCCTATTTTAAGGATAAATATGGTTGAGAGGTCCTTTGAAGGACCGTTGAATTCATCACCAACCCCACCGCAGAGCTCGACAGTCGACGATGATTTGATCGATGATGATTTGAATGATTACAGGAACGATGACGATCATCCAATTAATATGGAAGATGATTCTATGTATATGAAAGAATTTTCATCGGACTCACAAGATGATGAAGAAGACTGTGGAACGAGATCACAACATACACTTTCACCGATGGAACCAATTTATATTGTGGTTAAATATTCGCCAATAAGAAAGAGCTGAAAATACTACTAGACGCAGCAGCGATGAGGCAGTCTTTTGATTATTATATGGAAAAGAGTTGCACCAAATTGAAGAAGGAAAAATGCTTATCTCGTGGTTGTGGCTGGTTGTTGTGGGCAAAAGAGTACGACACCTCGAACAGATTTTGTATATACAAGTATGTCGGGTTGTACATGTGCGGTATTGAACAGGCCACCCACAGGCACTAGAAAATCTCATCCGAATTGATTGCTTCACTATGCGTAAATCATTTTTGAGATAGTAAGGGCCCAAGGATAAGAAAAATTCAAAAGATTGTGTTTAAGGAGTTGCATTACAACGCAAGGTATTATATATGTTGAAAAGGAAGTGTAATTACGAAGAACATCATTCGTGGGACATTGGAGCACGAATATTCTTGCTTGTCAGCTTTTTCCCACATGGTCGAGTTATTGAATCTTGGGTCTTCTTACTCTATCATGGTAAACCGGATGGATGAATCGTTCGTTTACTACTTCTTAGCATTCAGAGCTTGCATACGAGGATATAACCACATGAGAAATGTAATTGCCGTCGATGGCACACATTTGTATGGCAAGTACAGGGGTGTTCTGCTGAGTTCCATTACATAGGAAACTGAAAATCATATCTTTCCAATTGCCTTTTGCGTCGTGGATAAAGAGAATGATGCTTCTTGGACCTTCTTCTTCAAGAAGCTGAAGTCTATAGTAGAAGATGAAATAGATCTATGTGTTATCTCCGACAGGCACATTAGCATCTCCAATGCCTTCTCCCGTGTATACAGTCATACACATCACAGACTTTGCATGAGGCACCTCACTGAAAATTTTTGCGTAAATCAACACTCTGGAGAACATCTTTATCTATTCTACGTCACTGCAAAGGCTTATTTCTCTGATGAGTTTAGCAAGAATTTTGCAGAATTGAAGACTAATTGCCAAATCAAAGTAAAATAATAAAAAATGACTAAATTTGCTCAAGACTTCACAATTATTTAGAGTTAAAAGCTTCAAATGTGATAGTATGGGCTCATACATCAACACCCTCAACTCAAACAATTGCTTGTCCTCAAGAAACCATAACATAACTAAGAGTATTCAAAGTACAATTTGGCATCTAACTACTCATATTAGTTCAGAATACATGCATTATCTCCAAGGTCAGTTAAAATAAGAGCAACTGTGTCTATTATTGTAAACACCTATGCAACTCACAAGGATCAAGATATGGCAAAAATTCCAGCAATAACAACCTAGCACATACCTAAATCACACTTATCCAAACAAAACAGTGATTAGCAACATACCTAGTGTGCCTTCGCAACAAAGAAATACCTTTTTCACTCATATCAGAATTTATAAACACAGGGATAAACACAAGACTCACTCTCAGAATGAAGTTTCAACATTGCGCATCAAATGCCATAGGCTTGCCCTTATAGTCAGTACCTAAGTCTTCAGACAAGCCAGTTAGGATCACTATAGGGCTTTTCTTAAGCTTGTAACATAGGCTAAGGGCTGGTATGATATTCATGGATATTTCATAGTGATTATGTCTCCTTGACACTGCATTAAACTCTCGGGGTTTCAACTCTTAACCCTTCTTTTCTTGCCTCTTTTATTGATCGTGCATGCTCAAGAAGGATGGGTCTTTTCAATTATCAGATTATCTTTCTATCATTTTTCACACCGTTTTCGTTTTTCTTATTTCTTTTTCACCGTACCCAACTTTTTATTCATTCTTCTTATTCTACCTCTTTTCATACACATATTGCACCACACACCCCTATAATAGCCACCCTCAACTTAGGTTATTTTCCTAAGTCAAGGTGCACAGTTTCTTAGGAGGATCAGGGCCAAGACAGGTTCATTGTGATGTAAATGGGAAGGTGAAAGGGGTTAAAAAAAAGGATATTGAGGCTCAAACAGGGATCAAGGGATTTTATTCACATTGGGAAGGTCATTTAGGCTAAAATGGGCTAACATTCAGCAACGACCTATGATCCTTTCCTAACGCCTATCTTATGACTATGGCACGACTAACAGGGTAAGTTCTAGATTCAATGCACAACGGGAACTGAGTAAGACCTTACACACACATGGCACACAAGTATCTTGCATATCACTACTTATCCGATTAATGAACTTGTTTAACATAAGTCATTCATTTGACATACTAACGCCACAAAAAGATACACAGTGGTCACAATGGATGCAATTCACACAGTACACAATAGATCAAACCACTGGATAGGTACTCAAAAATCACAAAATAAGCTAACTGCCTCAAGTACTTGTACTACTCCTAATTATTAACAAAATATGTTACAACAACAATTTAACCTACACCCTTAACTTAAAAATCAAAAATAAGATGCACTAAGGGTTAGAGTATACCTGAAGACAGTCAAACACCTGGATCCTGGGTCTTCGACCCTGCTACTGCGTCATCTGCTATCTTCTCCCCATCAGGAGCATCTGGATTTGTGGTGGTTGGAACCTGGCTAGATGAATCATCTACAACCCTAGCTCTGATGGCTGCCTCCCATTTCTCAATATTAGCTAGGGACTCCAATCTTGCTTTCTTCACCTCCTCTTTCTCAGCCTTCTTTTTTGCCTTCTTTTTTATTTTTTCTTTATTCCTCACTGTCTGGCTCTTCTCTCTTATTATTGCCCTTGTTTCCCCCCTTTTCTTCTTTTTCTTTGGGGAGTCTGACGTGAGATCAACTATAGGAATTTTTTCCTCTAATTCTTCCACAACTAAACCTGTTGGCATCATAATTTGATGTTGATACAACACCCCAAAATTTTTATTTACTTTATTCAATGGAGATCAGAATGCAGTAAGATCAGCACTTGTCATCTCCTTTGCTCGGGCATCGAATCTGTTCTCCAAATTTGCAACTCTCGGAGACAATATCATAAAGGGCTCTAGTGCATCCTTGATTCTTTTGTCCACAACAACAACAAACTATTTGGTGAAGGCATGTAGCTGTGCCTCGCACCACTTAGCTTGCTTAGACACCTTACTGATATCAACCGGCTGAAATGCAGAACCTATTGTTGCTGAAGGAACTGAGAAGCTGGCTTTAGTCTCCGGCACTAAAGTTGCTTGTGCTGAAGAATCCTGTACATCTATATGATATGCTTCTCCTGCATCTGTAATTGGAGGGTCCACTTCTACCTCTGCACCCCTATCAAGCCTAAGTCCTAGCTGCACCTCATCAAACCAAATAGGGTTATGAGTCTTCCGGGCACGAATGTTTTCATTACCTCCTATAATTTTTAGCACCCCAACAGCTCTGCTTAATTTTCTAACAATACTAGGAAAAAGATAAGCAGTGTCGGTCCTTGACATCCTTATCTTTATCACATCTGCAATGATTTCCCTGAAGTTTAGAGAAAGCTGCTGTACCAAGCTTGCTACCAAAATAGGTCATTCATCGCCCAGAATATTATGTCTCTGAGTAGGCATTAGCCAGACTCGCACTATGCCCTATAAAAAGTTTTCCTCCTGAGTCAACGAGGACTTACAAATTCTCTAATTTGGGTTTGTCACCCAAGTCGGTTCTCCGTCAGCTATGATGTTGGCCAACCAAGGACGTTTGTCCTTATTATTTATCCGAGCATAAAATGATGGTGTGGTGGCCTGAGGCATGAAGTCAGGGCCGTGCAAGAATCTGTTGATAGTCCTGACCGAAACATCAACTATTATACCCCTCAAATGAACTCTATCAAGAAGAGGCTGATCCGCTACTTTCTCACCTGGTTCGCACATGTTCTCCAACCCATCTTGGTAGTTTGCATAGAACTCCCAAATTAGTGTGGGACAAAATGAACCTCCCCCTTCTGTAGTCCATCCTAAGCCATATTCCTTGAATTTCTTCTCCACTTCAGGGTATCTGCTCAACCCTTTTGTAATGATCATCTTTTCTTCTTGGATTAGCCTCTTCGTATTCCTTTTATCAGTTCTTTGCATCCTAGCAATGTAGATGTCGTCAGCTATAGGGATTTGACATCTAGCATTGTTCCTTACTTCTGGGTTCTTACACTTGATAAGTGTCCTCCGAGGTGGAGACTCTTCATCATTTTATTGCTCAGTGGATCGGGACCTAGAAGTTGTTCCCTCGGACTCAGATTCTTCAGACTATTCTTGATCCCCTTCATCAGAGTCAGCATATTCAGACTTATGCTATTTAAAATCACCCTTTTCAGACCCTTCTTGCTCAGAAGTTGTGGTCGACTCAGTATCATCAGTGTCCTCCACCTTAATTGGTAGAGTTTTCTTTGGACTTTGCTTCTTTCTCTTCCTGAGCAAGGGTTTCTCCTCCTCATAGTCAGATTCCTCATCGATGAGCTTATGACGTGCATCATCTTTGGTTACTTTCTTTGGTTCTGTGGGACTCTTTATTTTTGGTGCCATTTTAAAGTACCTGGAGACATTAGAATAACATTAGTCAACCATAAAGATAATAAACATAGGTACATTAATCATTTAAGCTCATTTATGTTTCAGGTCCCAGGTGTGACGATAATTCATGACAAGCCATCACGACCATGATAGCTTATCACGGTTATCATCAACCTTATACAGAACCCAAAAAAATTTTACACTTTCTGACGACATTCATGATAGGCTATCACAATTATGATAGCCCATCACGATTGTCATCAGCTCTATCCAGAACCAACTTTAGTTTTGTCAGCTTTTGAGGATATTCTTGATAAGCCGTCATAATGGTCATATACTATCATGGATTTTGTCACACTTATCATGACCCACTTTTGACTTTAACTAAATTTTTAGTCCCCATTCTTACTCAAGATTTACTTGAATTCGAATTGTGAGCTATCTTTTAAACCCTTGGGCTAGTACAACAAACCCTAGGTGCATTTTTAGCCACTTTCCAATTTGAACTTGGTTCAAGCATCTTGGGGATATTGAGTAATCTTTCATTCATCATACATTATCAGAAAAGAGAAGAGTTAGATTAGAGTATTCCTGATGGAGCTGTTAAACTAAAATCATGCAGCAAAGGAAGAGTGATTTTCTATTTATTGCTTTCTTGGTATGTTTTTGAAAGGTATGAGAAATATTTTAACTAAGGAAAGAAATAAAAAAGAAAAAAAAGTTAAAATTAGTGGAAATTTGAAAAGGTTCGCGACTGGGCCGGGTCGGATCTGCTTAAATTTAGGCCCAATTTTTAGATTTTAAGGCTCTGGGATGACGACAATTCATGACGGCTTGTCACGATTGTTATAGACTATCATGAATGTCATCACCCTTAGGCAGAGAATTCCCCAAGCTTGGTCTAGCTGACGGCATTCGTGATAGCTTATCACAATTGTGACAGCTTGTAATAGATGTCGTCATGACCTTCCAGCTAACCTTTCCACTTTTCCACCTTCTCTATACTAAATCCTAATTGTATAAATTTATAAAACTTGTTTAAACATAAAAAAACTTTGGGTTGCCTCCCAATAGCGCCTGATTTACTGTCGCAGCACGACTTGGTTATCTTGACCACTTAGACTTTGCCAAGACAACCCGTTGATCCTCTTTTTCCATCATCATAGAAGACATCAACAATCGAGAAGACATTCATATTATTTTGTTGTGATATGGGTTGATGCATTTTGAATTTTGCCTCCTTCTTAATGAGCCTAAATTTAAGCTCATTTAACTCTATGTCGACTATTACTCTTCCTGTTGCTATGAATGGCCTACCCAAAATAATAGGTACCTCAAAGTCCACATCACAATCCAATACCACAAAATCAGCAGGAAGAATAAAGTTTGCTACTTTTACCAACACATCATGTGAAATTCCAACAGACCTCTTTATCGACCTATCTGCCATCACCAATCGCATGTTAGTGGGTGTCAGAGTTTCTAAACCGAGCTTTTTGTATATAGCCAGGGGCATGAGATTCACACTGGCACCCAAATCACCTTGTGCCCTTGCAACATCCAGAGACCCAACTTTGCACAAAATAGTGAACTCTTTAGGGTCAGCCTTCTTTTATACTAAAAATTATGTGGAAACCGCACTACAATGGTGGAGATTGTCCACCTGGTCACTGCTGACCTTTCTCTTCTTTGTGATGAGGTCTTTCATGAACTTTGCATAACCTGACATTTGCTAAAGTGCCTCAAGCAAAGGCACATTAATTGTCAATTTCTTGAGCATTGTCGTGAACTTGCCGAATTTTTCATCATCGACCTTTTTCTTCAATTGTTGAGGAAAGAGAAGTGGTGGTATAGGGATAGTATTTAACACCACTTTCTTTATCTTCTTGTTTTCCTTCTCCGGATCATCAGTAGAACTATCCATCTTCTCAAACTCCACTGGATTACTTTCTTCGGGTTCATCAACCATTACCTCATCTTCTATAGATTTGCCCATAGAAGGGTCACGTAACCTTTTACCACTCTGAGTGGTAATCTCCATACATAATCCATCATTCCATGGATTCTGAACTGTATCACTAGGTAAAGTACCACTTTTTCTCTGGTTTAATGTAGCAGAAAGTTGACTCATCTGCTGCTCCAACTGCTTAATAAAAGCAGAGTATGAGCTAACCAACTGAATGAGGGTAGAGAATTCACTCTTCATAGTAGTTCCCCCGAGTTGGTAGCTTTCACTCCTTTCAACAACTTTTCCATCATATCCTCCATGGACATTTTACCCGAGCTAGTTGTTGTAGTATCCTAACTTTCAGGAGGAACATACAAACCACTCCTGTCATTGTTGCTTCTCCAATGTCCCTGCTCTCTATCCTTGTAATCAGGCTTGTTATAAAAGTTCCGACCTTGGTTCCCTTGGCTATTGCCTCGACAACCCCCTTGATTACTCACATAGTTTGCTTCCACATCAGCACTCGTAGCAGCAGTACCCTGAGATTTCACCGCCTTAACTATTTTGGTCTTTCCTGACAGTAAGTGCTTGGTCAACAAGTCCATCTGTGTCTTTAAGTGGTCCATGTCTTGGTCTCACTCCTCATCCCTTCTGCGCTGCTCTGAAGTCATACCAGCAGAAATAGTCAGACTAGCCACTATAGAATCCCTGGTGTGCCAAGATCGACTCTGCTTAGTCATTCTATTTAGCATGTCTAAAGTATCCAGAAAAGAGAGGTCAATGAATGAACCACCTACAGAATTGTCTTCAATTGGCTTTGTCACAGAGTTGAAAGCTCTGGACAAAGTCTCCATCAAGTGCAAGTCCATCATGTTATGATTTATACATTAAGCCAGCTTTTTCTTAAATCTCTCCCAGGTTTCATACAATGCTTCAGTTGGAAGCTTTCTAAAGTTACTAATTTCGTCCCTCAGCTGTACCCTCCTGGAGAGTGGAATGAACCATTCTAGGAATGCCTCTTTCAATTGTCTCCAGTTGGTTATAGAATCGGGCTCTAGCTCATTTAAACATATTGTTGCCTCTCTAGACAGAGACAATGGAAATAATTTCAATCTGATCGCATTCTGGCTCACTCCCGGGTTGTCAAAATATTTGCAAATGGTGATGAGGTTTATTAAATGTATGTTCAGTTCATCACCTGGCAAGCCTCCAAACAACCTCTTCAGATTTAGGAGTTGGATCATGGTGCTTGGTATGCTGAATTTTGCACTCGGTGCCAACGGTGTAGGAATGATAGCACCCATTGCACCATCTACATCCATTCCTTTATCATCTTTATCAGCCTTATATTGAACAGGATGTTGACCATACTTTCCTCGGACTGGATGGTTTCTATTGATATTTTGCTGCACTGGTGCAACAATTTGCTCTGATCATCTTGGGTTTTGAGGATTCAGAAATTCCTCATCACCCAAGTCTTCATCATCAGGGTTCTGGTGACGTACTTGTTGACCCAAATTTTGTACCTTTACCTGATCCCTGGACAAAGTGGCTAGTCTGTCCGCCTCCTATTTTTCAGTCATTCTCCCTATCAGCTGAGGTTCTGGATTGATTGGTAATAACTGTTCTCTGGAGCTTCTTGTTTTTGTCATAAACAACACATTACCTACAATAGACAAAAACAACAAATAAACTTAAATCAAGGAAACTTAACTAACAACAAATTAGCGCACATAAACTTTCAGTTTACAACCTTATTCCCCAGCAACGGCGCCATTTTTTATAACAATCAAATTACACTCTTGAATGGGTGTAAGCGATCGTTGTCAATATAAAACCCAACTAGGTTGGGGTCAAATCCCATAGGGAATAAGGTGTGAACTCAATTTGTTTACGATATAATTTACTGATAGTTTACTGTTTCCTGAAATGGGGGTTTACGTTTTGCAGATAATTGTTTATCACTTTGAATTTAATATTTGTAACCAAGATTTTATGAGATAACTACGATTATGTTCACTAGGGCTTAAGGAACATGACAAATGCTACCAGTAACTCAAGGTTCTCACGGTGGTTAGGATGGCAAGCTATCTTTATCAATGATATGCTCAAATGTCTCTCGACCTATTCGAGCGTCTAATTTCCTAATCCTCTCGGACTTAGGGAATCGTAACTCATTGCCCAGATTTTACCTCAGGTTAATCAACCTTGTTACAGCGTTGATTATTAAGCGAAGCTTTTTCAAGTCCCTATTGATAATTCACTTCCTACTCTTTATGATTTCTTTCTCAAGCAAACCAAATTAGGTACGCCTATTGTTTGCAACCAACAGACATAAATTCTAATCTCAGAATTACCAAGAAATCCTAACACCTATTAAGCCTTGAGTAATTAATTACCACCTTATCATGACCTAATCCTAGATCCCATAATCCAGGTTTAGGGTGTTCAGCCACTCATGATGCAAGAAATAAGCACATAAATTGAATTCATAATTGAGAAGATTAAAGTACAATAATGAAGGAAATCAAAAGTGAACTTGTAATTGAATCACAAAGCAAACACTAAAATATTGGTTTAGAGAGAGAGAGAGAGAGAGAGAGAGAAAAGTCGTATATTGTCAATATGTCAATGATGATGGATAAAAAATCCCCCTAAAAATCCTAAAAAAAGGTTTTAAATAGTTAACCCTAAATAAGAAAATAAAATTAAAGTTTTTAATTTTCTTCAAATTAGATAACGGTGCTCGTGACGGCCTATCATGATCTTAACGGCCTGTCACGGACATCATCAACTCCTCTAAAAAGTCATATCCTGTTGTCTAAGGTTGACGAAGATGGTGACACCCTATCATCATCTTGATGGCGTGTCTTGATTGTGGTCACAAAAACTTCCTGTAGCTTTACATCTTCTATTTAAGGTTGATGGCATTGGCGACAGCCTATCAACATGCTGACGGTGTGTCATGGATGTCATCAGTCACACTTAGCTCTCTATTTTCTTTCGATTTCATGCTTTTTTCTTTCTTTATTTATGGTTCCCCCTCTCCTCTACTTTAGCTGCCAAATCAAAGTAAAATAATAAAAAACGACTAAAGTTGTTCAATATTTCGCAATTATTTAGAGTTAAAAGCTTCAAATGTGTTTGTGTTGGCTCACACATCACCAGCATCCCCCTAAAATTAGTTTTTTAGTTTTTTTATTTTGTTTTATGTTTATAAGTTTTTATTTTGTGTTATTGCAGAAGAAGTTTTCGTGTAGGATTGTTGTTAGAAGAAAGTTTCTTCGATTTTTGCTTATTTTGGTTGTTCTGGCCAATGTGCCAATTTTATCCATGTAAAATTCATATGGTTGTCCATCAACCCTCTTGGTCTACCATAGACTTATACCTTCAGGAGTGCATAGATTCATCTTCTAGTTATTCGTAGACCACATAGTTCTATGTACACTTCTATAGAACAACACTTGGATGTTGTTTAAAAATGAATAAATAAATTAAAAATAAATATAGTATGGGTTTGTACACATATGAAGGAGTGTTAAAAAGTCACATAATCATATTAGAACTTATACAAATTAGGAATGGTGAATTAAGAAGTGTGTGAGTGGGTATTGGTCGAAACAAACAATATCCTAAGAGTAATGTTTGTTGAAGTACAAGTATGTTTTGAGGATGTTGATTGTACTTGATGACTACCCATTCCACGTACTCTTTCAATCACCACTCTTCAATCACCACCCCCAAATTAAAAGAGTATGTAGAATGGATAGTGGTTGAACAATCACCATCCTCAAAACATACTTGTGTTTTGACAACCATTACTCCTAGGATATTAATTGTTCAACCAATACCTATTCACACACTCTTTAATTCACCACCCCTAATTTTTATAAGCTCTAATATATTTATATGACTTATTTACACTCCTTCATATATGTACAAACCCACAATATATTTATTTTTAATTTATTTATTCATTTTTAAACAACATCCAAGTGTTAGTCTATGGTAGAGGTCTACGCATAATCAGGAGATCAATCGATGCACTCCTTAAGGCATAAGTCTACGATAGACCAACTGAATCGATGGACCCTCAAAGCATAAGAATATTTTTTACTATAATATTTTTTATTTAACATATTATTGAGGGTCCATCGATTACGAGTGTCTACGGTAGACTTTGGTATCTCGTTGATGGCTGACATAGGTCATGATCTACGATAGTCTATTAAGTGTCACCACCAGTTCAAAAAAAATTACTATTCCAATGGTGAAGGTGAGCTGTTTTTTTTTTTTTATAAAGTTACGTTAATCATTATGTAATTATCATTTTTTCCCTAGGATAATGACGAATCTCATTTTTTAAATGGCTTGATCAACTATCACCTCCAACCATCCCATCAACACTGAGTCCGGCAATCGAGACATAAAATTTTCAAGGCTTGACAAAATTTAATCTACTACAAAGGCTCCAATAATGCGAAGAAAATAAAAATTTTCTCATAACTTTGTTCAAAGAAGCTGAAGAACAGAGGGATCACTTTAAAGTATTGCTACATGACACCCAAATAAAGAGGGATCAACTAAAACAAAAATAGATTTCGGCCGAATAAAGGGAGAATGGCCTAAAAATAATGTTATGTGTTATAATTCTAGTATTCCTTCTTTGGAAAAGTGTAACATGGATGTAGTGATATTGAATAATTAATAATACTTCTATTTTTCTATAATGTTAATACTATTTTTGATAGAATCATAGTCGATCAAACAACACGTCAACTTAAATTCGACTAGCAGGGTAATAATAGACTATGCATGCAGTATATGAAAGGTTAAGTATGCATTCTATGATATCAAGTATACACTGTACCAACTATGACCACACCCTGTATATTCAAATTCCATGCCACAAATCAGTTTGATCGAAACAGATTCAGTGCAGAATCACAACAAATTTCATAAAATAAAAGAATAATTATCATATCCTACCACCAGATCCTTTAACCTTCATATTTGTTAAATAAAAAAAATTATCATATCCTAACAACCCATCATTCAACAACACATTAATAGTATTAGTATTCAAATATCTTTTACGTTATGTTCCTCATCAACACAAATGTTATTGTTGATTTCACCAATGATATCTATGACCACATCTTTTTGGTAAGCTTCGGCTTCTTTTTTCTCAACAGCTACATTTGCTTTTTCATTCTCACCTTCTTCTCCTTCTTTTTCAGCATCTGCAGCAGCTGGTGCTTCTTCAGCTTCCTTTTCTTTATTAGCTTCTTCTCTTTCTTCACTTCTAGAAGTTGTTTCTTCCTCAGCTTCTTCTTTTCCTTCACCTTCTGCTTCTTTTTTAGCTTTTTTCTTTGTCAACTTCTTCTTCATCAGCTTTTTCTTTTTCCTTTCCTTCTTCTTTATCTACTGCTGTTTTTTTTCAACTTCTTCTTCTGCTTCTTTGAACTTTCTTTTTCGCTCTTATCTTCTTCCATTTCTTCTTCTTTATCCTTCTTTTATCTTGTGTTTCCTCTTCTGCCACAACAGAGGCCAACTCATCAATTTTGCTCTATTTTTCTCCTTCTTCATTCCTCTCTAATTCACGAAGGTGCATATGCATTGTATCATCATATTACAAAGTGTTACTGATATTTAAAGCTAAAAATTCATTAACAATATCAATTATTGAATGAAGTTACCTTGCTCGTGTTGTCGCTCATTCTTTTCATTTTTGTTTAGTTTTTTCTCTCTAATATAGGCAGCAATATCCAACAATGCTTCCTTGAGCACAGCAACACGCTTATAAAGATCCCCAGGGGATGAGGTGCCCGCTGCATCTTTGGAGGTGCTCGGACAATCTTCATCACCAACGTGTACTCCAACGGGGTTACCACCTAAATCCCTGTCATCATCACTATCCTCATTTGAAGTAAGGACAGTCACCCCTTCTAACTCTTTCGTCAAGCCATCGAGGACGTTATTCTTTACCTCATCCATATATAGCTCAAACGTAATCATGTAATCCATCTTTGTCTCACGAATAGTAGGGATGATGTATGGGTGTACGTTCTATAAACTATCAATTAATAATTAAATAACATTCGATACAACGGTAATATTATTGCATAATAGAAAATAAGTTTATACCTCAGTAAATTTTCCTTTATACTTGAATGGGTCGCCTTCGATTATCTTGTCACCTTTTATAGTGTGCCATCTGAGGATATGGGGAATGGGAAAGGGCTCATCCATTGATTTTCGAGCAAATTCTCCAAGAAAAAGAAAGGCCTCATAGATCCAGATCTGTAAGCAGTACAATAGTGAAAAAAAGAACTCAGAGTCTATGACAGAGTAAAAATAAAATAAGAATCTAGGATAAACTCACTAAAGGATTTATGGTAGATACCATGAATGTCCAGGGAAATCCAATAGAGCATAGGATGCCTTCTGCTTCTCATCAAATACTTTCTTATGCTTCTTCAGGTCACTTTTCTTCTTCAGATAGTCCATGGTCAGTTGAAATGTCTCTTTCCTCCATGGATACTTCTCGAAGAAACTCAAAAAATCAACCATTCGAATCAATTTTTTGTCGACAGCCTTCGTCGAATAATTTGTAAGCAACATGGTGTGCAAGAACCACAGTAGACAACACTTAAACTTCTGGTCCTCGTTCATCTTATTCCCTCAATCATATGTAACAAGTTGGCCTCCGTGATATTTTTGTTTTTCGTCATCTTAAAGAAAATCCTCCCCTTTGCTCGCACCTTCTTTATTTTTGATTCACTGGGTATGATGAGCAGTTCGACCCCATTATCAAACAAAACTCTTTCAAGCCAAAACAGGCAGGCTTGTTGTTAACGCAGAACCACATCTCATGACCCATCTTATCATTCTTAATGCGTTGCAACAACAAAGAATGGACCGAATGCCCATTGAACTTGAGATGTTCCGGCAGATTTCTCAAGTGTCCAAAATAGGACCGCTTGAATCTTTTCTTCAATTCCTGGTCGACAAGAACTTGCTTAAATTCTTGATAAACAACCATTCTTGATCTGACTGATATCTTTGTTGGGAAAGATCTGACCTCATCGATTATCGTTTGAAGATCATACCATTCCACGAAAATGAACCTTGAACAAGATGGCACGGACAAGGAATCATTATCCCCATCATTACTATTTCTCTCACTTTTCTCGCTCTCATTACTGTCATCACTAATACTGTGTTTGGTAACATCTTCACCAGAATCAACATAGAAGCTTATCTCCTATAACTTGGAATCTGATTCGGACACTGACTCTTTAATTTTCTTCCTTATTGAGACATTTCGAACTGCCTCAACTTTTCTTTTTCTACTACTACCAGCGGAATCAGAAGCGGTACCGTCTTTGCATTTAGGAAGAATGATTTTTTTAGCCATTTTCAACACAATCTACACCTGCAGAACAAATCTTACATTTTTAGTTCATAGACCACAAGTCTATCAATAGAAATAACTCAATGCTCAAATGAACCCCTCCCCCCTCCCCCCCCCAAAAAAAAAATAAGAAATGCCCCACCATCAAACAATTCACTACACAAACATACAATAACTGAACCAAAATCCAACATGCAGTATCAAAATATAACAATAGCTAGAAATCAAACTATGCACCTAATCAGGTTAATTAGCTATTAATATTTCAATTTTCACTATTTCAGCAATCATGTTTTAAAAGAATTTCCTACGTCTGAAAATTGATTTCAATCTAGGGCATTCTCATTTCATAGACCATGGGTCTACGGACAGAAACAAGTCACTGTTCAGATCGAAATGCCAAAATAACTCTTTAAATAACAATTATCCCACCATTCAACACTTCGTTGCTAAAAAAATCACAACTAAACCAAAACACCTAAACAAAAATTTCAAAATTCAACACCGTGATCGACGAAAAAATCTATTAAAAAGGACGCATAAAACATCAACCATTGCTTCAAAATCAAACTCATTACCTATAAAATTCTCATTTTTTAACTACTTGATCAACCAAATTTGAAAAAAAAAAAAATTTCCTACATCACTACGAATCGATTAGCAAAGAAAACCATTTAAATGGATCTATAAATGATCAAAACTTGATTTTAACTAACCTTGCGGAGCAACGACGAGCCCTTACCAGCTGGAGAAGAAGAAAAAAAGAAAATGACATTTTTGGGAGCAAGAGGTTTCAAAAGCGGGAGTTGGGAGAGAATTGAAGAAGAGAGAGAGTTTTTTTATTGGAATAAGTGGAGGGAGTTAGGCATATTATATTAAATTTGTAAAGTCACAAAAATGATGAATTGGTCCCCCATTTTTTTATTTTCCTCCACTTTTTACGCCCTAAACCTAAAAATTAAATCAAAAATAAATTTAGTGGGCATTTGGCTAAATAGTTTTGGAAAGTGCCTTTTTTGCCAATTTTTCCCTACTCGCTTCCATACTTTGATGACAATATCACTCTTTGTTAGGGTTTTTGCCCTGATTTTCTTACCAAAATTAAGTTTTACTTTTTCTTGGAAGAAAAATAAAAATAACCATAATTACTTTTAATTTTCCTAAAAGGAAAGTATAATTGTTTTTCATATTTGGCTAACCTCTTTCTTGGAAGAAAGGTCTTGGAAAATCTATAAATAGAAGACCCCTTCTCATACCATAACACAATAACATCCACAATGTAGTCATCAAAGAGTCTGGTTTAGGGGGAGATTTCTCCCAATAGTTTTATATTTTTTTAATAATAGGTATTATATGTAGGCCAATTGGCTAAATCATATAATAATATTATGTTTTCTTTGCAAAAACATAGTCTTCTATTTCATATTTGGAAATCCCGCAACAAGAACAACTGAAATCCAAGTCGGGAGTAAATCTCTTAGGGGTCGTTTGATTGGAAAACAAGTTATTTCAGAATTAATTATCTCGGATTAGTTATTTCAGAATTAGTTATCCTACCCACAAGGTGGGATAAAAGTAATATTACAATCCATGATGAGTTATCCCATATATTTTATCCCAACCAAACATGGAATAAACAAACGAGCTGTTAATATTATTGTCTAAAGGAAGTTTCTTTTACAAGTTTCTACATGAAAAAGGAAGCTTTAAATGGGAGTTCCTTTATCTGGATTTTAGAAAAGAAAAAAAAAAGTTGTATTACTCTTTTATCTTAACAGGTCAAAAGATAAATTCTGGACTTTGCAATCAAATTCGTAGCAATCGCCTCAGTAATTACGGTAGCAATTAAATATTTATACACATGTAATGAATTTTCTAATAGAGAAAAACAATAATTAAAGCAAAAGTTAATGGATTGGTCTAAATCCGTCTTAGTACACTAGTTAGACCCTTTATATTTCTATACTTTATAAACAACTGAATTTATATTCATTCTTAATAACATGATTTATGGTCACACTTATTTATAATTCCTTTTATAGATCACAAGTCCTAAATATCTTTATTTTTTGAAAAAAAAAATCTGAAATATCATCATATAAATTGAGAAGAAGTGGTGGTGTAAAGTAGTAACTAGTAATTGAGATTTTTATATTCCTTCACGTGAATAAGAGTATATGCATATATCTGATATATACCCTTGTTTGTATATATATATGTGAAATGTGCAGGTCTGAATTGATGCAGAAAGAGTTGCAGACTTTGATGGCTAAATTATCTAAGGCCCCATATTAAGGCTGCATTTGTTTTTAACATTTAGACATCTACCCTTGTTTGTATGTATATGTGAAATGTGCAGGTCTGAATAGATGCAGAAAGAGTTGCAGACTAAGATGGCTAAATTATCTAAGGCCACATACTAAGGCTGCATTTGTTTTTAACATTTAGACGTCTGAATCTGAATGCACATCTGAATGATTAAAATATTGTTTCTAGATCTGAAAACTGAATGATTAAGACTGTTTGTTTTTCAAAATATGAATGTCCAAATTTTTTTTATTTGTATATATAATAAAATAAAAAATATAATTCAAATCAAAAATTAATTATATATTAGAAAAGTATGTAATTTAATACAACAAAATTATAATTTGATTGAGAAAAAACATTTCTGTTTGTTAGTGATAGTGGAGATGGTTTATAATGGTGGTTGCGGTGACAATGATTGATGTTAGTGATTAAAAATGTTGGTGGTGATAGTTATGATACTTGGTATTATAGTGACTATTATGATGGCGATGATTTATGGTGGTGATGGTGGTTGTGATGTGACGTTGCTTGATGTTAGTAGTTTGAGGTGTTGATTATGTTGGCTGACACATGAATGCATAATGGTTGACGATGTATTGGTGCTAGTTGGAAATGTTGTTTGTTGTGATGGCGGAGATGGTTATTAGTAGAGGTAAATTATGGCGATGGTAGTGGTTGAAGTGATGGTAAAGGTGGCATTACTAGTGACAATGATGGTGGCGGCCGAAGAATGTGTGGAGGTTGTGATGTATTAGTGGTAGTTAGTAGTGGTGCTAGTTGTGATAGATGAGTTGGTCGGTAGTAGAAATTGTCCGGTGGTGGTTGATGATTGTGGTACTGTTGACGACGGTGAATATAATTAGAATAATAGTTGTAGTAGGTGTGGTAGCAGTTTACAATAGTGGTTGGTAGCAATATTTGTTATTGATGGTGGTTGTGATAGTGGAGGTGGTTATTGGTGGTGGGTGGTGGTTGATAGTAGTGGCGGTGGCAGAGGTGGTTAGTGGTAGTGACTACTGATTATGAATAGAGTGTGAATATTATCCAACACCAGAATATCTCTTCGAACCTATTAAGACATAGTTCTAGATCTGAATGATTAAGACCTATTCAGACCTATTAAGAGCTAAAATCTTAATAAAAAACCAATGCACTTAATGGTCCGAAGTCTGAATCATTCAGATTCAGACCTTCATTAAGTGCAAACAAATGAGGCCTAAGAGAGGTAGACGTCAATCCAGATGAGGTGAATCTCATTTTGAGGCTTCATAAGCTCTTACTCTCTTAGGCAATATGCAAGTTTATATTTTAGACTCACCCAAATTTGTACAATTATCTCATTACAGAGTTTATTATGTTAGAGACTTTCAAGGGATAAGAAAACTAATCTCAAAATAAAATTTATTTAAAAAAGAATGACCCTTTCCTTTTTTGGCATACTTTTTATTCAACTTTCCACATGACATGTTTAAGACCACAAGATTAAAGTACATTTTGGTACATTACTTGACATAACTTTAATTTAGGACCACAAGATTCAAAAGTCTTCTTTATTTTCTTAAACTCTGTGCCAAGTCAAACTAGGTAATTCTTTTTAAAATGGAGGGAGTATAAGGTATTACTTAGTTCTGGGAATATTTTATCCTACAATTTGTACTAAACTAGTGGGGTTACTATCCAATGAGAATGGTGGGATAATGTTTTAACTAGTTATTCAAGCTCAATGTGTGATCACTATACACTGTGCATAGTTATTGTTCCATTGGATTTAAGCTTCTCGATTGTATTGGGAAAGTAGTTAATTGGTTGGCAATATAGTTGAGTTAGTTAGCAAAGTTATTAGACAAGTGGTTAGTTAGTTATGATGAGCTAACAATGAGCTGAAAATGAGCTCACTATCTTAGCTCAAGTCTATAAATAGAAGCAACATTATAATGTACAATGAATAATGATGAGATTTCAGCTTTCCTCTCTATCCTTTTTTCTTCCTTGTTCATGGTTTATCAAGATGTAATGCTTGAATTTCACATGGTATCAATGCCACGAGCTTAATACTGAGAGTATTTTGATCACTACTCATCAAGTTCTCTGAGAATTTTAGGAACTCTATGTGTTCTCTGGTTTTTCACTTCTTCTTCTTCGCAATTCTGATCTATTCTGTAGTTCAATCCCTTCACTCATGACACCTAAAATTAATTAAAGTGATCCACTCTTCATTGGTGCTTCTGATGGTTCCAGTGCTGTGCTCATCCCAATCAAATTAACTGGCTCAGGAAATTAAAGTCTGTTGAGTCGATCAATGCGAATTGCTCTCTTAGGGAAGAGAAAGTATGGTTTTGTCACTAGATCCTACAACAAGGAGTCATACCGAGAGGAACTCCATGATCAGTGGGAAACATGCAATATTATTGTCCTCTCCTGGATCATGAACACTATGAGTGAAAACTTACTATCTGGGAAGATTTAAAGGAAAGATATGACAACGTGAATCATATGCACATATATCAATTGCATCATGAAATTAATATGCACTCTCAAGGTATTGATTCAATCTCAGCTTATTTTACCGAATTGAAATATTTATGGAGTGAATATGATGTTCTGGTTCCTAATCTTAGTTATGATTGCCCTAAGTCTAAAGAGTGCTCAGATCATATATATCAACTGAGACTGTTACAGTTTTTGAGTGGACTGAATGAGTCATACGATCAAGCTACAACACAGATCTTACTCAAGGGAGTGACTCCTACTCTTAATCAGTCTTATGCCATGCTCATAG
This sequence comes from Capsicum baccatum var. pendulum, assembly GCA_030864225.1. NCBI lineage: Eukaryota > Viridiplantae > Streptophyta > Magnoliopsida > Solanales > Solanaceae > Capsicum > Capsicum baccatum. The sequence continues at coordinate 203,500,092 of CM061559.1, read as the reverse complement.
AAGATGAGATCTAGCATTCAGCATGTATGATTGTTGTGCATGATAGATCAGAATCACTTACTATGCAAGTGAATCAAAATTATGGTTATGGACAGGGAAACACCAATTACAAGGGCAAAAAGTATGACTATTTTTACCTCTCAAGTCATACCAAAGAAACCTGTTACAAACTGATAGGGTATCCAAATGATTAGAAGAACAAGAAGAAACAAGGTTATAATCCTTCCAGCTTTAGATCACATAATGCTGGTGGTAACAATTTCTTATCATATAATAGTGGTAACAACTATAACAAAACTGTTAGTAAGTCCTCTCAAACTACAAACATAGTAGCAGGACAAGTTGATGTTGCTAGTTCCAGTAATGATATGAATCCTACACCACTGGCAAAATCTCACACATTCATAGATGAAGAGTACACTTAAATTATGAACATGTTAAACAGGCATACCAAGGATATGAAACAAGTCAATATAATAGGTATTACCACTTGTTTTTTGTCCAAAGCTTGTTCTGATAGTTGGATTGTAGATTCAGGAGCTACACATCATGTGTCTGCACATATACACTTGTTCAGAGTTAACACAAGCTTAGTTCCAAGATACTTGGACAAACTGCACCTTCTAACAGGTGATGAAGTTAAAATTTACCACACTGGAAATGCCTATATGTTTGCAGATGTGTGATCAAAGATGTTCTCTTTGTTCCAGAATTCAGATTAAATCTATTATCTGTTGCTAAGATAACCAAACAACTTTCTTGCTTTGTGTTTTTTTATCTTGATTTCTGTGTCTTTCAGGATCTCTTCAATGGCAAGGTAAAGGGAATTGGTATACAAATGAGTGGACTATATGTTCTTAAAGGAGAATAAAAATAAAATACTAACCATGCAGGACCATGGCACAATAGAATCATTGCAAAAGCTTCAGCTCCCAGTTGCATAATGTGGCACCAAAGACTTGTGCATCCAGCTCCTCAGGTTTTAAGATGCTTAGAAATTCTGAAGAATCACAGTGATGTAAATATATTGAATAAATGCATTGTATTCCTACTAGCTAAACATACTAGATTGTCATTTCCTGCAACTACTAGAAGGTGATCTGTATTGTTTGAACTTGTACACATGGATTTATGGGGTCCTTATATAGCTTTTAACTTTGATAATAAGTGTTATTTCTTGACTATAGTAGATGAATATAGTAGATATACTTGGGTTCATCTGTTGTAGCTAAAATCTGACACTATTATGGCTATTAAGACCTTCATATCCATGATTAAAACACAGTTTAAAGTGGTTATAAAGGCTATCAGGTCTGGCAATGGGACTGAGTTTATCAATTCTCAATGTTATACATTATTTTAGTCTTTAGGTATTCTATATCAAACCAGTTGTCCCCACACTCTACAACAAAATAAAGTTGTAGAAAGGAACCATAGACACATATTAAATATTTCCAGAGCTCTCAAGTTTTAGTATCACTTGCCCATTAAGTATTGGGGATTATGTGTGAAAGCTGAAGTATATATCATGAATAGGTTACCCACCTCTGTCTTGAGTGGTAAGAGTCCTTTTCAGTTGTTATTCTCTAAAGATCTTAAGTTGTCTCATCTGAGAGTGTTTGGATGTCTGTGTTATGTAATTGCTATCCCTAGAGGTGATAAGTTCTCTGAAAGAGCTAAACCTCCATTGTTAGGTGGCTACTTAGAGTCTTAAAAGGGATACTTGTTACTGAATTTCCACTCAAAAAGGCTATTGGTTAGTAGGGATATTGTGTTTCATGAAGACACATTTCCTTTTGATCCATCACAAGTAAGGGTAGAACATGCAAATGCTTCCAACAATGATAAAGACATCAATGACTTCTTGGCATCTACAGATGATGAAATTATTACTAATGTCCCTACTGAGGATGCTCCCATTGAAGATGATTGTTTTTCTGATACTGCACCACCTGGTATAGCTCCATCTAACACAAATACTAGAGCAGATTGTCAAGTTGAGCTTTCTCACTAGAACTAGTAGAACACCTGTATGGATGCACGATTATGTTGTTACCCTAAAACACCAGAGATGCTAGCATCCCTTAGCTAATAGTTTGTCTTACAGGATACTAAGCCCTTTATATCAATGTTATTTGACAAAGTTCTCCACCTTGACTGAACCTCAACACTTTAAACAAGTTGTACAAGATGAAAGATGGGTGGAAGCCATGAAGTTAGAAATCTAAGCCTTGGAGGCCAACAACACATAGACCATTGTTAACCTGCCAAAAGGGAAGAATATTGTTGGTTCCAAATAGCTATGCAAAATTAAATACCTTGCAAATGGTGAAGTGGAAAGGTTTAAAACAAGATTAGTAGCCAAGGGATATAGTCAATAGAAAGGGCTAGATTATCATGAGACATATTCACCAGTGGCTAAAATGGTTATAGTTAGGAGTGTGATTACTGTGGCAGTATCTAAAGGTTGGACCCTTAATCAAATGGATATCTATAATGCATTTTTACAAGGGGATCTTGCGGAGGAAGTGTACATGAAACTTCTAGAATAATTAAAAGACAAGGGCAGCAAAAGGTCTGCAAGTTGATCAAATCTTTGTATGACCTCAAGTAGGCTTCCAGGCAGTGGAACCTGAAGCTAACTCATGTATTTCTTGATGCTGGATTCACTCAGAGTGCACATGATTATTCACTCTTTAATCTACATCAAGGTGATGATACAATGGTAGTTCTTGTGTATGTGCATGATCTACTCCTTACTGGAAGCAATGCAACATTGATTGATGTAACCAAAGACAAGTTGCATCAACAGTTCAAGATGAAGGACTTGGGGGATGTCAAATACTTCTTAGGTATTAAAGTCCATAGATCAACCTCAGGGGTGATATTAAACCAAAGAATGTATATCCTTGAATTAATTTCAAATACAGGTTTTAGTGGTTCTAAACCTACAATCACTCCATTAGAGTCTAATGTCAGGTTGACCACACAAGAATATGATTAAGCCACAGGTGCACAAGGTGATGAATTATTGTCTGATATTTCTTCTTATCAAAGACTAGTGGGCAAACTCATGTATGCTACTATTACAAGACAAATATCAGTTTTGCAGTCCAAACTCTCAGCCAGTTCATACAGCATCCCAAGAGATCATACTGGGATGTTTCTACCAGGGTAGGTGGGTACCTCAAAGGATCCATTGGTCAAGGTATCTAGTTAAAGGCTGAGCATTCTACTACTCTAACTTGTTGGTGTGACTCATATTGGGCTGCTTGTCCCAACACCAGACAATCTATTACTGGATATGCAGTTCATTTTGGTAAATCATTAATATCCTAAAACTCTAAGAAAGAACACATAGTTTCCAGAAGTTCTGCAGTAGCTAAGTACAGAAACATGGCTTCATCAGTTACAGAGATAACTTGGTTAGTTGGTTTTTCAGGAACTCAAGGTTCCATTACTATGCCCATATCAGTCTTTAGTGATAGCAATTCAGTCATTCAATTGGCAAATAACCCTGTGTTTCATGAGAGAAAAAAACACATAGATATTGACTACCACTTCATTAGGGACAAGATAAAAAGTGGATTGATACAAGCTGTACATGTTCACACACATGATCAAATTGCTAACCTTTTTACCAAGGCCCTAAGCCAAGCTCTACATGCCCATTTATTAGTAAAGCTTGGTGTGCTCAACATACTTCACCCTACAACTTGAGGGGGGGTGTTTTAACTAGTGATTCAAGCTTAAAGTGGGATCACAACACACTGTGCATTGTTACTATTCGATTGGATTTAGGCTTCTCGATTGTATTAGAAAAGTAGTTAATTGGTTGGCAATGTAGCTGAGTTAGTCTGCAAAGTTGCTAGAGGTTGTTAGACAAATGGATAGTTAGTTAGGATGAGCTGTCAATGAGCAGGAAATGAGCCCACTATCTTTGCTCAAGTCTATAAATAGAAGCAACATTGTAATGTACAATGAATAATGATGAGATTTCAGCTTCACTCTTTATGCTTTCTTCTTCCTTGTTCATGGATTATCAAGATGTAATGCTTGAATTTCACAGATAAATAGTCCCATGAAATATCTCACCTCATGAGATATCCCGACCTATTTTATTCGGTGTACCAAACAAGCTAGTAAGGTACAACTTATATATATATATATATATATATATATATATATATATATATATATATATCAAAAGAGTGAAGATCCTTAGAAAAGTGATTTGACCTTTTTTCCCTTCATTAAAAGACCATTCTTTAGACAAAACAATTTTTTCACTATTTTCTTCAATTTATTATTTAATTGCTTTTATTTTATTAACTAAACTCCTAAAATATATGGGACTCCTAAAGTATATGGAAGGAGAATCAATTAATATTTTTCTTTGTACTTATCAATTAAAAAATTACTCCTAAAATAGGATAGAAAAATACTCCTAAAATAAGACTCTATTAAGGAAATACTTCTATAAATATTGAGATGCACGTTAAACTAGAGAAGAAACCAATTTACTTATTGAAAAAATATGATTGATGCTCATCTAACTTGATTCATTTTTATGTCTAGATTGGTGGATGCTTAATTTTCTAACCCATAACTTCTTCACTGTTTTTGTCAACATAATAGAATTCAACGTGTGTGTATATATATACATATATCTTCTTTGTTTTCATTCAAGTCATTACTTAGGGTCAAATTTTTTGCTCAGACAAGAATTATTTTCATCAAAATTAGTGCTTTGAAATCACTATTATATTATTTTGTTGTAGTTTACAAGTTGTAGATGAATTTACAGGTGGTAGATGAATGAATGTTAGTCGGATTTGAGAAATTTTTTAGATAAAGGTTAGGTTTATTAATATTATATTTATATCTCTGTTTTGAGAATATTTTTGTGTAAAGGTTCAGTTTAGATGTATTATTTTGATATCTCTATTATCGTATTATTTTGTTATAGTTTACAGGTGGTAGATGAATGTCGATCAGCTTAACAAATTTTTGATAAAGGTTAGGTTTAATTAAATAAATTCTCCAAAAGAAATGTCGAATTTAATTATTGTATTTATCTTTATTATTTAAACAAATATCCTATTTAGTGTAACGTTTGAACTCAATAAAGTAAGGTGCACGCGCGAGACGCATATATATTTATATATATGTATATATATATGTGTGTGTGTATATATATGTGTGTGTGTATATATATATATATCAATATGTCCTTTCATGCTTTGTGTGCAGGCATATATATAATTCTCTTATACTGTTAAACGAGTAATTATAAAAAGACATGCATGCAAATATTTTGTTTCTTCATTTTTTGCATGGTTCTATAATTTAAACTCACGAGATCTTGTAGACTATGACATCATGTTAATTGAACGTACGTCATCATTTCATTTAAAAATTATACTTTTAATTTATATATGTATGTACTTAGCAAATTGAAAGGTTAGGGTGGTTGCTCCTCAGCACAGGGAACTATTCTCAGATATACTTATGCAACAAGGACTAGGACAAAAAGAAAAAAAGAGTACAAGAATACAGAAGATAATAGACGCCAAGGTCTTATGTGTAAACTCCTTGCTTAAGGGAGAAAAACCACGACATGCCTTCAGGATTTTAAGCTCCATCATATTCTAGCAACTTTTTGAATACAGACTCCAAGGATTAACCTCTTAATTCTTTGTTTCCTAGAAAAATCCTATTACAAGGAAACTACGCAGTAACTTTACTGCTTCCACCTCCAACTAACTCTAACTGAACTTTACAAGCTAACTCTAGTTTGAACAATCACCTAGCTCTGGATGATTATAACGAGAGATTACACCATAACACCTACAGTGATCTTAAGCAAGAATAGGATAAAGTTTAAGAATAATATTACAAAGTCTCAATCGCAACAAAGAAATAAATATACAACTCTACGAGCAATCAGTTCCTTATCGCAGCTGCAGCCTTTGCTTTTTACTTTGAAGCGATATTTAATTGTAAGTATATGGAAGTGTTGGTATTCTTGTTGAGGAATATGGGCATTATATATTATGACACAAGAAAATCTAGTAGCCATCTCATTGTTTGAGGTAAAAAGGTGGCAGACAACTTTTCACCAAACTTTCGTACCTTGTGTCAGCTGGATTGTTGATTGTGATAGCGACATGTGAGCCCAACCTATTCCCTAATGTGTAGAATCTTTTGTCATCACAAAAAAAAAATCAGGGAATAAGTCTAAAGCTAAAAATACCCATCGGCTATACGGGTCCATCTCTCCCTACCGAAAGGGCCCTAGTGCATGTTAGCCGCACAAACAAGGGAAGTCAAGGGAATCCACGACCCCATACCAATCCAAGGTACAAGTATTTCAAGTGTGAACTAAGAACACGGTCAGGAAGACCCCCACACCGACAAATGTAGTGTCCAGTAGTGGTCCTCCCGGGACCTTCACCTTCCACAGCGAGCTACACAACTCCCTTTAACCCTAATTAAAAACCTTGCACAAAAATCTATCCATTTAATCAAGGAATATCATCCATTAAGGAATTACCACTGATATCATCATACTAATAAAAATATTACAAGCCAGATTCATTATGTCATTTCGATTATCCATAAACTTGGGGGAATCCACGACCCTAAAGCTCTAATTTGAAACCATCTATATTCCATTTACCTTTTTTGCAATGCAATAGTTTAGAAGATGTAAGCAGCGCCATAGTATTATTCATATTTCAAAACCAATTATGCATGTAGGTTGAGGTCATTACAAATTAACATTAACAAAATCTATTTATTTGGGGGAATCCACGACCCATCCCATGCCCATGCCCATGCACCCCAATGGGTTTAAAAATTCATCAATAAAACATAAACAATGCATATAATCCATGTAAATACCATTTAAACAATAACCATCCAAAGCTCTCAATCCAAATTCAAAATCCAATCACTAAATCACATAGATAACAATTAAATACATGTTTTTATATAAAAATCAATTTATTGGTGAGATACATGCCTTAAACGCACTAGAATTTGTAGTCAATTTGAATCTTGAAGCTCGAATGAATAATGCATAATGAAAACCTTGATTTTATCTTGGGTTTTGAGTTCGAGAGTGAAAGAAAGTAATTTGACACATGAAAAATGAAGGAACTAAGCTTCTTTTATGTTTAAGAGTCATACAAGGGTGAAAAGACCCAAAATCTACTCACCCTAAGATAGAAAATTAAAAAATGCACGAAAATTATGCCTTGAAATTGTACGCCAATATCGCGGAGACTATCCTCCGTGCTTTGTCAATATCACGGAGGGTAGCCTCCGTGACATACAAAAGAGCTGAGGTTAATCTCAGCGGCACATTAATTTTGTGGACCCCTACTTCCTCGATGACCCAAAATGTCCCTGAACATTTTAAAATGTTTTTGAAACTTTCCTGAATTATTCTTTTAACAGCCCTAAATATGATTCAAGTGAAAAATCTATATTCTGAACATAGAAAGGTAAAAAATGAATTGATCAAAATTTTAAGGGTCTTACAGCTTCTTTCAATTTTATGGTCTGGTCGGGGGCTTTGTCTTGGCCTAGACAGTTAATTATTAGTAGAGGCTTCATAGACTGGATTATATAGATGCTTTGTTATAATGATGGGATAAAGTTTGTTGTTTAGACTTACTTGATTTTCATTATAATTTCTGTAATTTATATGAATTATGCTTTTGATGGAATGCTAAGGGATTTTCTCTGCCTCCGTGGTTTGAGATGTCCATCGCAACCATGGCCTCGAATTGGATTGTGACAAACTCAAAATTGGAAACCATAGCCAATATTGACCAAATAAGGATAGTAGTGTCTAGGAGAGTGATGATGTTAAGTCTAGTGAAGAAAAAAGTTAAGAGGAAAGTGATAGTGGTGATGATGAGAGCAAGAGAGACACCTATAGTGAAATAAGGTTGATGAGCTCCTATCCTTACCAATTTGTTCAGAAGATACTCCATTGAGTTGTATGAACTAGCCACATGGATTGGAGATAGGATCTTTCTAGAAAAGGTTTTTGAAAGAGTGAGGATGACAGATTATCGTAACTTTAGAATAACTCTAGTTGATCAAAGGCTTTATAGTGTCGTTAAGGGTACCTACGACATGTCAATAATAATAAAAATTGCATGAAATTTGATTTTATTTGAATAATAAGCCAACATGTTTTGGATTAATGGAATTTTCTCTGATTACTTAGTTGAATTGCTCAGCAGACCCCTTAATTAAAAATGAGCAGTCCTTTAAAAGGGGAAAATTTTCATTTCATGGTGAGCAAGAATAAGAACATCACTGCTTCAAAGTTGATAAGCTTGATTAAAGGTAATCAGTTGAATAAGGAGGAAAAGTTGTAGTGCTCTTTAGTTTGGTTCATCCACTTGATGTTGCTTGCAAGAGATTCGTCAAAGCTAGTAAATTCAAACTATATCAAGATAATGGATGGTTTAAATTTCTTTAAAAGTTACTCATGGAGGAAAGAGTCTTTTGAATTAAATTTGAGATATTAGAAGAAGAAAGTTGATTTGAAGAAGCAGCGGGAAATGTATAGTGAGAAGAAGAAAGCATTGTACACTTTATACAACGTTTCTTGGGTATTCATGATTTTTATTATCAGTCATGTAGTCAATTTATAATAGATTCCTTTTTATTTATACATTAATTATGGATTCTGTTTATTTATTTATTCTTTTATTGATTGTTGGTTTGAATATATAAGGTTTTTCCCTATCTTGGAAAGTATGTCAGATAGTCATTGGATTCCCTTTTTTCTATTCTCCATTTAATTATATGGAACACAACTAATAACAATATCATAATGGAAGGCGGTCCACTTAAGTACAGAGGAAATACTACAAAGGTATAAATTTATTTGTTATTAACTAGAAATATTCTTAAACTAGTGAATGTTGTGTAATTTCTATATTTTCTTATTTTGTAGATTATGCACCCATACCTTACCCTATTATCTTTGAGATGAAACAAACCTATGTAAGAAAATTTAATCTATATGTGGAAAAAGTAAAAGACACGTTCCTCAATGCCTTGTCTAAAAGCATGATTGTACTTACTTCATCAATAGAGAACGTGGACGACGATGAAGATTTGGGAGGTCATAATCATGTTCCATCACCAGCATGTGCTTGTGAGCATACTGGTTCGAGTGCGAACAAAGTTGTACTAGACACTTCTAATAATGGGTATTTGCGTGAGCATTCCACTTTGCTTAAGCAATCTATGCTTGATATTATTACTTATGTTAGGGGGAGAAGTTGAGAATAATTAAGAAGATCGAGAAGAAGCAACAAGAGAAAGGAAAACAAATTTATATTTTGTAGGTGTTAATTAATTTACTTGTATAATTTTTTTCTAATTCTTTCAAAATAATGTAGTGCATGTGGACAACCCCTCTTTTATTCGATGTCAAGTGAATCTTGGAGAACTTGCAGTCGTAGTGACTGATCTTATAGTAGTAGATAAAGAAATGGAAAGAAATAAGAAAAAGAAAAAAAATAAGAGAAGGTAATAGATGAAGAATAGAAGAAAGAAGAAAAAGAGGAGAAGAAAGCAGACGAAGAACAAGATAAAGTAAAAGAAATGGGGAAGAATGCAGATGAAGAAGAAGAGAAAGAATAAGAGGGGGAGAAGACAAAAGAGAAAGAAGAGGAGAATAAAGCATAAGAAGTGGCAAAAAAGAATATCAGAGATGAATACTTGGTCACTGTGTGGCAGAAGAGGAGAAAAAAGATGAACAAAAGAAGATTAGAGATGAAGGCTTGGCAACTGATGTGGCAGAAGATGAGAATCAAAAAAATAAAATCTTTGACACTGATGTGCCAGATAAGGAGAAGAATGATGATGAAGAAGAGAAGTAAAAAAATGAAGGCGTTCTCCCAAAATTTGGAGAAAAGGAAAAAAAATATGGAGAAGAAAATGGTGATGAAACTAAAGTGGACGTGATGGTTATTATTGTGAAACTCAATGATGAGATTATTAGTAGTATTCATACTTAAACTTACTTGCTCCAACATGGTTATAGTAACATACTAGAGTCCTGTAGTACATTGTCCTAGCATGGTTTTTCAGGTGTCCTTAAAATGCACAAACAAAAGGAAAGTAGCACGATCAAGTTTTTTAAAAATACCTTGTTGTTCAGGGAGGAGGAGATCCACTTGTCACCTATGGAAGATAATGCTCGCAATCATCTCTCTCTAACATGATAAAATACTACTACATAGTCATCATCTGCACCACGATGGAATAAAACAAGGCCTTGGGCTAATAATTTCATCCCCTAGAGACTCTGTAATTAATAAATGAAAAAAAGTTCAAAAACAGTGATCTGTTCTAGAGGCAAATCCAAGATTTTTAGTTTATGCGCTTTGACTATAATACTTTTTGCTTACTAGATTCTCAATGGATTATCTACACATAGTAAATTAATTTTTATACAAAAATAAAGCTAAATCCAAAGCTATTGGTTCTACTGAACACGTAAGTATAAATGTGACCTTACTTCTGGTGATTGCGCCTTCACAAATTAGAAAGGGAGATTAGTAATACTCCCTCTAACCACTTTTACTTTTCACATTTTGACTTGACACATTCATTAAGAAATAATTATTGACATGGTTATTTTACCATACTTGAAAAGGAGCCTTGGAGTAACTAGTAAAGTTAACTCTATATGCCCAGGAGGCACCGATTCAAACCTTGAAAGCAGCCTATGGCAGTATATCAGATAAGGTTGTGTATAATAGACCTTTAAGGTTTGGTCCTTCCCCATATCCTACACATAGTGGGAGCTTTAATGCAATGGGCTGCCCTTTATATTCTATTTTATCTTATTACCCTTATTAATTGATGTTTTGGATAAGCAATTATTGTTACGGGTAAAGTAGAAATTTTGTTGTCTTTCTTTGTTATGTCAACAATCAAAAGTAAATATAGAAATCTATTTTAGAAATAATCAACAAGTAAAAATGAATGGTGGAAGTATACATCAAATAAACTATTATCCTTTCTACCCTCACCAAAGACAAAAATAACAAAAAAAACCCCAAAATTGGACATACGAAACTTTTGGATTGTATAAATACATCTAGTAGAAACTATGCACAAGCGACTTGAACACCAAAAAGAACCCGAACCTCTGGTATATTACTAGAACTCTGAAGTTGAGGACAGATTCACCGTGCGATGCAAATTTTTTACAGTTTTGATGTCTGTGTCACATTAGGTTAGTCGATTCTTTTTAAGATCGAGAGTGGAATTTCACTTCCATTTCTAAATAATTTAATGGCTTTTCAAATAAGATATGTTCCAGGTAGTCTAGATTTGTGTCCCCAACTTCTATAGAAAAGACATGAGCTAGATGGAAAATTTTTAAAGTATGTAAACACTAATATTTATCAAAACATCAGAGCTAGTAGAAGTAAGGTTCCACCATGGATTGGAACTGATTGACATAACTTGTTATCTCTGTCAATTCAATCTTGCCGAAGACTTACTCCATCAACTTTGTTTGCTACAAACATCTTGATAAAATTCTCATCATTACAATAAAGCTCCACATTTTTTGCTCAAACATCAAATAGATTTGTGAATGTGTCACTCCCTGTCACATTCAGACAAGAGATAGTATTGGACTACAAATAAAGTAGGGAAATGTTTATTTTTCCTCAAAGCTTAATTTCATTAACAAAAATTTGAAGGTTATCCTAATACAATGAAATCCCATCATTCTAGATGTCATCATATGTTTCCATTTGGTGCTCGTAACAAACAATCAACATGAATATATTACGAAAAGGCTCATTTTTAGATGCTTTTTCAATGTACTTATATTTATAGAATTTTAACAAGGGTAAGATAGGAGAAAGAAATACCAATATCCGGGGGCTTAGAGTAATAAAATATTCAAGAGTTCCAAAATCATCAACTCTAAATAAGGTAACACTTATCTTGGTATAAATAGTAGTTTAAAGACGTTGACATCCGCTTTAAAGAAAATCTATATGGAAAAGGGACCGATTTCACCGATATTATAACAAAACAACAAGTTTCTCTTTTCATAAGCAAGATATGGACTGATACAATTAAAATTTTAATGGCCCTCACTCGAAACAACAAAATAGCATTAATAGTGGTATGTAGCCACTTTATCATTCATGATATACCGAGAATGATCCCCTGAGCAACTCTGAAGTAGGAGCTTGTCAATGCCCTGAACTTCTCCCGTCCAGCTGTAGAAGATAAGTCTAAGAAAAGTTACGTCACAAAGACAATCACAAGAAACTTTATATTTAAATCACAAGAAAATGTTAGGACATACTCCACTAGGCCGATTTAACAAGCTACCATTATATTTGCAATATTAAGCTTGATTCTGAAATCACGAAGGAAATATATTGAGGAATTTAAGCAGAGAAAAATGGCTTCTAGTCTACCTTAAAAAAGGAAAAAGGTTAGCTTTGGGGCCCATCTCATCATTTGGTACATAGAATGGATTTGATCTTTCCGCCAACAAGCAGCTGGCAACAACAAAAAAAGTACATAAGAGTTGTCTATGATCTTGTCATTGATTTATTTGCTTGTGTTGTTTTGTAGGAGTACTTCAATCATTCTTACTAATTTATAAGACGAGAGAGGGTTAAGATATTTGAACATAGATAATGCTTTGTTGGAAGCTTGATGATAATGTGATTGTAGGAGCAGATAGATTATGATGAACATAGGTAAAGCCTTATGTAATGACCCAAAATCCAAGGATCATGATGGCATTTGTCGCAAAAAACCTTGACAAGTAAGCCTATCACCCAAATTGATATAAAATGAGAAAAAACAATACCAAACCACTGCAAGACCCCTATAACGGAGTCAAACCACATATATATTTAGTAAAAGCAGAAATATAATCAAGATACCAACCGAATCCCAAAACCTGGTGTCACACTGTAAGAACTAACTAGTACAACTCGAGGTCAAAACTACATAAGATATCCAAACAAGAATAGAACACTATCTCTAAATACAAGTAAGACACAGTCTAGATAAGAAAGGGAAGAAGTCAACTCCTGATGCATAGATCTACCGCTACCTCGAATGGGCTCCAAATATCGCCTAAATCAACAATCCGTGTAGAGTACTTAAACCTGGATCTACACCGAAAAGGTGCAGTGGAAATTTGTACGATCCACTTGTGCTCAGTAGGCATCATAGGCCAACTGTGTAAAGTAAAAAATAAAGTATATAAACACAAACTATGGGCACGTCTCTTGCAATCAGAAAATGTCCCAAATAGTAGCCCACACTGTCTCCACTAACATTTTTACTATAAACACATAAAATAAATACGGGTAGGGAAAGAAGGGCAACTATACATATACATCAAATAACAGTATAGGAAGGCTGAACAAATCGACAGATATCAAGTCAGGGATAAAAAATTCAATCACAACATAAACACAATATATGAAGTGAAATAAAGATGATGATGATGTGATGCATGAGGTTGTCGTACAACCTTCATATACACCTATAGAGCTAAAGCTTCCCGCCTTAGGACCCATAGGGGTTTTTTATACTTGATACAACCAATATCCATATCTTCTCTCCAGTAAATATATGAGTTTAGGATTTTTAAGATGTCACATTTTCTGTCAGAAGAAACTAGTATTTCTAGTATATCCATGGTGGTACCAATGTTTTATGATTGAATATGATATGAGGATGTAATGCTCACAACCAACGAAAATGAGAGTATCAAAAATTCAACCAATATACCAACAACGTGAGCCAAAAATCCACTTTATCCCATGGAATTTGCTTGAGAACATTACTATGAGGTTTTTCTTATATTTATCCCATAGGTTCTTGGTTTGATTTCATGTAATAATTGTAACTTAAGATGTATATTTATGTAAATTTCAGATTTCATATTATGATTATTTCATAATTTGGGTCATTTTAGCTCAGGTAGTTCGAACAGATAGATTGATGTACGACTAAGATCACATATGAATCTAAGGTAAAGACCTCCAATTTAAACAAGTTACCTGATCAATAATTGAATGACCAGCCATCCATGATCCAATATAGTCCAGAAAGTCATCAAGTGAAACAAGCAAGGAAATGTCATTGATACCATAGGATTTCTAGGATCAAAGATTTTTTCACCGAAAAAAGTGTAAGCAAATATACATTTATCAATACCAGGCCAACAACATCTTACAAGACGCCACACGATCACACAAATAGCAATTAATGTTTTAAACTACCAAATATTATTCACATTGGCCTCCACACAGGTACATAAATCACCTAACATATTTTTTTTGATACAACCCCATATCCATAGCATGCTTTTTCATTATTATTAACTACTCAACCCAGTCTGAAGAAAGTTAGGCCATAACCTACCCCGAATGCCGAAATTGGTCCCAAAAGCCTTCAATTATGAGCTACCCCCTCATAAACGGATCCAAAATCAACAAAAACACACAAATATAGAATCTACGCATCAAAAGAAAATCGGATACCCATATTGACCACTTTCGAATTGGAGTCCAAATGGACCCCAAAATGAGTTTTTGCAAAAGAGGGGAAAAATTGAAATTTTTTATCCAAAAATATATTTTGCATGATTAAACAAATTCATACAAGAAAACCCAAGTGAAAATGGGTTGAAATTGGGTTTTAAATTAGTGAAATACTATTTTACACCTCCCGAGCTAAAATTTTCAAATTTCACCTTTAGAATCCAAGTTTTAATGAAGTTTAGATGATAAGAATCGAAGAAAAGTAATTGAAATAGGGAATTGGAGCTTACCGAAGCTTAAAAATAGAAGAAACTGCTCAAAAGATCAAAACCCCAAGCTCCAAGTCTAAAAAATAGTGAAGAAAACAAGAAAAATTATTTATATCTAGGTCAAGTAGCCGCTCTAGTGGTCACCGCTAAAGCGATCGAGTATTGCTTTAGCGGTACCCGCCTAAGGCAGCCAGTCCACTAAAGCAGACAAGGGTTACTTTAGCGCCCTTTGCTAAATCGGACAAGATCGCTAAAGCGCCTTTACCTACTGGAAGTTTGCTGCTTTAGCGGCGAAATAACACTTTAGAGCGTGTCGCTAAAGCAGCCAAAGTGGCACTTTTGTGGATGCACCAGCTGGAAACTTGAAAAATTTCAAGTCTCCGTGGGCCCCTCGCGATTCATTCGTAATCTCAAAAATGCGAATGAACTATGCTACCCTATCAAATTTAATGTCAATATCAAATTTTTGAAAAGATGTCATTTTCACAAAGTTGACCCCCGAAACCCAATTTTACAACTTTTCAAACCGAGGGTCAAAATGAGGTGTAAAATCCATAAAACCAAACCAACTATGTTACCAACCTAAAATCAACATTTCGAAACTACTGGATTAGTCTATTTTTTTATCCAAAGCACATATGAATAAATATTGATCGAAGTCAACTATAAGGCTTTTCAAGTTATCAAAACCCACAATTTTACATAGTTTACACCAAAATGCATTGGGAATCATTCCAAACAACTCTATACCCTAGAAATACCACAATGCAACCACTTTGATGGGTTAAGTCGTCTAATCAAACAAAAATGAAAATTTCACAAAAACCACCAAAATCAAGTTACATCATCCCAAATAAACTCATCTACAAGCCAAACCTCTACTGGACCTTAACCACTGGAATATCCCTAGAACACAACCGTCTAACATCTCTGGCTAAGATGGAGACATGCTCATCAACAAAACATAATCGCTCCTCTAGATGAAATGAGTCCCAACGAATGACATGAGACTCATCTGGAAATAATGCCTAAGCATGGAAACATGAAAAATTGAATGAATGGCTGATAAATCTAGAGGCATATCCAACTTATAAGCCACATCACCATTAGTCCAAAGGATCCCAAAAGGTCCAATATACCTGGGTATAAGATTTCCCCTCTTCCCTAACCTAAATAAGCCTTACATGGGTGACACACGAAGGATGACATGATCACCAACACTGAACCTCATACCATAAAGCCTGTGATCCGTAAAGCACTTCTACCTACTATGAGATGCTCAAAGTCTATCTTAAATGATTTGAACTCTATACAAGGACTCACAATGTAAGTCTATACCTGGAGGTTTAACCTCAAAAACATCGAACCAACCAACTGAAAAGAGACAACGCCTGCCACACAAATCCTCAAAAGGATCTACCTCAATACTAGATTGATAGCTATTATTATATGCAAACTCTGTAAAGGCTAGATATTTCTCCGATTGGCCTTCAATTACTATCCCACAAGTGCGGAGCATATTCTTTATAACCTGAATTGTTTGCTCTTACTGACCATTGGTCTGGGGTGAAATATCGTGCTAAGATCAACCTGAGTACCCAACTTCTTCTGAAAAGTCTACCAAAAGTGAGATGTGAACACTGAACCTCGATTTGAGATGATAGACAGTGGCACCCCATGAAGATGAACTATCTCATGGATATAGAAACAAGCAAACCTCTCAGCACTGAAGAAAACCTAAACTGGAATAGAATGAGTTAATTGGTCAATTGATCCATGATGACCCAAACACTATCAGAACCATGAGATATATGAGGCAAAATAGTCACAAAGTCTATAGTGATCCGTTCCCATTTTTACTTGAGAATGGGTAACCTCTGAAACAAACTACCAGTTCTCAAATGCTCGGTCTTCACCTACTAGCGATATAGGAAATGAGCTACAAAATTTGATACATCCTTCCTCATACCATCCCAACAGTAATGCTTTTTTAAATCACGATACATCTTAGTCACTCCCAGATAGATGTAATATCTTGAACAATGAACCTCCTTTAAAATCAATCTAATCCAATCACCCACTCTTGATATATAAACATGGCCAAAAATCTCCAGACACCATCAGGATAAACCAAGGCTTCTGTAGCCTCACGACTCAATACTTTATCTTGAATCAGTATCAACCTAACATCATTAAATAGATAAGCCCAAATCAGTTCCATCAAAGAAGACCTAGCCTCCAAGAATCCCAAAATATACCCAAGTGTCGAAGCATTAAGACTAACCATCTGATTAGCCAAAGGCCTCTCTTGGGTCAAAAGATGCACCAAGCTACCCATGCTAGTCGACGTCCAGCTCAAGGCATCCTCAACCACATTAGGTTTGTCTTAAGGATAAAGAATAGTTAAGTTATAATCATTTAGAAAATCAAGCCAATGGAGCTGCCTAATATTAAGATCTCCTTGGGTGAAGAAATACTAAAGGCTATGATGATTTGAGAAAATCTCACAACGGACTCCATACAAGTAGTGCCATCACAATTTCAAAGCAAAAACAACCGCACACAGATCCAATCATCGGTAGGGTAATTCCTCTCATGGGGATTCAACTGATGAGAAGCATAAGTAATCACCTTACCTTCTGCATCAACACAAAACCTAACCCAACACTAGAAGCATCACAAAAGCTATAAACCCCACACCCTCATTGCCAAAATCAAGATAGGAGCTGTAGTCAACAAGTTCTTTAGCTTTTCAAAGATCGTCTCACAAGCATCAAACCATTAAAAGGAAATTTGTTTCTGAGTTAACTTGGTCAATGTAGTTTGGATAGATGAAAATCCCTCAACAAAACATCGATAGTAAACTGCTAAATCAATAAAACTTTGAATCTTGGTAGGAGAAATAGTTCTAGCCCAATCACAAACCAATGTATTCTTGGCCAAATTGACCATAATACCAACCTTGGTCACCACATAATCCAAGAAAGAGATAGAATCTAACCAAAACTCACACTTAGAGAACTTAGCATACAATCTCTTGAGCACAATTCACAATTGCTCCTCATGATCAACCTCACTCTTGGAATAAACCAAGATATCATCTATAAATACCATGATAAAAGAATTAAGATATAGTTGAAATACCCTATTTATCAACTCCATAAATACAGTTGGGGCATTGGTCAACCCAAAAGAAATAACCAAGAACTCATAATGACTATACCGAGTCTAAAAAATTGTTTTTGTAATATCTAGCTATCTAATCTTCAACTGGTGATACCCAGACCTTAAATCAATCTTTGAAAACACCAAAGCACCCTAAAATTGATTAAATAAATCATTAATACAAGGAAGACGATACTTATTATTAACTTTCACCTTGTTTAACTATCGATAATCAATACAAAAATGCATAGACCCATTTTTTTTCTCCACAAACAATACAGGTGCACCCCAAGGTGATACACTAGGTCGGATAAATCCTTTGTTCAATAACTCCTGCAATTGATCCTTTAATTCTTTTAACACTATTGAGTCCATCCTATATAGAGAAATTGAAATAGGCTTAGTGGCTAGCTTAACATCAATACTGAAGTAAATATCATGATCCAAAGGCATACCAAAAAAATTCATAGGAAAAACATCCATGAACTCATGGATAACATAAACAAAATCTAAAGAACGAGGTGAAGCAACACTAGTATCACAAATATGAGCCAATTAAGATAAACATCCCCTCTTAACCAAACAACGAGCCTGAAGGAAAGATAAACTCTCTTGGGTCCCAAATGAAGCACAACTTTTCAAGATATCCTTGGCATACCCAGCAGAGCTAAATTCACGGTCTTAACATAACAATCTAGGACTACATGATAAGGGGCTAAATAGTCCATACCCAAGATAACATAAAAATCTACCATCTCTAACATAATTAGATCTACCCAAGTCGTATACCTAGAAAAAGTCATGACACAAGATCGGTACACCCAAGCCACCACTAAAGAGTTTTCTATGAGGGTAGATTCATGAATAGGCGTATCAAGAGGCTCACAAGTAGAATCAAAACTTAAAGCAAAGCATGCAAACATATAGGATAAAATCTACCCCAGATAAAATAACACGAATGCAGATTTAAAATAAATAGTGGCGATACTTGTGATGACACATCAAAGGCTTTTAACTCTAGACTAGAAGGTATAGAATAGCACTGACCACGTCAACCACCTAGATGAGTAGCCTCACAACCACCACCTTGAGCACCATTACCTTTACCTCTTATACCTCTAGTAGGACCTCCACCTCTCATAGCTTGTATAGGGGTAGCTCTGAAAACATAATGGGGATAGTCTTTAGCCACATGGCCAGTCTCATCGCACACATAGAAAACCCTGTGGCCCAACTTAGAGAAAGGAGGTACAACTGAACTAGGACAACCACCTAAAGCTGCTGGACCAGAACTCTATAAGTCTGCCTGCATTGGTCTACCGTGATACTCACAAAGGCTTTAAGAATCTCTACCTCGAGAGATGCAAGCTCTGAATTCATCCAAATGGCGTACCTTCTTGGCTCATCTTTGAGATATTCTAAGAATAGAATCAGTCATCTTAGAATGATCTACTATGGTCTAAAATAATTCTCCATATACTACTATCTGATTCATCGCAAGCTAAAGAGAAACATCAAACCTTTTCATAAACTTTTAAATCTTCTAAGATTTTGTGGAATTATTAGAATAATAATATCTATATAAGGCATGGAATCATACCTCAGACTCTACCATAATCATGAAGCCCATCTCCAAAAAATCAAACTTATATCTCATTTGATACATCAAACTGAAAGGCACAAATGTGTCCAAAACGCCTATCTATGGCAAACTAAGAGGTCGGCAACTGATGTGTCATGGTTTCATGGAACTTTTAATGATTAAAATAGTAATATGCACTTACATGGGCTATTTTGTTAGATATTATGTATGTTTTGTGTGTATTATAGGTAAATTAGGTTAGAAGTGGCATGGGTTTGAAAAGGATGAAAAAGCTCCAGAATAATGAAAGTACTAACTGAATTATGAATCATTTAGTCACCTAATGACTTGTGACCTCAGCCGTGATGATACCAATGAGTGAGACTAATTTCAAGAGTTAAGAAAAGGCTGACCAAGACTCATGATGTTTGACAATGAGTCATAGTGTGAGTCGTGTTGAGAATATGAGGAAAACGTCCTAAAAGTTGATAATGTAAGGCCCCATTGGATACTAGTAAAGTCTACGAGTTATTATAGTAGCCTATAACTCATGGTGAGGAGTCGTTCTAAGCATAGAGCAAAAGTACTGAAAGGTGAAATCTCACTAGAGTGATAAAGTGTTGTAGCTAACCACTCGTGATGTGTTATAACAAGTCATGGCCACTGAAGACAAAAGAGAGCTACTATAGCAGGCAATGATTCGTTGCTAGTCCTAATGATTCATTACTAGAGGCTTGACCATGCCGACTTAATTTTTCTATTTTGTTTTAATTAGGTTTCCTTTATTATTCTGAGATACTATAAATACCCTTGGGTTATTCTTGTATTAGGTTACACACTTTAAGATATTTTCACGTACTTTGAAATATTTGATTCTCTTGTTCTTGGTTTTTGGTTTTGTAACTAATTAGAGACTTTTGATTTTATTCTTTCATCATTGTGAAATTAGTTCTAGTTTTTTATCTGTTGAATTTCATAGATTGTTGCATAACCATGAGCGACTAATTTCCTTAGATAGGGTTAGGGAACCTTGGCAAATTAACAAAGAATGGGAAGTATGAGGTTTTTGTTAGATCATTCTTGTACCATATATTGTGATCTACTTTGTATTGAATATTCCCTAGCTACTGCCGAAGCTAAGGACTTGCTTGTATTTGTGATCACCCTCACAAAAGAGTTCAATATTGGTAGAATAAGATTACAATAGTGATAAGATATCAACCCTTATTTAATAACTTTATACCCACATGATGATAATTAAACTGGGATGGATGATAAGGATTAGTTAAGAGACACCCTGAGACTCACAAGGTGAAGGGTGATATTTACCAATGATTCCACTAAACAGTTGGTGATACATATCTTGTCCGATTCTACATGCATATCCTTAAAGTAGTCAAAATGAGCATGAGAAACTTACGGAGTTAAGAAGCCATGGGGATCACAACCCTAGTCTTCTTTTCAGATTATTTTACAACCAAAGACATCTAAAGGTTGTTACTTTTTATTGTTTGATACAAATCCCCCCATTTACTTTTATGCATTGCCCGACTATTTTAGTAAGTTTGAGATATAATTTCGACTTATTTCCCGTGAGATCTACCCCAACCTAGTTGGGTTACTATATTTGAATTTGACTGCTTTATATTTCTTAGAGGTGAAAGTTTGGGGAATGTTTAATTTTGGCACCATTGCTGGGTAATACTATTACAGAGTTGTTTATTAAAGTTGTTCCAATTTTTGGGTTTTATTTATTGATTCTTCATTGGGTGTACACCGGTATCATGACAACATTGATTCTTTATTTATTGATTCTTCATTGCCTAACTAGGAGTCAAGGAAATTAATTACTCCCACAAAATACCAACCCAGAGAGTATCCTAAATCTGGACCATATGATGATAGAATATGTACGTGAAGGCCATTTTGAAGGGGTTTTGGGATGACCAAAATATTGTGCCTCTCCTACCTCTTGGAGTGCAGGACATTATTGATCAACAAATAGAGCAATTATTAGCAGAAGCAGTTAACTAGAGGAAGGAAGTAGATACCCAACTTATAGCTTAGTAGATAAAGCTGGCGTGGTAATGACCAATAGTTGATCATTGAGCAACACTCAATGAGGATTGAGATAGATAGGGAAGGGGTAGATCTCAGGTAATCCCTATATATCAGTACATGCAACCATATGATGATCCAAAGAAGGACATAGAGTATGTTGAGCTTACTGAGACTAGAGTTATCATTCCTCTTATATTGCCACCTAGTGTGAAGTTCAATATTACTAGTGTTATAATCTAGCTATTGAACCTGAAAGGTATGTTTATAGGATTGTTGATCAATGATGCAAACATGGACTTTACAAACTTCATTAGGATTTGCACTTCATATGCTATACCTAGGGTATATTAGGAAGCATTAAGGCTCAGGTTGTTTCCTTTTTCTTTGACTGGTGCATTGAGGCTCAGGTTGTTCCTTTTTTATTTGACTGGTGAAGCTACATTATGGTTATAGGAAATTCCTTGAGGATTGATTACTACTTGGAATGACTTGCGAAGGCAGTTTTTAAACTATTTCTTTCTTCCAACTAGGATATTGCTGTTGAAAGATGAGATATATAACTTTAAGTAGTTACATTCTGAGTTATGTATGAGGCATGGTTTTGGTTTACGAAAAAGCTAATGATGGTACCTAATCATAGAATTTTAGGGAAAAATTTGCTACAGATATTCTATCGATCCTTGATTTCCAGTTCAAGAGCTATAGAAGATACGATTACTAGTGGAGTATTCATGCATCTGCATTGGGAGGTAGCATTAATATATTAGGTCAAATCATGCTCGCCAACTAAGGATGGAATACTCGGGTGGCTAAAAGAAGCGCTATTACTTATGCCATTGGGGCTTACAACGAGCATAGAGTGGTTGATGATTTAGTGGTGTAAAAAGTTGCACAACTTATGTAACGCCCCGAGTCTGTAGCCCAGTTGCTACACGGTGCTTATGACCCCAAAGGACCACAATCTAACCTATGACTGATATATCTTGTGAGCACTAAAACATGATACTGTACTAAATGCAGAAAAATAGGCTGAAATGCCGTAAGGTTCAAAATCTATAAATACTGATAAAGTGTATCAACTAAAATAACAATTTATAAACATGAACACTGTCTAAAAACTAGTCTAACTGAAATAGTCTGAAAGTAGATTTCATCAAAAA